>PVIJ01001506.1:0-196117 GCA_004024925.1 Scalopus aquaticus | reverse complement strand
TTAAAAAAAAAAAAAAAAAAAGAACCAGATTGGGGGGAAATTTCCTCTCTTCTCCTATAATACTGAGTAGAAATAGAAGCAAATGATTTTGGCATAATTTGTTGTAGACACAGTCACTTTCCTCTTCATCAACCCTTCTCCTATTACCTTCCAACGGTTTGCATTCTACTATAATTGCTCCCTACTCTAGCATTTTAACCTGAGAGAAGGCTCATTTAGATTTCATTTTTGGTGCCTTAATTCTTTCGTAACTGTTAATTGTTTTTTCTCCCTAACATTCAAGAAGCATCTCCAGAGAGTCACTTTCTCATATAAAAAAATACTTCATTTATTTATTTATTTACATATGTACTTACTTAATTTTAATTACTGGTGAAGGAGACAATACTTTCACAGTCAATCAAGAGCCAGAACTGACTGGTGTAAAGCATAACTCTAAATTTCTCTCCTAACCAAAAAACCTCTCCCTGAATGTTAACTCTTGAATCATTGAAATTTGCTCCTATAGGTTACTCCTGTTTATTTATTTATTTTTAAAGATTTATTTATTTATACATACAAGCTGGAGTACAGGCCAGAGGAGTGGGGTGGCGAGAGGGTTCACCAGAGACAGAGTGGGGAGCAGAACAGGCAGATGAAATAGACTGCTGAGGGAAGCAGCGAGTGAGGCAGGAGAGGTCTGCTGCACCATGTGGGATTCTCCCCTGCTGGGCCTTGAACTCACTGTACATATTGCTGACAGCTCCACAGCGCAGCGCTCAACCCCTGCGCCACCAGGGAGGCCCCAGGTTACTACTGTTTAAAATGTAGGTAATTCATTGAAGGGTCAAACAGTCACCTTAACCATGATGTATTTTTATGAGACTCACTGCTGAGATGAAACTTGACAATGAGAAAGTTGTTGAGAGATTAGAAAAGGCAATTAAAAAGTAAATCTAGGAATATTACAGACTTATCTAAATGACAATTTTATATAAAGCTATGAACACTCAAAAGCATCTTCCTGAGCCCATGCTTTTATTTCCACCTTCCATTTACTCTTTTAAATGTTAAGTAATTCCTCTTGCCCATGGCCTCCTGCATTCTATTCACAATAGAACAATCGGAACAATCCTATTAAAATGAATATATTTCCTGCAATTGTTTTACAATTGTAAGTCCTCTGCTCAAAACATTTTAGAGGTTCCCATTTATCCAGAATTTATTTTCTTTATCTTCTGTTTTGCTCTTCTCTAATCAAATTAGCTTCTGCTGGTCCTGAAAATCATCAGGCCACTTCGAAATCTAGGTCCTTTTTTCCCCATCTCTAGAACATTCCACTCACAGATAGCTTCTGGATTAGTCCCCTCAGCTCCTTCAAGTCTTTTTTTCCAAATACACTTCTCTCTCAGGGCTAGCGGCAGTCTCCTCTCTTAATTTGTCTAAATCTGTTTTTCCTTCATGGCATCTCATCTTCTGAAAGGCTAAATGTTCTTTATTACTATCATCCTTTCCTCACTCCTTTCTGCAAATGGAAGAATCATTCTTGTTTTTGTTTAGTTGTTGTTATTTGCTCATGTACGATAAATGGAACAATGATCAGGTTTGTCCGCCCTCCTATCAAGGACAGACCTCTACAGGCCGACACGCATGCCTGATGGTGGGCACCTATAGTAGGGTGTGAGCCTGCTTGAGTGGGCACACGTGAGCCTGGAGAGACTGGGCTTATAAAGGTGGCATTACAGAAATGGCAGAAGGAGAAGAAGCAGCGGCAGCAGAAGAGAAAACAGAGCATGGAGCAGAAGACCTTTCATTTGGCAGGGTGCAGTATTGAGGCCATGATAACGCCAGAGAGCCCAAAGAGAGTAAAAATCACCTGGGAGACCTGACAGCCTCCTGGCCCCCTGCTCCCCCACAGCCTGTCCTCTACCTGGTTACCTCACAAAAGATAATTAAAAGCCTGCAAAAGCCACCAAGGGCTCCAGGACTCCTCCTTTCTTTTGACCCATCTGTGCAGCTCCATAGAGAACCTTCTCCCTGAGTTATTCTACCCCAACACTTATGTAACCCAGCATGTTCTATAACCAGAACTCTCTCAGACACAATAGTTCAATACACATTTTGCTGAGTAAATGAATGAAAAGAATCCACCCCCCACCCCCCCATTTTTTTGCTGTTTTGCCTCCGTACAATTGCGTTCAACTCCTTTATTCCTTAGTGTATATTTCTTGATCTGAAGATCATACAAATCTGCCCTTTGTAAAATAAACAAATTATGAAAAACATATATGGACTACAAAAATTAAGTTAAGGGCTTCCCTGGTGGAAGAGTAGTTAAGCGCTGAGCTCTGGAGCTGTCGGCAGCGGCAGCGGCGGCACAAGTTCGATACCCGGCTGGGGAGATTCCCACATGGCGCAGCAGACCTCTCCTGCCTAACCTTCTGCCCCCCTCAGCAGTGTATTTCCGTCAATCTGCCTGTTCTGCTCCCCGCTCTGTCTATGGTGAACCCTCTCGCCGCCCCACGCCTCTGGCCTGTACCCCAGCTTGTATGCATAAATAAATAAATCCTTAAAAATAAATAAATAAAAATTAAGTTAAGACACGCATCCTTACAGAGTCTTAGGCATAATGGACTCCTACTTAGAGCCTAGAAAGTTTAGCTTAGCCTGAAGTTTAGCTTAGCTTACAATACAGAAGTAGCTCAAGACTGACCTTTGTTCTCAGAAATTCAACTACCCATGACAATGATTCAGGATGCTGCCTCTGAATATCTCTAGTTGGAAGCCTGGAGAATAATTGCCAAGATAATGAACCAGAAAATGGAAACAAAACTAAACTGAACTAAATAAAACTAAATTAAAAACATGCACTGAAGCTAAAAAAGGATGAAGAAGTGAAAGAGATGAGAGTAGATTTATACACATTTGAGAAAATGTGAATTTAAAGTGTTTTACAGTTATATGTCTGCAGATTTTATAGAAAATATATTATTCTTGTTATTAGAATTAGCATACTTGACCAATTGAATTCACAATTTCATTCTTTTCAGCATGCTATTGTATTAAACATAAATCTAAGCATGCATCTTTTCTGTGAAGCTGATACTGAATTTTGATTTTTGAAGACATTCTAATTCATTTCTATATACAATTAAACATTCCAGTACATAGATAAAATGAAATGGTAAATGGTGTAAAACTTTATAATTGGAACAATGTTATTAAAATTTTTTACATATGTTTCTTCTCATGGCCTTCATTGTATCAGATTTAGAGTAGAAAAATGAAAAAATAAGCTGCTTTCAAGTAACCATTCACATCTCCCATTGAAACCTGTTAGGGGTTACTCGTAAGTATATAAGTGATAGTATTTGGCCCATAATGTTTTCAGGATCTAATTTACTATGTACTAAAAACATTACATTAATTATAATGACAGTCAAAGCTGAATCTCAGAGAATTGGCAATTTTGCTGAAACATTCAGAATTTTTGTTATCCGAACTACTCAAACTTTTAAATGTTCTCTCCTTTTTCTCTTCTTTTCTGCAATCATCAAATTAATTTTTTCCCTTGCTGCAAAGCAATGGAATTTCACAGATGATTTATGCTACATTTAACAGATCAATGTTTAAGCTAATAAAAAATATATTTTGAAGATATAAGCATATACTGTATTTGCTGCTGGTGAAATATAAAATGTTAGAACATTATGAAATTGTATCTCATGATTTGCTGCTTTTAGAAAATGCCTTGTGCATTAAGGTTATGACATAGATATTTTGTACACATGTTTTTTAAAAATGATGTGTGACTATAGCCCTTTGTTCCATTTCTGGTAATTTAATTTACTTAGGGATTAAATGTTTACTGAGTTGTCCATAGAGAAAGGATGGATGTGCATCTTTTCATTTACTAATTATTGGAAATTATTTTTAACGTTGCTAGTACTGATTCATCCCATATGGTCTCAACATTTATAATCAAAGGAAAATAAATAAAATATGTGAAAAATAAATGTGTGGGCCTGAATTTATTTTGTGCTGTGATATATTCATTCTGCAAATATCATGCTTCTAACTTATCACATTAGGTACAGCAAATACCACAAGCAAGAGATGTTGTTCTAGATTTGTAAAACTCTTCCTAAGCAGAAACACTGCTGGCATTTTAGCATCTTAAATCTTAGGTATGTTCATGACTATTGCTATCTATCACTACGGTATCTTAGGAGAATACTCACTTAATTGCATCGTGGTTTTTTTTTTTTTTTTTTCTCCCAGTTTCCTATTTGAAGGGCTCTTACCTGCTTCAGAACAATTGGAGCTAGAGCTAATGGAATTGGATTTAATTTTCTTTCTTTTTTTTTTTTTTTGGTCTTGTTATTCCCTCAATGGCTCCAAGCTTGCTTAAATAATGAAAGTAGTATAATTCCTATGTGTTTACTGTCTTGAAAAATGTTTCCAAATTAAGAAAGACCCAATGCCCCAAGTTCAAATTTGACAGTAAAAGACTGGGTGTGTAAAATAACTATCCTTCATTGCAACTAAGAAAAGCTATTGTAGCCCATTATTTTGTTCCTACTTTCAAGGGGCATTAAAAGATTCTGAAATAAAGTGCAGTGGACCATGGTGGTGACTACTGATACCCTGGCGATGGGTGTGGTGAGATGACATGTAACAGAGGAGGTGTGGTTCTAAGCTTCTGAAGCACATACGGTGTTGTAAACTAATGTTACCTATAGATAGATAGATAGATAGATAGATAGATAGATAGATAGATAGATAGATAGATAGATAACAAAAAAGGTAAAGATCTGGACATATAAAAATAAAGTGAAATGATAAAAAGATAGTCATCTTTGAAGGGCTAGTTTTTGAGTATGGCTGTATCTGACTCTCTGGTTTCTCTAATTTCTACATTCAGAGGTGGAGGAAAGGAGAAGGGATAAGCATAAAGTGGGAGGGAACACAATGGATTCTACAGGTGAACTGTGAATGCTCTGGTGGTGGGAGCACTGATGTAACAACGCTGGAAAAGGTGAGGGGTTAAACTTCTCAAATACACACAATGTAAACCATTGTTACCTCAATTACAAAAAAAAAATAATTGGGAAAAGCTAAAAGAGAGAGCTAGAGAGAGAGAGAGAGAGAGAGAGAGAGAGAGAGAGAGAGGGAGAGACTTACAGTGGTTTCCATCCATTCTAAATTTCTTTATTACACATCTGCCCTAGTCCCAGAAATGCACTCTTCATATGGTTGAGAATGGCTTATATTCTACAGGCCTAAAATCTGATTTGTGTTAAGGAAATAGTGATTTTCATTATTTTTGAGATTACTGTGGAGGTGGTAGAGAAGAGAGAAGCAAGATGAGAGCTTGGAGGGAAAAGTCAGGAAGGTCAGCTACTGTCCACTTAGAAACTTTCTAGATTGATGGAGAAGATTAAGATTATATTATTTAATCCAGTAATAGTTGCCTGAACTAGGTAAAAATTAGAATCTCCATTACTCCATAACCAGATAAGAAAGCAGAGGCTAAGAAATTCAGCCAGTAGATAACAAGAGTCGTGATTAAAACCTGCATATGACAAGGTTCTATGCTCAATGAAAAAAGTCAGACAGAAAAATATATATGCCAGATCATTCCACATATGTGTTTCATGAAGAAAACAAATTAACTAAATGAAACAAAAATAAGCATTAAGGCTGCAAGGCCAAATTAGTGACAACCAGAATGGAAAGGAAGGTGGGTAAATGAGGTGAAAGGGGTAAACAAAGAGGAGAAGGAGAGAATTGGACTTCTAGTGGAACACTAACTGAGCATATATGAATACTGATTTATAGTGACATACACCTAACATTACAATGCAATGCTATTTCAATAAAAAAAAAAAAAACCTGGGCATTTTATCATAAAATTTGACATAAGAATCTATATAATGAATATGCTATTACACTAAGTCACATACACTATTAAAAACCAGTAACACCTTAAGAAAATAAATAAATAAAATAGTATCTGACATATAAAAAAATACTTGCGCAGTTTGTTTAGGCAAAGACAAGGTAAACGATATAATTAATATAAGGAATCTTAGGATTTGAAAGTATAGATGCTAAAAAACTTTATAAAAAATTAAATAGAGAAAAATACTACTGCAACAACAAAAAAACTAGTTTACCTGTTCTTTACCCTATCTATAGAAAATTGCTTTAAAAAATTCGATGTGACAAACTGAACAAAAATTACGTGATATAATGTAAGAAAAAGTATCCCAGAGGTGCGCCAGAGTTAATAAATAATAATGATATGTCATTTTTCTGGATTTTAGATATTTCTGACACTTGTCAGCTTTTAAAATTTTGAAATTGTTATTTTTTTTTATTTGAAACAAACTGACTTCATAAATGTTTTTCAACATGATAAGTTATTGAGAAAAAAATTAACTGAAGTTAGCATTTATTATAAAAGTGCTTTTTTTGATGACACCAATTCTCTTACCTACAGTTTATAATATTTACCATACTGTCAAATTTAATGACAAACTTCAAACAATGGAGTCCTTTTAGTAATGCTTATATAATCATTAATGCTTATATAAACAGATTACCTACACTAGTGAACAATTTTGAATTAACTTACAATGATAATTAATTTTAATAAAGAGATGTAGTAACAAGCAATAAATTAGCAGTGCTATATTCAGCCAGATTTTCTTTGCACACTCTCAAGACCTCATTTACAGAAGAAAATTTTTTTTAGTCTATTATCATTATTATCTTAATTCTCAAAAATTTAATGATGAATATAGTTCTTGGAAAACTGTATTGCTATTTAGCCCTTAAATGCTTACTGTCTGGTAATAAATATTGTTCTATTAGGTTTCCTTAGAAATTACAATATATTTGTTTTGCATTTTCAAGAATAATTGTGTTTTGAATTTTTCTTTCCGGGTTTGTAAAGCTATATAAGTCTTAGAAATCAACAACACCTACAAGGGTTTTATAACTTTTAGTCATCATGTAATTTACATACAAAGTAATTTTAGTATATTTTTAGACTTCCGTAAAATCTTATTGTCCATAAATCAAACAAGATGGAGGGTAGTTCTGGGTGGTATTTGTGGTCTATAAACCAAAGAAATTTCTTTTGGGGACTTAATCATGCCATCTTATTTTATATGTGAATGTAAGCGAAAATATTGGCAAAATATGAGTGCTATAATTGCTTTGAGTACATGAAAATCTATTACTATTAGAACGCTAGTGGAGGAATGCCAAAATTCAAAGTCAGTCATGTACAATAGATTTTGATTTCCAAAGTTATTACTACCAGCTTTCATAACAGGCGATTTATACAATTTCATAGCTCCCTAGTTTCTTCATAGCACTGAATTTGCAGGCAGTGAATAGAGTGCTTGATAAAATATCCAGCACAATAAATATTCCATAAATTTTAAGAATTTTAGAAACAATTAGTGAATTCAACCTAATACGATATTCTTTACTATTCAGATTTATTATATAATTTATTTCCATAGATAAATATTAATTCGTTATTGGATAAATTAAATGTTGAGGATGTTCTTCTGCACTTCAATCCCAAATCTATCTTCATAGAACTTCTACCTATCTGTACACTTTATTTTTTTTAAAGATTTATTTTTTATTTATACATACAAGTTGGTGTACAGGCCAGAGGCGTGGGGCAGCGAGAGGGTTCACCAGAGACAGAGCGGGTAGCAGAACAGGCAGATCAGAAATACACTGCTGAGGGGAGAAGCGGGCAAGGCAGGAGAGGTCTGCCGTGCCATGTGGGATTCTCCCCGGCCGGGCATCGAACTCGAGTCACCGCTGCCAACAGCTCCACAGTGCAGCGCTCAACCGCTGCGCCACCGGGGAGGCCCTATCTGTACACTTTAAATAATCTCTAAATAATGAATAAATGTAGTCTGACAACATCTCAATCATGTTTAAATAGCTTGCTTTCCTTTATTTCGTATACATTAGACATCCCACAGTTTTGTTTTACTGTTTTATTTTTTTCCTACATGATAATTATCTTAGGATCCCTTTGTTTCTTCTGGCTTAAGGAAAACAATAATTTTTTGAGTTAAGCACTGAAGTACACACACACACACACACACACACTCTCTCTCTCTCTCTCTCTCTCTCTCTCTCTCTCCTGGTTTAAAATGATCCAGGAGCTCAAATTATGTTATTAAGACGATGTTTTGCCATTGTCGAAACTTGTCTTGCCTTCTACCCCATTGACTTTGCAGATTCACATTTAAAGTTACAATTTTTAAAGACTGTGCTTACAATTCTAAGTTTAACAGAAAAGAGAAAATGGTCTCACCATAACTCACATTAATCATGAAATCAATCACTGTGGACTAGATGAATAGAATATTCTGATTAAAATTATTATGGGAGATAGATTTTATAGATATATGAATGAATATCAATCTATTTATGTGTATATATAGATGTATGTGTAGATATATAGATACATACATCTTGCTCTAGTTGGTTTTATGGCTGAATAAAACCATTGTAAGTTGAAAATACCATTGAGTAGAAAATTTAGCACATCTACCTTACCAAATTCCATAACTTAAGTTTTACCTACCTTAAACCAACTCAGAACATTTACATTAGCCTAAACTGGTCAAAACCATCTAACATAGCACCACTTTTATAAAAACAAACAAACAAAAACAAAAACTAAAGTAATGTATATCTCATGTAATTTATTAAATAATGTACTGAAGTGTAAATAAGAATGGTTGTTTAATTATCTCATGACTGACTGGAAGCTACAGCTTGTTATTGTTGCCTTGTATCACAAGAGAGTATGATACTGTATGTGTATGATACTGATATGGGAAGACTCAGAATTCAAAATTCAAAGTGTATTTTCTAACGAATAAGTACCACTTTCATACCATTGTAAAATCATAAGTTGAAGACAGTCTGATACATATCTAATGAGAATGAACAATCAGATTTACTGCCAATCAGTCGGAGCAGACACTGGCCATGATGAACAATTATGGCAGCAGAATGCATCTGTCCTGACCTTCTATTCTATTCCTTGAACTGTCTCCAGAGCAAAATGTTGAGTCAATTTCACCCTTAATGTTAGGGCACAGTGGAATAAGTCTCTATTTCCAGGAGATAAATAGAATTATAGTTAACAAGATAAAAACAGCTGGTTGAGCAATGTAGAATACTAAAAACAACAGTGGCCCACTATACAGGACTTTGAGAACTTCCAGCTATCTAATTATTTTGCTTAAATTATTTCTAAACAATTATCCATTAAATATGCCCTCTATAATTAAATGCTTTGCATGAAGTTTAACCAGTATAGTATAGGATATATAATACAGAATATATAATAAAGGATAGCATATTTTGTCTAAAATCTATACTTATATTAATGAAGTCAAAGATTTGTATAATTATTTTGTTCTGATATTCTTTTTTAAAAAAGATTTATTTACTTTTGCATACAAGCTGGGGTGCAGGCCACAGGTGTGGAGCAGCAAGAGGGTTCACCAGAGACAGAGTGGGGAGCAGAACAGGCATATCGAAGGAAACACACTGCTGAGGGGAGCAGAGGGCGAGGCAGGAGAGGTGGGCTGCGCCATGTGGGAATCTCCATGTGGGAATCTCCCCTGCAACGCTTAACCACTGTGCCACCAGGGTGGCCCTGTTTTGATATTCTTCACTTGAAACAGAGTCGAAATGTGTCCCTTTGTATTTTGTTCTTGTACAGCTCATTTTTTATATTTTAAATGCCAAATGTGAAACTTTCTGCCTTATAAAAATTAAATCCCCTTAGATTTAGTTCATCCTTCTGATCATTCAAAATGGTATTAAATATTTTATACAAATTCAAGCACTAAACCATCATCTAGAAACTTGAAAATATCATATATAGTTATTGAAACTTAATAGACAAATAATCTCCCACTCATTGAAAAGCTAATAGTAAAAAGAGACCAGATCACATTAGAGGAGCCTCTACATCTAAATTTATATTAATGAGTTAACACTGATCAATCAGCTATGAATGTACTTTATCCATATTTCTCCATGCCACATATGAGTAATATTTGTTAAATACCCAATATAAATTAAAATATATTATTTTATAAAGTTCCTTGAGTTGATATGAATTGTAACCAAAAGCTCATACTAACTTCTACTTATTGATTTTCTCATTTCTCATACCCTCAGAAATTAATCATCATATTTAGAGTTTTGACAGAACCCACATCAGACTTACTAGCCTAGATTAGATAATCCATTTTCCCATTTAGATTTATGATACCACCATTCTTTACTTATGGAGAGCTTTGGAACTTAAAATACAAAATATCACACCATCAAACCTATATTATCCTAAAACACTTTATCTGCATTTCAACTTATCTTCATAAATTTCATTTTCAAGTTCCGACTTCTATAATTAAGCAGAGTAGGTGATGAAGTCTTATAGAGCTACTGCTCGTTTACTTAATTTCTTTCACCTGTGCCAGCTGCACCACAGTAGGAAATCTTTTAAACAGTAATATGAATTATCCTCTTTAAATCCAAGAAAAGTGTAAAGAAGAAATCTGTCAAACTTTAAAGATTAATTGAAAGAAAATTTCCATATGGGCCAGTAGGCTGCATTACTACATCAAAGAGACATACTATGTGGATCATTCTATTACAAAGTCTTCATTCTGCAGGTGATACATAGACTAAGGGATTTTCAGTGCTTATCTAGAAAGAATCAGAGCTAGCTCCAGGGCTCAGGATTTCTATCAATTTCAATTAATTTCTATGTTGCTCTTTGATTGAAAGGTTATACTCGAATAAATATGAAGAGTTCTGAGGTTGTGAATAAGGAGAAGATGGTTAACATTATCCATCCAACCATGTATTTGCTTTATTTCCCATCATAGACAATTCACTTATTTTAGTCATTGTTTTAAACTCTATGGGGTATAGAAAGATATTAGATAAGGATGATAAACAGTGAAAGGTCAATTCAGACTTTCACTGTGTCAAAGGATTAACACCGTAACTTTACCTTATTTAATGAAAGTAGTTTAAAGTTCAAGGGGAAAGCACATGCAGACTTGAATATCAGGACTCTTTATTTTGAAACATAGCGATACTTTCAATTAATGTCTTTTGAGACCATAAACTATATATATTTATCTCATATTTTCATCTTTTGGAATTCACATTTCTTTTCTACTATAAATGAAATGTTATAAATACTGTCCTACCTTAGGTTAAGTAGTTTATGTTAACTAGTAAATCGTTCATTTTAACAAGAAAAAAAATGCTTGCAAAGTGTCAATCTATGAAACAGATCATTTAACAAAACCTTATCATGTGAATTTCATGGTTAAGTGATATTAGATCTTAAGCATTGTAATTATTCAAAAAGTCTTCCTTATAAGTTATTTTTTAATTATCTTAGATATCTTATTAATATATCCATTTAAGTGTTATGAGCTGCAATTTGAATGTATCAAAGTATATGATACCTAATAGTTATGGCCTAACCAATAAAATGAACGAAGAATGCCATGTTTTTAGGAAAAAAAAACCTTATTATGACAACATTATTGTAAAGGTTACATAATAAATTTCTAATACAATAAAGAAAACACATCCAAGAAAAATTTATTAAACAGAAAAATCTATCTCCAAATGAGATAATTTACCTTTATGATCAATTTCCCACATCTTTTAACAAAATAGTTTGTAACCAACATTAACACTGATATAATTATATTTTTAATCAAAGATAATAAACATGTGTGTGTGTTTGTGTGTGTGTGTAGTGCTACTTTTGAGTGCAAAATGCAATATGAGAAGTATATGTTGGAAGGCAAAATAATGAAACTCTTCAAATAATTTCATACAATATCCAAGTACAAGGCAGAAGTTCACAAGACAATCTGAGCCATTTTTGTATTATATATTGTAAAAACTAAAAAAAAAAAAGTATTCTATCTGCAAGTGTGACTCAAGAAGTGGGCTCTTTATTCTGTATTTGTGATAATTATGACTTGTGACTCCGATGTAGCAATCTCTTCTTAGGAGGCATTGTCTATCCTAAATGCAAGCTCTAGAACATTACAGATCATACTAGAACACTTTAGAATAATTTAATATCATTCATTTCTATGCATCTTGTTTTCAAAACAGAAATTGATTTTGCTGGGCCTCCCTGGTGGCACAGCGGTTGAGCGCTGCGCTGTGGAGCTGTAGGCAGCCAGCGATGAGAGTTCGACGCCCAGCCTGGGAGAATCCCACACGGTGCAGCAGACCTCTCCTGCCTCACCAGCCCACTGCTTCCCTCAGAAGTGTATTTCTTTTTTCTTTTTTTTTTTTAAAGATTTATTTTTTATTTATACATACAAGCTGGGGTACAGGCCAGAGGCATGGGGCGGTGAGAGGGTTCACCAGAGCCAGAGCGGGGAGCAGAACAGGCAGATCAGAAACACACTGCTGAGGGGAGCAGCGGGCGAGGCAGGAGAGGTCTGCCGCACCATGTGGGATTCTCCCTGGCTGGGCGTCGAACTCGTGTCGCCACTGTCGACAGCGCCACAGCGCAGCGCTCAACCACTGCGCCACCGGGGAGGCCCTCAGAAGTGTATTTCTGATCTGCCTGTTCTGCTCCCCACTCTGTCTCTGGTGGACCCTCTCTCCACCCCATGCCTCTGGTCTGTACCCCAGCTTGTATGTATAAATAAATAAATCTTTAAAAAAAATTGATTTTGCTTATTGAATAAGGAATCAGTACATTTATTGATCTAAAACTTTTGCCCCAGATGACAAAAGATGCCTGATGAAAATGAGGCTTCTCCTTTTCTTTCCTAAACATTTCACATTTTTTTGTTCAGAGACTAAACAGTCTTGCGTTTCACCGTGGACTAATCACTATATTTTATTTAGTCTGTTATTGATATCTGGAGATAATATCTAATTTCATATTCATCCTGTACCTCTAATGACTAATGAAGTGCTTGACACATAAGCATAGGTACTCACGTATTATAGAATTGAAAATGAATGTGCAATATTATTAATTACTTTTATTTTTTATAATGATGAACATATTCTCTGAAATTAACATAAGTTAAAGTGCTAAAGTTTATTACTTAAATCCTCAAAATGATATTCTTTTGAAACTTTTTCTATATTTTAAAGTCATTTCACTGAAATAAACAATATATTTCCCCCAAGAGAGTGATGAGGAATCTGCTTAAGACATCTCTGAACACACTTGTTCACTTGAATTGCAAAAAAGTAACAAATGAGTAATGTAGAAAAAGAAAAAGTGTCATTATTTTTAAAATACATTGAAATTTAACCCTATAGCTCAGTTTATATGTAGATAATATATAAAAATATATTTATTTTCCTATTTTTCAAATGACCTAATAGATAAGCAATATTTATTTGCTTGCATTAAATATAACTGATATATAGACTATTATATAGCTTAAGGCAAAAGGTAGATAAAAAGGATGCAAAAATACTATAAAAATGTTTGAAGTCTTATGAGCAATTTGTATGCTAGTAACTCTAATAACCTAGAAAAGATGTACAAATTCTTAGAAATATACAACCATCTTACACTGAATCAAGAAGAAATAGAAAATCTTAACAGAAATTACAAGCAAGGAAATTTAAACAACAAGCGATATCTCCCAGAAAACAAAAGTCCAGGACCAGGACCAGATATTTTCACCACACCATAAAAAATGAGTTACTATCCATCCCTCTCAAAATACTCCAAAAATTTAGAGGGAAGGGAAATGTGCAAACACATTTTTCGAGGCCAACATTATTGTTATTCTAAAACCAGAAAAAGATGTGACAATAAAATGAAAACTATAGACCAGTTTCCCTGAAGAACATGCAAAAATCCTTAACAAAATTTCAGAAAATTGAATTCAGCAGTGAATTAAAAGGATCATACACCATGACCAAGTGAGATTTATTTTACAATAGAAGGATGGTTCATTATCTAAAAATTGATCAATGAAATTCAACATATCAAACTATGTAAAGATAGAAATCATATTATCATATCAATAGGTACCAAGAAAGCAAATTATATGGTTCAACATCCATTTGTAATGAAAAAATATTAAAAATAGGAACATAAAACATACCTCAACATAATAAAGCCCATTTATGTCAAAGCCACTGCTAAAATAATTGTCAATGGTGAAAACTTGAAAACTGGGCCTCTCTAGTGGCTGAGGGGTTAAGTCTCAGCTCTATTACCACTACTGCCTGAGTTTGATACCCAGCCAGGAGCTAACCCACATATGGAACAGCAGACCTCTCCTTTCTTGCCTGCTGCTCCCCTTAGCAGTGTATTTTAGTAAATCCATCAGTTCTGCTCCCCATTCTGTCTTTGGTGAATCCTCTCACTCCCTTGCAACTCTGTCCTACACCCCAGTTCCTCTATGCAAAAGTAAGTAAATAAATAAATAAATGTTTAAGAAAAAATGTTTAAAAAAATAAAGGAAGAACAACTGGAAGCTTTTCCACTAAGATATGGTACAAGACAAAGATATTCATTTTTACTGCTATTATTCAACATAGTATTGGAAGTCCTAGCTAAAGCAATTAGGCATGAGAAGGTTATTAAACAAATTAAAATTAGGAAAGAAGTAAATCTGTTATTATTTGCAAATCACATAATGATATACATAGAAAGCCCTAAAGACTCCAATTTAAAAAAAAAAACAGTTAAGAAAAGTGGTAGGATAACAATAAATACATAAAAATTATTTGCCTTTATATATTCAAATAATAAGCTAGAAGCCTTAGAAATCAAGGAAAAAATACCATTTACAATTGCACAGTAAAAAATTAAATATCTCCCTGATGATGCAGCAGTTAAGTGCTGCGCTGTGAAGCTGTCGGCAGCAGCGAGGCAAGTTCGATTCCTGGCGAGGAGATTCCCACCTGGCTTGGCGGACCTCTCCTGCCTCGCCCGTTGCTCCCCTCAGCAGTGTATTTCTATCAATCTGCCTGTTCTGCTCCCCACTCTGTCTCTGGTGGACCCTCTAGCCACCTCATGCCTCTGGCCTGTACCCCAGCTTGTAAGCATAAATAAATAAATCTTTAAAAAAAAAGTTAACTTGGATCTTTCCTCATACACTGTACAGTCTGCAATCAACTTTATTTATTTATTTATTTATCTGTTTATTCATTCAATGCACATTTATAATAGGATCTTCTACGCATTTTTCTTGGTGTTATGCATTCGGAAATAGACATATGCACATAGTTGTGAACCCAATGGGAAATATGGGTCAACAGGAGTGTGTGGTATATAGGAGGACAGACAGGAATGAATACAAGTCAGGTAAATGTTAAAACTGTAGGTCAGTTAGAATTTGAGGACAGAGTAAAATTTTAAGGGTGAGAAAGAGACAAAATAAAGAAAACTAGGTGTTCTTTGGCAAGTTTTATTTAATATTGTTTTAACTTCAAAACAAAGAGGATAAAATACACAGAACCATAAGTAAATAAATATCTTACCCAAAACTTGGTCATTGTCCCAGAAACCCTACCTTATGGTAGCACTATAAGAGGAGAATTTTGATATAATGGAGGTAGAGTCTACCAGAATCTGATAACTCCAACTAGGGAGTTTTTTATTTATTTTTATTATTATTGAGATAAGTTTCATTTATAACAATGTGCATGCTTTAAGTGAAATAGGTTCACACTTTCTCAGGTGTATATCACCATACCACATCCGCCAAAAACTCCTTTACTATGGACCTAAGGTACCCTCCTCCATTTCTTCCAATCCCCACAGTCTCTTCACTCTGCGTGTTTCAATAATGCAGTAATATTTCTAGGGTTTCTCCTTGTTCAGTTGTGTCAGTTCTGTTGTTTTACTTCTCCATATTCCACATATGGGTGAAATCATCCAGTATTTGTTTTTCTCTTTCTGACATTTCATTTGTCATAATTCCCTCTAGTTCAATCAATTCGTTGCAAATGGTAAGAATTCATCTTACTTTAGTACTAAGTAATATTCCCTCATTTGTCTCTATTATCTATCTATCTATCTATCTATCTATCTATCTATCTATCTATCAATATGCATTTCTTGACCTATGTTTTCTTCTATGTATTTTATGGCTTCAGGTATTGCATCCAAGGCTTTAATTCATTTTGAGTTCATGTTTTTGTGAGTATTGTGAGAGAGTGGCCTAGTTTCATTTTCCAACATGTGGCTTTCCTGTTTTTCCATAATTATTTGTTGATGAAACTTGTTCTTTATTGTACATTCTTAGCTCCTTTGTAATAAATTAACTGTATATATAGATGTGAATTTATGGGCTATCTGTTCTATTCCACGTGTGTGTATCTATTTATTTTCCAATACCATGTTGTTTTGATTACTACAGCCTTGTAGTGTGTGATTTCATTGAATTTGCATATTGCTTTGAATAAGATGGTCACTGTAAAGATGTAAATTCTCAACTCACAATGATGTTTTCCATTTCCATGTGTCTTCTATTTCTTTTAAAATTATTTTATGACTTTCAATCAATAGATTTTTCACTTATTTTGTTAAATTTATTCCTAGACATTTCATATTTTTAGATGTTACTATAAATGGAAGAGTTTTCTTGATTTCTTTCATTTCCAGTTCATTATTTCTATATAGGTATACTAAACATAAGTAGTTGGAGAGAGGTTTGCTCTACAGACAATGAATGGCATGATAAAGAGGAGGAAAATAACATCTGTATAGATGTGGTAGAGCCTGTATTCTCAAGAGAAATTTCCCTATTGCTTCCTCTAGCAAATTTCATTAATCAAGAATAAGCAAAATAGAGACACAGACATGCAAATAAAATGTCTGTTTTCTTTCCTGTTATATTTACCAGACAAGTAACCTGTGAAAAGACATCCCTGAAATTAAGTACCTTGAGATGGGAAAAAGAGGAAACTTGTTTTGTTGAGTGTTTCTTTGCTCAAGATAGTTTAGAGTTCTATGAAGAAAACTAGAGTAAGGAACTATAAACGATGATGATAACAAGAGCAGTGTGTACCATTATAGCACAAACAAATGTTGACATTGCTTTTTATGATAAACATATATTCAATTATTTTAATATGGCAAGGAGGGTGATAACATTATATAATTTAAAAATTGGAAGCAACAATTTATATATTAGTCATTCTTAAAGTATTTTCTACCAAGAATAGTACCAAAGTAATATATTTCAAATGTAAAATTTTCTTCATTAAATGTAGATATTCTTCATGTATTATCCTTATAAAAACTCCCAGAAATCTCACATCAAATAAATGACTTATTTTTATTTAATAAAAAATTTCTAACCTGAAACTAATATAGCTCTGAGAATTTGAAATAAGAAAATAAGAGAACCACTGAAAATCCAGTGTTGTCTCATTTTTGAGTGTACTACTACTAATATATTCTTAATAAAAATTTCTAAAATCATTTACAATTTTATGTTGCTTAATAGTTTGCTATCCAAGATTTGTACAATATTCTTTCTGTAAAAGACAAATTATTTTAAATTTTAAGCAAAAAATGTTCTTTAAAGTATGCCTAAACCACACCTGTTAAATGGTATTCTTGTCTGTGTTGCTTGATATTTAGCAGTATAATCAAGTCATAATGCTGTGTTCACAGTTTCTGAAGAGTCCTAAATGAGGTTCCATCAATTTGGCAGACAATTTCAAATGTAACAGTAAAGATGAAAAATCTTCACTTGCTTCTAAAATAAAACTTTAGCCCACCGAATCTCCCCTAACTGAATCATTTAAGCAAGAATAATTGCTTCTGGACACTTCTTAATTATTATTCCTGAACAATCAACTGAATAAGCTAGCACTAATTCTTAGAAAGGATATGTGTCCTAAGAATATTACCAGAGCATAAAGAAAACTGAAAATGTAATATATATATATATATATATACTCTTAAAAAGCCAATGCATAAATCAAACTAAGATCTGTTTTCAAGAAGTGCACATGAAACTAATTATTTGCATAATATGTCAGTCCAATTTTTAATTAAATTTATTTTTATTGAGGTAATACTTGCATATTCACATTAGGTATTATCAGTTTAGTGAACCTACCACCAAATTGTCCACAGTCCACCATCATAGCCCACAGAGTTTCCTTCTCTCTTTGTTCTTATATCTCCCATACCACTTCCTTTGGTGCTTCAGTTCTGTGGTCAGCTATCAAGTATTAGTTTTTAAGATTTTCTTTTTCTGAGTCTTAGTTTATTTACTTTATATTCCACATATTAGTGATACCATATAGTACTTACTTTCTTCTGACTTATTTAACTTATCATTATCCCTTCCATTTCCATCCATGTTGCCACAAATGGCATGAGTTTATCTTTGTTGATCTCTGATTAATATACTACATCTTCTTGATCCAGACATCTATTTTGGGTCACTTAGGTTGTTTCTATAATTTAACTATAATAAATATGGAAGTCCAAGTTTCCTTTCAAATAGTGGCTTTGACTTTTTTGGGTAAATGCCGAGGAGTAGAATTACTGGATCAAATTTGAGATCCATTTTATTTGCTTTTAAAATGACTGGTGCAGTTTACAGTCCTACTAGCAGTGTAGGTGGGCTCCCTTTTCACATTTTCACCAGTGTCTGTTATTTCTGATTTTTTTGATAAGGGTCATTCTCACAGGTGTAAAATGGTATTTCATTGTGGTCTTGATTTACACTTCTCTAATAACAGCTGAGGTTGAACATTTTTCATTTGTCTGTTTGCAGTCTGTTTAGATATTTTGCCCATTTTTTAATTGGGTTTTTGTTTTATGAAACAATATTTTGAAAAGTACTTTTTGAAAAGGTAATGCTTATGGTACTACTTGTTAGCACATCACATCAAAACTTTCATTTCATAAAACATTTTAGCATATTATTTGTGTCATTATATTTCATTGTTTGAGACAAAGTTGTTCTCAGCATTCTTTTCCTTTTAACAAATACAGCATCTAAAAAATGAAATTGTTTTCATAATAACTATAACAAAAGCTTCAATAGGAATTTCAGACTTTCTAAGAAAGTCAACCGTTTATTTCTATAAACAGGATTTTGTCCTATTATCCATTTACAGTGATATAATCACAAACATAGAAAGGATTCCAGTTCAAAGTGACAATATAGGAGGCTGCTGATCTCACCACCTCTTAACAAACATGCTGAATCTACAGCTAAATATGCAAATAGTATCTTTAAAGGAAATTGAAAAACTAAGTGACTGCTATAAATCAGTCAGAGGAAAAAAAAAGAAAAAAACGTATTGAAAGAACAGACACATTCTCCATAAACTTTCACCCCTGGCACAGTAACAACCAATAGAGAATGAACTGACAATTCACAATTTCTCTATGAGAATTGAAAGGTTTGGGCCAAAATATGGCACCCCAAATTTTAAGATCTGAGAAACCATCTCTCAAAACATCTAGCTCTCAAAGCTAACAATTCTTTCAATTTTCATCCACAAGACACACAGTATTAACAAACAAGCAAAAAAGTCTGAATGACTCTCAGGACATGGTGACTGTCCCTTGGGCTCTGTGAAGAGGCAACAGACAATAACTCTGTCTGTCTGAAAAATATTTAGTTGTATATATAAAAAGTTATGTCCTGAAAATCAGGCTTCTAATTTAACATACATCTAGAGCTTGATTATAATCCTTTCCAAGAGCATGTTATCTTCATGCTCTCTTTCTGGATATTATATCTGGAGGAAATGAAATCACTATATCAAAAAGATATCTGCATGCCCATGTTCATTGCAGCATGGTTATAATGTCTAAAAGATGGAAACAATCTAAGTATTTATTGACAGATAAATGGATAAATAAAGTGTGCAAGATATAGATATGAATATTATTCAGCCATAAAAAGGTAAGATCAAGTCATTTGTAAAAACGTTGAGGCGTTATGTAAGTAAGACAGAATAACAAATACTGCATAATCTCACTTTTATGTGGAATCTAAAGAAGTCAGACTTACATATAGAGAGAATAGATTTGTGGTTAAAAAGTTGGAGGTGGGTGAAATGGATGAAGGAAGTCAAAAACACAAACTTCTTCTTAAAAAATAAGTATTATTAATGTAATGTACAAGTAAGTATGGTGACTATAGTTGACAATCTTCCATATAGCTGAAAATTGCGAAGAGTAAATTTTAAAATTTACAAACAAACATTGCATCTCTTTAGAGGTGACAGATATCAACTAAACTCATTGTGGAAAGCATTTTGCAATATATACTTATATCAAATCATCATTTTGTACATCAAAAGTTAACACAATGTCATTATATTATGTCAATTATATCTCAAAGAGAGGAAACGAATAGCTAATATAGAATTTCTACTTCAACCATGTTATAAACATGGCGCCAGTAAAAATAAGAAGCAAATTAAATTTTGTTCAGTTTTATATATTGCATGAATTTTCCCTATCATGTGGGCACTTACACAGCCCCCAGTAGTTCAGTGTATGATTTGATTTACCAAATGCAAAACTTCAAGATCTGAAAGTGAAATGTAAAAAGAATATATGCATAATCATGGCAACATTAAAGAAAATGAGCCAGGAAAGTGGCCATTTATTTATAGTTGAGTAGTATACTGGTGTTGGCTCTGAGGAATATAGCTTTGTGGTGATGAGTTTTTACTGTTGAAAAAAGAAGGGAAAAAATAAAGAGTGAAAGAGTAAAAGATATTTATGACTAAAAAAGTAAAACAGACATACTAACAGTTTAGAATGTATTTGTACTAATCGCTATCCTTCGAACTGAATTTAATACATGTCAGAATGGAAAAAGTACTTTCCATGAGATATGGCTAAATTACAAAAAGTTGAAATTCAGCTGCCTTAAACTGCAGCAACAGATAAATTCAAATAATTATAATCACTCATTATCTATCCTCTATGATAGTAAATTAATATTTGAAATCCAAGCTACTCAGGAAGTTAGAGGAAATTACACTTTGAGGGAAAGAGCATGATCTTGAAATCTTATAGTTTAAATTGTTTCTTGAAAATATTTAACATGAAGCGTATTAAACTTTTGCATCAACTTTATAGGGAAGCAAACCTGACCCCCACAAGGAGCAGTTAATGGTTATCCAAGTTCAAAAGGTTCTTAATATCATTGCAAAAGTTCTACCAGAAACATTTGGTTTCAACCTTGTTTGTTCACTTAATCTTGGGTTTGCTTTGGTAAGGTAGTATTATTGCAAGATAAGAATAATGACAAGGTAGAGAGCTGGCTGACTCAAGATTCTGATTCCCTAACTACAACTTGGAACTTTAAGTTTTGTAAACAGTCTGGATCACTAAACTGAAAAATAAATTTTTAATAACTTATTGCATGTTGCTATGGGCAAAACTGTTTTAAAGAAATTTCCTTACTCTTAAGGGATATGCAATTTTATTTAAATGTTTTTTTTCTTAGACCACAACCACAGCTACTTAATTTTACCTTTTATTTTATTTAATTCTTATATTTGAGCTAAGTTACTAGTAGATTCTTTAGTTCATTTATTGTGAGATTCATAAACTATTGCTAAAATTCAACTGCACGCTTTACTCTATAAGGAGGGATTTCAGTATTACCCTTATGGAACAGATTAACACTGAGAAATATTGCATAATGTTTACTTAAGGCTTCCTTTGTATCAAATTCACAAATTCAGATATAACTGAATCTTTTTTTCTTCTCTTTATGGCTGTGGTCTTAAAATTAACAAATAATTATATGATTGGTTTGAAAATTATTGAAATTCTCTTTGTTCCAAGTATTGAGTTAAATCCTAGCAATACAATTATTGGTATGTTGAGAGAGACATTGTTCTGTGCCTATACCAGCTAATTTCTAAGAGATTTCTGGCAGGATATAAAACTTCTTCCAGAGAAGCTTTAGAATTCTCTGATGTTAAATACATGGCTCTATACCACTACTAGTCTAACTATCTGAACATTGTAAAGTTTGCTTAGCATCTCGAGAAACAAATTGATACTTAGCTGTGAGGATGTAGATAGCAAAATCCCATCAAAGTCTAATGTAGGTATAAGGAAATACTTTTAATAAAATGATCCATCTTGTTTTCCAGAGCTTTATGGAAAAGCATGTATTCTAAGTTTTCCAGAGAGTATCATAGGGTGGGACTGTAAATTCTTTGAATTTATATGAGTATGTATTGGAAAAAATAGAAAGATTTTGCTTTCCATCATTATCAAAACTCAGAGAATCTGAATTGCATATAGCTACATTTTCCCTCCTTACAAGGATGTAGTTGATTCTATAGCAACACATTTGTTTTTATTTTTACACAAAAGCATTAATCCAAAAAGATACATGCACCCCTATGTTTACTGCAGCACTGTTTACAATACCTAAGACATGGAAACAAGCAAGATGCCCAAAAATAGATGATTGGATCAAGAAGATGTGGTACATATACATAATGCAATGCTAGATAGCATTCAAAAAGATAAACACATGCAATTCGCAGGAACATGGATGGAGCTAGAAGGGATCATGCTCAACGAAATAAGCCAGAAAGAAAGAGAAAAATATTGAACAGTTTCACTTATAACAGGAATATAGGGGAACCAAATAAGAGAGAGACATTCAGTGAGGGAGAGGGAGAATAAAGTATCAAAGAGCACAGAGGACTATGGTGATGGTTCATGGGTGAATTGTTGGTGGGTAACCTACATCGAATACACAATAATGTAGAAGATATAAATAATATAAATAATAATAAAATATACATTAAAATATTAATCTAAACAAGGAAAAATATACCAACATAGTTATATTTCAATTTTGTCTCATTATTTTTCATAACAGGAAACAAAAGTGTAAAAAAACTGAACTTTGTCCTACAACTTAATCTCTAGGATGTAATGAATAAATAAAGAGGATGAGATATTATTTTAAAAAAAAGTAAATCAGCAATAACTAGTGGTGACATATATTGTAAACTTATTTTTTGCCAGGTATGATGAGTCTCATTACTGCAATTTTTCCATTAATCAAAGTACTTTGAAAAATATTGATGTGAATTTCATTCTGTGTGAAATAACTAAAAATGGGTCATATTAGTATTCCCTCAATCTGCCCTAATTAAAAGAGCTGAGATATCAAACCCTTATATATTCTACTTTAAAAATTACATAGAACATGCTAAAGTATATATATTTTCTTTTATAAAGTAAAGCAAATGTATGTATGTTTTCTACATACTGATACATCTTTTTATACTGAATTGCCTTTGTTTTTCTACTTTAATATGAAAGAATAATATATGTGTATATGTCTCATTTAAGCACTTTTGAAAATATAATCATCATAACATATTTTATATTCTTCCTCTAGTCTTTACCTATATACATTTTCATTAAACATAACTGCAACTAAAATGTTCACACAGATAATTACTGTATCCATTTAATAATTTGATGTCAAAATAAGATAAAGACCTAGAAAGCCAGAGAATCATTATACTAATTAAGATAATCAATTTAAAATAATGCCATTTTCTGAACAGCAAAGCAACAAATGAAATTTAGTATACACCAGAATGTGGATAGTCCCTGAGGCTTGTAGTAATGATATTTTGCCTGAAGACAGCTCATCCTCATTTGAACTCTATGTTGCATTTTTCCCATCCCTCTATGACATTTAGTATATGCTATCTTCTACTGTTATTATCTGTATGAATTTCATCTCCGTAATAGATTTTACACTTTGAAGCTTAAGGCTTTTTTTTTTCTTATGTTATTATGTCATATACACATTAAGAATCCTACAATTATTTTATAAAAGAACAAATAATTGAATATGAAAAATAGACAAGTTCAAGCATGAAATATACATCAGTATGTAGAAAACATCGATATGTTTACTTTGCTTTAAAAAATACCAGAAAAATCTTAAACGAACCTTTCCACAGTATTAAAAACATTTGTGAAGTGCTTAACAAGAGATACTGTTAAAGTTCAACCAAACAATGAAACAAAATTTACTCAAGAAATTAAATATAATTTCAAAATGTTTGGGGGGTTACTCTAACCTATCATCACCAACTTTGGGGAGAGATTTGTGATGGATATATTTGAAAGATGAGAAAGTAAAAAACCTCTTAGTACTGAATTAATAAAACATTTTAATGGGAAATGAATGTCTTGCAGAAAAGGTAGAAAGTAGCTTTTCTTTGTTCAAGTACCATCCCAGTTAAAATCAACCTGTGCAAGTGGGTACATAACTTCTTGAAAAAATTCTTCTCTGGAAAAATCTAACCCAATTACATCAATCAAGACTGCCATGTTGTCTTTTTCTCCTCTAATTTCTGAATTTTTAGATTTTATTATGAACATATTTTTATCAAATCTATTGAACTATTTAGAGATATCTGGGGAGCACAAATTATCCATATACTTTTAGATATCCACATATATGGCATTCATCTTAGAAAAGGTCCATATATTGAGTTAAGGATTAAGAACTTCAGAAAGCAAAATATGAAAAAGTTTTTCAATCTTCAGTCATTATCGAAATTGTGAATATGATTCTTTTTTTAGTATTTATTTATTTATGCATATAAGCTGGGGTGCAGGCCAGAAAGAGGGTTCACCAGAGACAGAGTGGGGAGCAGAACAGGCAGATGGACGGAAATACACTGCTGAGGGGAGCAGCAGGCGAGGCAGGAGAGGTCTGCCCCGACATGTGGGAATCTTCCCAGCCAGGCATTGCACTCGCTCTGCAGCTGCCAACAGCTTGACAGTGCTGTACTTAACCCGTTGTGCCACCAGGGAGGCCCGAATATTTGATTCCTGTCCCTGAAGTTGTGGTACAAATCTATCAACACGAGCTTAAAGTCACTTTGCAGGACTAAATTGTTTTCAGAGGGACAAGACACACTAATGGAGTGCCTGGTGAAAATTTTAAGGATGGTGGGAAACTAAGTGTGATGACAAAGAATAAATTCTTATACATTTGGGTAGATGTTATACTAGGCAACTTAATCTGTTCTACTGGTTTTTTTTGCATGAGAATTTTTATGATGTAAAACAAAATTGTGAAGACATCGACTAAATGATATTTGTGCACTCTCATTAATCAACTAGTACACAACATTCACTCTCTCATCACCATTGCAAAATAAGTACAAAGCTATATATTGTTCTATATAATGGACATAGAAATACTGAGAACATTCTTTTAGAAGAAACAATATGATGAATATTTTTGCTGTTGGCTATACTGACTCTTTTCAAAAGAAAAACATCACTTGAAAGCAGAATGAACCTTTGAAAACTATGCATGCAAACACTATATTGGATACAGTGTACTAACCTGGACAAAGTAATTCCTTTCAACAAGTATTAAGAAGACACAATGGTTTATCATTTCCTTGCCCTTAATGCTTCCTGATAATATTCTCACAGAGAATGAGTTACTGGAGCTTAGTATGGAGTTCTTTTAATGGAGAATTGTTTTTAAATTTATTTTGCTTTATTTTTTATAAGTGCACATGCCCAAGTGCTTAAAAAAAAAACACTGTCTCTTGATAGAGGGTAAAATAGCATGTTTGCTTTTCCCTGGGAAAATGCAGTAAAAATAGCACTAAATGAAGCACACAGATACATTTTCAAAGAAATGATTAAGTTTAATAATGTCTTGTGTCTTCACAGTTAAAATATATATGGTAATGTGAGAGAAGAAGATAGGGTCAGAGGAGGTTCTCTGTTTTACTCCCTGGAGGATAATCTAAAATAGTCCAGAGGGAAACTGGACACAGAGAATCCTGTGACTTGGGATAGGCCTATAAAACCTACTGGCTTTCAAAGATAAATGTTCACCATATGCAACAGAAGTGATACTGAAGAAATTCTATACCACAAAAGGTAGGTAGTAAACTATTACTGGAGACAGTGGCCAGTGTCAGAAAATTGTTTAAACTTGCACTTCTGTAATAGGCCAATACTGGAGAGGGGAAAAAATATTCTGGACTTAACTGTGAAGGGATAAGTGTAAAAGTGCTGGAGTATGCCAGTAAATCAGGTACCCCAGTGAAGAAGACAATACATAGAAGAGTTTTACCATTTCCCCAAACTCCTAGGGCTACAGTTAAGTAAAGCTGTAACATAAGCTTGAGAGCTTGTTTGAATGTTCCAGCAGAGGAGTATTGCTACTCATATATCTTTGATGATAAAAGGTCAATTTCTATTTGGGAAAGACTGTCCTCTTCCTCAGAGCAAGCAGTTTCATGAGGGATGTACATAGAGCAGGGAGGGAGGAAGAGGACACCCACCTAGCCAGCTAGGTCAGTCATATTAACTCTGGTGATTAAGGGGGTCATAGATGTCACATCCAGATCGCTCTGATATCCTGTGATGTAAGCTTAAGATAGTAGTACTGAAAGCCTGCTTTATAAACTACAAATGCTGGGCCTCCCTGGTGGCGCAGTGGTTAAGTGCTGCGCTGTGGAGCTGTTGGCAGCGGCGACGCTAGTTCAACGCCCGGCTGGGGAGAATCCCACATGGCATGGCAGACCTCTCCTGCCTCGCCTGCTGCTCCCCTCAGTAGTGTATTTCTGATCTGCCGGTTCTGCTCCCCGCTCTGTCTCTGGTGAACCCTCTCGCCGCCCCACGCCTCTGGCCTGTACCCCAGCTTGTATGTATAAATAAAAAATAAATCTTTAAAAAATAAAAATAAATAAACTACAAATGCTGATCTAGAAACTCAGAGAGGAGGGTTAACAGTAGGACCACAGACATGTGTCCACCATAAACACCACTTTCACTAGAGACATACGACTCCAACCCCTCCTCCATTCCGAGAAGAGACTGGTATAGATTAATTTTCCTGAAATACAGTACCACCTAAAGGGAAAGAGGAAGTTCTGCACCCTTAAGGCACTTAAACTTATAACAACCTAAAAAGCTAATCATGGGGAAATAAAAAAACACAATACATGGCAACGTGAGTCTTTTTTTTTTAAAGATTTATTTATTTATGCATACAAGCTGGGGTACAGGCCAGAGGCGTGAGGCGGCCAGAGGTTCAGCAGAGACAGAGTGGGGAGCAGAACAGGCAGATTGAGGGAAATATACTGCTGAGGGGAGCAGCGGGCGAGGCAGGAGAGGTCTGCAGCACCATGTGGGAATCTCCCCGGCCAGGCATCCAACTCGCTTCACCGCTGACTACACCTCCACAGCGCAGCGCTTAACCACTGTGCCACCAGGGAAGCCCCGGCAACTTGAGTCTTTAAGGTATTGTTTCACCACAGAGAAAGAACAAATCTCTGAATATAGCTACAAAGTCATGAGGGATTTTGTTTTTCCTACAAGATACACAGTTCAAAATTGAAATAATAAGTCCAAAGAAATGGGAAGAAACAAAGAAAACTTAATACAAATTATAAAAGAAAACTCAGAAAGACAAATAAAATAAAATCAATGAACATAAGCTCTAATTTGAAGCTTGAAATAAGAAAATAACAGAAATGCAGGAAGTGAAAATATAGAGTATAAAAAATTCAGGAGAAAATTATTGAAGTACAATTGACCAAGTGGAAGATTGAATCAGAGACTTCAAAAATGATATTTCACAAAGAATCTAGGCAGAAGAAAGAGCAATATGAATAAAAATAAGTTAAAAAGAAAAGCTGAGTATTATCTGACTCCATGAGTAAAGGCAGTATAAGAATAATGCACATTCCAGAAGGGAAAGAGAAAGAAGAGGAATCGGAGAACTTATTAAAAGAAATGATAGAAAAAAACTTCCCAAACCTAGAGAAGAAACTAAATATACAAGTCCATGAATCAAAAGGAACACCTGGTTACCTAAATGCAGAGAACCTGTACAAAGACACACAGTCAATAGCTTAAGTCAATGGAAGAATATAGAAGCTGACCTGAGGGAAAAAGGAGATAATATATAAAGATACCCCTACCTGGCTTACATCTGACTTGTCTGAGGAAACATTGTAGGCAAGGAGAGATTGGAAAGGTGTATTCAAAATACTTTAATATAAAAACAACCAGTCAAGAATACACTGTTCTGCAAGGCTCTCCTTCAGATATGAGGGGAAAATAATAAACTTCTGATACAAACTAAGGCTGAAGGACTTTGAAATAAACCCTACACATACCTTAAAATAAATTTTGAATGAAGCTCTCATATTTAATTTAAAGAGGAAAACATACATAAAGACTGAACAAGGAAACCGATAGAAAGAGAAAATTAAAGGCAAAATGACAGTACCAGAACTTCATACATAATCAATTTTCTGAAATTTAAATGGGTTGAACTCATCAATAAAAAGGCACAGAATAAGAAAATAAAACCAACTTTCTGCTGTTTTCAGCAAATAAACCTGAGTTCCAAAGATAAACATAGGTTCAGAGTAAAAGGTTGAAAATAAATCCTTCAGGCAAAAGGGACTAGAATGAGACCTCCCTGTTGGTACAAGGGTTAAATTCTCAGTACTATCAAGCTATCACCAGCCACTATAGCATGAGTTCAATCCCAGGGAGCTAAACCATATTGTATGTCATACCACTCCTGTCTGGCTAACTTCTCCCTTCAGCAGTGCATTTCAGTAGATCCACTTGCTTTGCTCCCCATTCTTTCTCTGATGAATACCTTCACCCCCTTCTCCAGCGCTTCTGGCCTATACCCCAGTTTTTGCACGCATAAATAAATAAAATAAATCTTTTTTTAAAAAAAGGGACTAGAAGGAAGGCAAAGACAATATGCTTTTATCAGGTAAAATGTATTTCAAGCTACAAAATGTAATGAGTTGCAGAAATAGACACTCTATAGTAATCAAGGGAACATTACATCAAGAAGATAAAACACTCATCAATATATATTCACCAAATAAAGGACCATTAACATACATGAAGCAATTATTATAAAATCTGAACACAAACTTTGGGAGCAACACATTAGTGGCTGGGGAGTTCAACACCCATTTTCACCAATAGATCACCCAGAAAGTTTAACAAGGGCACAATAGCCTCAAAATATATACCATTAGATCACATAGGATTAATAAACAATTATTGGACACTACAGCCACAAAAGTTGAATATACATTCTTCTCCAGGGCACCTGGGACATTCTCCAAAACTGACCAAATATTGAGTAACAAACCAAGTATCAATACATGAAGCCTAAAATCATTTCAGTGGAGTCAAAGTGGAAATTAGCCACATAAAAAGCAGGAAATCTCTTCAATATGTAAGACTGAACAACACAACACTGAATATCTATTGGATTAGTGAGGAAATCAAAGGGGAAATTAAAAAAAAAATACTTGAGACAAAATAATGAAGACATAACCTTCCAGAATGTACAGGACACAGCATAGACAATACTATGAGGGAAGTATATAGCAATACAGGTCCACATCAAAAAACAAGAAATAACTCAACTAAATAATATAAAATAATCCAAAACTGGGATTATTATTATTAATATGTCGATGACATAAAAATATACATTGAGAAACTTAAATATTCTACTCAAAACCTAACTGAAATAATGTATTGGTTCAGCATAGTGGCAAGCTACAAAGTCAAGACACAAACATCAGTTGTGTCTTGAGGAATGCCTTCCTTTATGCAAACAATAGGCTCTAAGAGTGAGAAATCAAGAAAACATTACAAGTTACAATTGCATCAAAAATAATTAAATATCTAGGAAGAAACTTACCAAAGAAGGTGATTGGTTTATCAATGACAGCTATAAGATATTGTTAAAAAAAAAAGAAGATACAAAGAAATGGAAATATAATCTCTAATTATGAATCAGAAGAAATGACATTGTTAAAATTGTCTCTTACCCAAATATACAGACTCAGTGCAATTCCCATCAATAAATTAATGGTGTTCTTCAATGATAAGGAATAAATACTACCAGGATTCATATGAAACAAAAAAAGACCAAGAATAGCCAAAACTATATTCACACACACACAAAAAAGAGGGAGTATGAATGAATTCACACCAAGAATTCAAACTATACTATGAATCCATAACTATTAAAACAATATAGTCCTGGAACAAAAATAGACACACAGATGAATGAAAGAAATTGGGAGTCTAGAAAAAAATTCAAACATATGGACAGTTAACCTATGACAACAAAAACAATAGTATATATTTAGAAAGGGGAGTCTTTTCAACATATTGTATCAGGAAAATTGGACAGTGAAGTGCATAAGAAAGAAATGAGACAATTATCTCCACTGAACACAAAAACAACTCAAAGAGGATAAAAAACATGGATGTAAGACCTGAAATAATAAAATACAGAGAAAAAAAAGGAGGTGTCAATGATTTCTTTATGGTTTTGCTTCCAACAGCAAGAAAAACAAAAGAGAATACCAAAAATTGGTACTATATAAACCAAAAACTACACAGCAAAATAAACTATTATTGAAACAGAACACCCTATTGAATGAAAGAAAATATTTGCATATTATACATCCAACATGGAGTTAACTTCCAAGATCTACACTCATAGAACAAAACACAACAAAAACACAAGTAACCTAATCCAAAAAAATATGCAGAACAACAATATGACACTTCTCCAATGAAGATATGCAGATGACTAACAGGCATATTATTTAATTTAAACTACTAATATCCTTTGAGGCCAACTATACCTTAACACTAAAGAAACTTCCTTAATTTCATGTTCTTGAGGAGTCTGCAGTCTAGTGGGGAAATACTATAAAACTTGAAGCAACAATAAATAAGGCAACTTACATCAGTCACAGACTATTGCAAAAAGGCCACCTTTTGTGATAGCATCAATGATAGATGTGACTGGAAATACAGACATTAAAAGATTGAAGATTCACAGTTGGGAATGGTCTGCCATCTTATCAGTTCCTAATTCTTCCTCTAACAGTGGAATAGAGGGCAAAGTAGAAGTTTCAAGGAAAGGTTCTTTTATTAATAGAAGCAGAGAAAGTTAATTTTTTGTCTAATTCAGGATTAAATTATCACTCCATCAACTTAATGGAAGCAAATCATAGGTGAACTCTAGGTAAATAAATAACTTGACAAACGTGGGGAATTTTTAGACGAATTTTTATATTTATGCAATATAAATCTAGAGGTGAACATTAAGAGTTGAATGTCAAGTTGAGTAATCTAAATGAAGTAATTCAAATCAAGTATTAATAACTACGCAATATTTAATTTTTTGAATGCAGAATATTGTGGTAATGTCAAAAACCTATTCAACTTACAATGGAAACACCTGGGCTGAATCTTGGCATTTCCAATTACCAGGTTCTTAAGATACTTGATTAGTCTAAGTTTCAGTTTCTTTATCCCTACAATAAAGGTAATAAGGCCTCCTTGGTGATGCAGCAGTTAAGTGCTGCGCTGTGGAGCTGCCGGCAATGGGCTATGAGAGTTCAATGCTTGGCCAGGGAGATTCCCACATGGCATGGCAGACCTCTCCTGCCTCGCCCACTGCTCCCCTCAGCAGTGTGTTTCCGTCGATCTGCCTGTTCTGCTCACCACTCTGTCTCTGGTGAACCCTCTCGCTGCCCCACGCCTCTGGCCTGTACCCCAGCTTGTATGCATAAATAAATAAATCTTAAAAAAAAAGCACTAGGGATTATCATGTGCTGATGTTATCAAAAGTTTGTCCAATGGTTTTATATTGCTCTCTTCCAAAATATAATTGACAAACTAAATACAATTACATTATCATATAATGAAATATAATTAAAATTGAATACCTTCTTTTAATAAATTATAAACCATTGTTTTTAACTATTTCTCCCTTGTTAAAGACAATCACATCACATAAATATACATAAATATACATCACATAAATATACATTTCATATTACAATGCTTAATTTTTCTCCATAGGAATAAAATATTGAATGTACTCCAGAAATAATTGATAAAAACAATTTTATAGAATCCATTATTCACTATTTTGTTAGAAAGTACCTATATGCAATAATCCAAGAATTGTTATACTATAGAAAGATTGAATACAAGGTTTCTATTCTCAAGTAGCTTTGGCTGGATTAGAAGAGGATGCTAATAAACTGCATATAAATATGAGATATATATATATATATATATACACACACACAAATGTTGTATATTTGATATACATATAATACATATCTATGCATGTAGACACACATGAAAATACCAATATATAATGTGCTCAGATTTCCAATGATAGTTGAAGTTAAGTGGTCTGGGAGGTCTCTTTGGACAGATACTTGATAAGAAACAAATTCTGAATACATGGGGCAAAGGGATTACAGGGAAAAAAAGGACATTGAGAAGGTGGGGAGAAGCTTTGCATATCCAAGGAAAGAAAATTTGACTATTATGTATGGAATATAGTTAAAATGGGCAGCAATGCAAGAGAAAGTCATAAGTTGTCAGGCAAGGTAATGCAAGAGTAATTCAGTTTTCATTTATTTATTCCTCCATCTATTAATTTATATATAAATATTTTAGGCCTCTAATGTTTTGAACATTTGAACCACAGACACAAAAATGGGCTTGGGTCTCTGCCTCACTCAGTCATAAGGTAAATATGACTCACTCAAACTATAAGTTCCTTTGGTTGTTTCTGACAGAGAAATACAATAACTTTATTTAGCATCTTTTTGAAGCACAATTTTTTAGCCAAAACTATTTAAATACATTTTAGGCACAGTTTTTTTTTTATTTGCTGCCAAAGTTTCTACCTTTAGTAACACCCCATTTCATCATGATTTCTCTTAGTGATCAAATTTATCTTTAATTAATCATTTACAAAATTGCTATTAAAATAGATATTTAAATAGTTTTGCTAATAACAGTGTCACTGGTAAGCTGTAATTACTGTAACTAAGATGCAATCTAATGTTTTTAACCTGCCAGTCGGAAAACTTACTCTTACAGAAGAGGAAAGGGGGAGAGAGACCCACACTTATTGCTGTCACATTTATAAAAAAATTAAAAATAATCTAATCTTCTTCAATGGCCACAGAAGACTGTGCATACCTGTCATCCCATCATTTAATTTAAATGTCATAGACAGGTACCTAGAAAAAGGAAAATAATTTTGAATCCATGATCCATATTTCCATGTATGAAAAAGAGATTTTGACACATCTTTTAAGCAATATAAAAGATATCCCAGCAACATTATTCTTGGAAAATGCTAAGATGTACCTCACACTCTATTTTTGACAAATACTTTATAATTTAGTTCATAAAATTAGTATAGAATTTCAGCAAACTTTATTATGAAATGCTATTTTAAAATACACAGTAATATACACATTATATAAAATAAAGCTTTCCTCTGCTCTTTTATGTACATGTCTAAAATAATTCATCAAAAGATAAAATACAGAATATTTTAAAGAAGGCACGTTTTAGAAACTAGTAACAAATTATATCAACAGATATTCATAGTAATCTCTGATGATCCTCGGAACTTCTGAAATATCTGTTGTAAATTTTGTGTTTTTCCTGATTCTATTTATTTGAGTTCCCCCCCCCTTTTTTTTTTCTGTTAACCTAGCTAAAGGTTTAACTATTTTGATTAGCTTTTTAAAGAACCAACTTTTGGTTTCATTAATCTCAAACTGTTTTTAATTTCTTTCATTTATCCCTGCTCTAATTTTTATTACTCCTTTCATTCTAATGAGTTTGATTTTGTTTATTCATCTTCATTCTAATGACTTTGATTTTGTTTATTCATCTTCCAGTCCCTTGAGAGAGAATATTATTTACTTGAATTCTTTCTTGCTTCTTGATTTAGTCCTATAATGCTATATATTTTCATCTTAGTACTGGCTTTGCTATCATCCACAGGTTCTGACAGGTTGCTTACTCATTTGCATTTACCTCAAGGTATTTTTAGATTTCCCTCATTAACACAATAGTCATCCAGCAGTGTGTTGTTCAGTGTCCACATATTAAAGGTTTTCCTACTTTATTTTTGTAGTTGACGTCTAGTTTAATACCAACTAATCAGAGAATATTTCAGATATGATTTCAATCTTCAAGAATTTGATAATTATTTTGCAACCCGATATGTGGTCTGTACTGAAGAATGTCCTATTTGGGGAGGGGGGTAGAGTGTCCTATTAATATCTATTAAGTCCATGTGGTCTAACTTTGTTTAAGGCTATTGTGTCTTTATTCATTTTCTGTCTAGTTGATCTGTCCACTGAAGAAAGTGGACTGCTGAAGTCCTCAACCACTATTGTGTTAGTGCAATGTCTGTTTTCAGATTTGATAGTGATTGCCTTACATATTTTGATTCTCTCTCATTTGGAGAATATAAATTGATTCCTGTTTTTTATTCACTGCATCATTTATGTCCATCTCAGTTTCATTTTTAGCTGAAAATGTATTTTATTCGATATAAACTAGATGGTTCCTGCCATTCTTTGGGTCCTATTCATTGTAGGATTGTTTTCTACATCTTACTCTGAGTCTATATATATTTTTGGAATTCAGGTGTGTTTCCTAGAGACTGAAGAAAGTTGAGTTTTGTTTTCTGATGCAACCAATTCTGTCATTCTGTGCCTTTTGTTTGGTGAGTTCAGGCCATTTATATTTAGTTTGCTTGTTGATATATGAAGCTCTGCTACTTCCATTTTTCATTAGTTTTCTAGTTCTACATATTTCCTTATTTCCATGTGTGTGTGTGAATGTTTTTCTATTCTCTATACAAAGGCTACTTTAAACTTTTGTTTGTCTGAGAAGACCTTTATTTCGACTACATATCTGAAGGACAGTGTTGCAGGTTGGGTAGAATATTCTTGGTTGTCATTTTTTGTGTTTAATAACATTGAATTCATTATTCCATTCTCTCCTTGCCTTTAGTGCTTTCTTACAGAAATTAGATGTAAGCCAAATGGGGAAACCTTTATAGATTATCTGCTCCTTACCCCTAGCCAGCTTCAACATTCATTCTTTGTCTTGAACCCTTGAAAGTTTCACATCTAAATATCTTACTGTATTTCTCGGTATATTTTGGTGACCAGGTTATTTTCATTGTATAGATTTGTATATTTTGTTACTTCTCCAGGTTTTGGATGTTTGCCTTTATTTTTTAAATAAGTTCTCTGTTTCTTTTTCTCTTCCCACCCCCCACCCAAGGAATACTCATCAAACCTATTTTACCTTTCATATTTTAAAAATGTAACAATATTGTAATTGTTTCTTTTTTTCACTCATCAATTTTAGTAGAATTTTAAATTAGAAGATCAAAATATTTAGATAATAAGGGTTTTTTAATAAACAAATTTTGTAGGAACAAAATAAATACAATAACAAATATAATATCTACTAACTGAAGCTGTTAGGAAACCAATTTTTGTATGGTTTAATATCCACTTAGGTTTGTTGTGGTATTGATGTAAGGATGGGCAGTAAAGGATTAAAAACTGTCTTAATATTCAAAATTCATGGAAAAATAGAATTATATTGTACAAGTAAGTAATTGACTTGTGTTCACTGCTCTATAAAATTACTTTGTGTTATATGCATATAACATATCAAAATATTCTGGTCTAAGCTCAAATATTTTCACCTAATTGTGGGATTCTGATGTACATTGAATTTGACAATTAGCCTTTGTGCTATAATTCTTCATCTGTTATTCCAATTACTAAATCTTTAGGACTTGTATATTTTATGAAAAGTTCTATTCTTAACTCCTGCAGATATATAGTCTGACAAGTAGCTAGTTTTGCACAGATGGAGATTCAAAAAGTAGGATAAAATATTAAGTAGGAGAGAAATCTCACGTTCCAGATCCTGAGGATTTGGAAATTTCCATTAAGGCATATGGATTAAGAAGCCATTTTATCAATAGCCTGTTATGCATATATTAACTACTCCTTCCTATAAAGATTTGGAATTCAAAAAACAATACAATTAAATTTCTTTCCATACTCAAGATTTCCAGAATCACTTGCTCAACTGTATGTCCAGGATTCCCACTTTTGACTAACAAAAGTATTGGAGTTGATTAAGTATCAGTCCTCTTACTTTGCATTTAAATATAGTATAACTGCATCTCGACTAAAATTATGATATTTTCTTTGTGGTAGCAGAGCACACTGCTCATGCTTACATTTATTGTATTTCACTCAGGTTTCTTCACTAACTCTAGTAAGCAAAGTGTTTCATCAATTGATGATAAGGAGAATCAATAGCATTTTTCTTCAATGATTTTGTGCTGATTAACTGTTTTACCACCAATTAGAACAATTATTGCTCTGATGAATTTTACAAGACAATGGACTAAGCCAATTTGAGCTCAATATTCAATCTCTTGCTAATTAAGTATTTAACTATCCATACTTCAATTTGTTCTCCAGGAAAGAAATATAATATTCTTAAATTTGTTAAAATGTAATCAAAAGCCATTTGCATTACTTCTCTACATCACAAAATTTCTATGAAAAAACTGAGGAAATACATGACAACATGATATACATCAAAGGTTAATTGGATGGGATGAGTCATTAATAATATTTTTAAAACAATCTTTACATATTGACATGGTACTTAACATCAAATATGCAAAACTTTACATGAATTGGCTGTCAAAAACGGAATTCCAAATATTATTCAGTTCTTAAAACTGCCTTTAGAAAACTCAAGTAGTCAGTCCATTGTTACACACTGAGCACTTATTTCCTAGACATGGGGCAAGACAACAAAGACACAAAATAAATTATCCTCCTTTAAATTGATCACAATGGAGTTAGAGGCTGATAAGTAAACAAATACACTAAATGTGTATGTAAATGGCAAAAGGCTCTATGTGAGGTGATGCAACTCTAACAGAGAAAGAATCAATTGCTTAGTGGTAAGGATGTTTCAGGCACCAAGTAAGAGCAACTGTGTCTATGTCAGCAACTCAAGTGATGACAAATATAAAACCCACTGAAGCTCTGACACAATTCTTCACAATGTTCTACACCTCTACTCCCAACCCAAGAAAAATATACTCCTTCAGGTATATCTTATCCTCGATCCTATGGGTGAATAACAATGCACAATTATCAATTTACTATTGGTGCTGTTTGGAACTTAGAATGCTTACTTTATTTTCCTATTTTTTAGTAGTAAATCAATAATTATTATGTGATAATGATGTTTATTTCCCTTTTTCAGGTTGCCTTGTTAATTTCATATGCATATGGCATATTTCCAAGCAAGAGTATTTTCAGCCTGTTATTATTTGATACACTTTAAAATATATATGGTTTATGGCTAAAATAGATGTTTATTCATTCAATTATTTATTTAATTTATTCAACAGATATATTTTGAATGTCAATTGCTTGCCAAGTAATATCCTTGGCATAAGGAATAAAATGTCAAATAAGACATATAAGGTCCCGTACTTGCCTCTGTGCAAATTACATACTGGTGGGAGTAGAAAGATGGCAAAAGAGGAAATACATAAATAATTAAAGCAATATCAAAAGTAATAGAAACATAAGAGTGGAATAGAAATGAATTCTGGGAGAATATGTTTTGGATTTATCAGTGAAAGCTAAATGGCAAAGGTAAAAATTAATTTGAAATCTATTATTTGGAGATCTGGGATGTGAAGTTAAATCAAGTAGAGGAGAAAACTCAAGGTTTAATTGTAATTGTTTGAGAAATATCAAGAAAGCCAGGGTGACTAAAGAGAAAAAGAAAATGGAATAAAGTCAAGGTTTGGGAAGAAGCTTGATCAAATAGGGCATATGATTCATGCTAATAAGTTTGTTTTCATGCTAAATTTGATGAATGATACACCACTTATTTAATAGTCAAAAGATATTTACAAATAATTAAGATATTAGTACAGTAACAAATTCTCATTTGTGTGTTTTCTATCAACACTTAAACAACAAAAATATATAAATATTTGTTGTACACTATCAAAGTAAATAAAATAAATGAATATTTCATTTACTATAATGTAAAATATGAATATATAACATGAAATTTTAATAGCTATAAAAGAACATACAATTTTATGTTCAGGAAAATATCTAGGTATTGAAATGAAGAGCAAGCAATAAATTGTAAATTGTTAATAGGTAAACATTTATCTTAATATCATTACTTTCATTTTATATTCATTTTATGCTAATACACAATGACTTCTGTATAAATATATTGTTGTTTAGTACTTTTCATAGTTTTATTTATATCCGATTTTTCATTATAACTGAGATGGTTGCCATTAAGAACTGAGGATGGGGACTGAATATGCAGCACAATCAGGAAACCACACAAATGCTCTCAGTTTTTGAACAGCCAGAAAACATACTGCATCGTATTTTTGTCTTCTTTATCAAATAGACCAAAAAATCAATATGAAGACTGACAGTGTCACAGTATACTTCACCTAGACACAATTTGCAAAAATTCAGTCTAAAGGGAGTTTGATAGTAAAGGCAAGACATTACACGTGTTTATAGATATGGCAAGGTTGAATGAACAATGCTCATTGGCAACTTGAAGAATGCAATTAAAGTTAAATTTTTACCTTCATGTAGCCTTGTGTTATCAGGCTTATTGATGATCAATTAAGTCATTATAAACAATAAACCAACTTTGTGTTCTATTAATACAACAGTGCAGTTCAAAATATTTACATGTCACACACCATCTCTGAGGAATCATCTAATGATCAAAGATATGACAGGGTTTCCTTCATATTAAAGAAAGGGAAAGGTTGCCATCAATATCACCACAACAAAGGTAGAAGACTTTAAAGATAATTAATTGGAATAGTAGTTGCTTTGGAATAATTCCAAAGGCAATCAGAACCAATCCAACCTGTCAGAGTACCACACATCTCACTCTTGATTTAATCAATGTGCTCTTTTATATATCTCAATCCTTCAGCTTCTTTGCTAACTTTAATATCAAGGAATGTGTTACTTATATATTATGAATAATAAATTTATTAATAAGAACTTATGGAAAAATCATTGAGGGATATAAAGTAAGTTTGGGTGTCCAGGGATTAGGGATACTAGTTTCAAGAGGTAATAAAAAATGCTGTTACAATTGGAATTAAATCAGGATTTTATAATAAGCTTTGCATTCATTTTTGGTGATATGTAAGATTTATTAGTGTCCTAGGTATTTTATTATTATTTCCTCAACAGTGTGCTATGCCCAGTCATCAGTGAATTTTGTCTTTTTTTTTTTTGCTTGTCAAATAAAAATGTGACTTCTCACTCTAAATGGGAAAACTGAGTACCTGTTTGTAAACACCAGTGGATGATGTATCTTCTTAATATCTGCACATACAAAAAGGCAGTAGAGTGTGTCTTATGTATTTCTTTCTTATGCCATAATGTTTTGTTACTATAAGCATGCTTCTAGTTTTGACTGCAAAGTCCAGAGGGGTGATGTCTGAAGAAATCAAGCCCTTGATACATGATCTGCATGAGTTATCTGTCCATAAAGGAAGTCTGTTTTGAAGAAATTTTGTTATTATTCCAGATGGCAGTACTGTCATCTTGGCTACACCACATGCAGCACATTCAGGAATTATTCACTGTGTCTGGTGGCCTGGAAATGATTCTGCTATTGAAAGACTATAACAAAGTGTCAGCATATGCCAAACTATTCAGCACTGTCCTCCAAAAGAAGTCCTTTTCCCATGGGAAGTTACCAAGAAGTTTGGTCAACAATCCAAATATCGTTCACTAGGCTTTTAAAATTGATCTTCAATATATTGACCTTTTGCTTGGCTTCAAGTAAATTTAGATTTATGTGAAATGGCAGCTATTCTTACAATGGTTAAATACCAGTTGTCAGAAATTTTTGTTTTGAACTTAAATAATTTGTGAATAAAAATGTTATGCAACTGGTAAATATCATTTGTCTTATGAATGGACAAATCTTGAAGTTGATCTTCACTATATCCATTTAAAAGCAAGAGTATATATAGCCTTAATGCTAACCATCATCTACCATCTGATCAACTGATCATGAAGACTGATACTGCTAAACTTATGGATTTGATAGAAGATGAGTTCTTTCTACTATAGTTGAGGTCACATGACTTTGTTTTAGAACATTCAGAGTGCAATGATCTCAGGGTAACATAGTTATCTTGAATGACTGCATTTCTGCCTCCCTGGTGAGGAAACACTAGACAAAATACTAAAAATACCCACTCTAAAATCCTTTGACAATGGATTTGCAACTATACTTTACATCACGTCATTAGAAGCATAACATGAAGACACATTTATCTTAGTAAACAGCAATGCTAAAAGTAAGATAACTCTTATATATTACATATAGACTGTCAAATAGTCATTCTCTCTGTTAAAAGTTAGTATGGGATTCAGGAAATTAGAAAAAAAAAAGACTGCTGTGATTTCATCTTTGTTGGCAATTTTTCCTTTATCACTTATTGATGTGTAGCTTGATTATGATAGGGGCCTAAATTTATAACTTAGATTTAAAAGGTTAGGGATTTTCACAGGCTGCCAGAATACAGAGGCATGTGAGAGAGTAAATTATTCTAAAACTTCTTGGGGACTGTAATAGAGGGCAGTACAGAATAGAGAAGAAGGCAGAGGGAGGACAGAGCAAAGTCATAATTGAGAGAGTAGAATTTACAAGACAACTGTATCATCATGGGAAAATGATGGGGGGGGTGAAATGTAGAAGAGCCATTTTGGCAGGAAATAGAGAGCCTAAATCAGAAGACAAATGAAGATTCAGTTATTTCCAATAAAACAAGAAAAAATCTCCTAAGATTCTGTGAAGCACTTATTTCCAAGTAGTATATAGAATTTACTACTTTAAGTAAAAGTCTTTGAAAGTTATTTAGCATTAATCAGTTAATTTGATAGATTAAACTGGTAAGTGTTGACAGAAAAGCCAATAGATGATAATTACTGATAAAAAATGAATAGAGATTCTTAAAAGTTGTTGTGAATTTATCAGCCTGTCTCAAGTGGCAGTCGTCTGCAGCTGTCGATGACTTTTCCACCAAAGTTGTATTTAGGGCACTGAGCTTTCAGATTTAAAAGTAAGTGAATCAAGGATTTACTTATTTGCAGTTTCCTTCTAAATAATCACATTTTCGGATACCTAAAATTACATCAGGTCATTTAGCATATAAAAATGAATGTACAAAAGCCTGAATTTGTGCTGAATAAGGTGTTTTCTAGGAGATAGATTATCAAGCTGTAAAATACCAGAAATACCACTTTTCATTTGACAATGGGGATAGGAAAATATGCTTGGAGTTATAATTGGTGATGGCACAGGAATCTCTGGAAAGCTCAGATTTTCTCCATATAGTTATATATGTCACACTGTTTCTACTTTAGATTTCTAACATAAATAAGGAAGAACATAGAAAGACACTAATCTCAGTTTTAAAATCAAAACATAATTATTAGGAGACAACCAATGCACACTGTGAAAAAAACATCTTCAAGTGAGTGCTATGGAAGTGCATTTAAATAATAAATTAAGGTTTCAATTATGTGCAATTCTTGGTGTATGAACTCTCCCCTCTCCCCACATAGCTGCTATAGAATTTTTAGATCCCTAATCAATTTCATCCATAGTCATCTTACCATAAATCTGTCAGCTACTTTGAACAAAACTTTCTGAATTTGGGGAGTGAATATACCGTGCCATTAGAGTGAAGGTTATAGATTGTGTGTTGCTGAGATCAAAAGAGTTGTCCAAAAAATGTTGGAAAACTTCTGCAATGCATTTTCAGTTTTAAATGTTCAGAGCAACATTTTTATCATGAAAAAATATATCCAAGCTCTATAGAACAGTTGTACCAGACCATAATTTATTTGTTTAGTAATCATTGAGCACCCATTATAGATTAGGTGTTAGTATATACACTAGAGATACACTAAAGAATGAAACGGATCAAGTACCCATCTTCTGGGATGTTGTATTCTAGTGGGAAGCTGCCAATAAATAAAGTAAATAAATAGGTAAAAATATAATTCTTTAAAAGCATTTTTATTTTTTAGCATAGAACTGGAGTGTAGGCCAGAAGTGCAGGTGTGAGAGGATTCACCAGCACCACTCCTGCTTGTGGGGAGCAGAACAGATGCATTTACTGAAATATACTGCTGAGGGGAGCAGTGGGCGAGACAGTAGAGTTCTACTGCGCCATATGTGGGTCAGCTCCCTGGCTGGGGATTGAACTCAGGCCATCATGGTGATAGCTCTGAGACTTAACTGCTAGGCTACCAGGGAGGCCTAGTAAAAGTATCATTACAAAAAAGATGAGACATAAATAAAAATGTTGATGATCGTGGAAGTAATTGGGGAAGCGATGGTTGCAAGAAGCTAGAGAAGCAACATTTGAGCTTGTGCCTGACTTAATTGAGGATAAGGATCATGAGCAGGCTGAACAGAAGCCCCTTACATGCTATGAATCCTCTAGGCTTATTTTCATTTCCTCCTCAAATCATATTTATTATCTATTTTACATAGTTAGGAAATGATCAGTTTTCAGAAATGTACTGGTTATTATCAGACCAGGTCTTGTCATTACAGTGTGTTGGGGCAACAAAAGAATCATTAGGTTTTTCCATTCTCCCCTCAATGATGGATCTCTTCCGGCCTATATGCATGCCTGGTGGCGGGAACCTGGGGCAGGATGTGAGTGTGCATGAGTGGGTGCACCTGAGCCAGAGACTAGGCTTTTAAATAGCAGCAGAAGCAGCAGAAGAGGCAGCATCAGCAGCAGAGAACAGAGCGTGGAGCAGAGGACCATTCGGGTTGCAGCAGAGAGACCACGAGACGCAGCCAGAGTCTAGAGAGACTGAAGATTCACTGGCAGCTGGGAGGCCTCCCAGCCCCCGGCCCCCAACCTGCCCTGTACCTGGTTGCCTCACAAAAGACAATTAAAAGCTTAAAAAGCCATTGAGGGCTCCAGAACTCCTTTCCTGTCTACCTATCTATGCAGCTCCATAAAGAACCTGCTCTTGGTGTTCCCGGTGTTTTCTAGCCTCCACACAGTGCTTGAAGTTTAAAAAAGAAACAAGGAATTTAAATAGAGCAATAGCAACATGTTAATTATTAAGAAAAAGGCTGATTTAGGGGCTGGGACCCCTATAACTAACCCACTGTAGGGAAGATGAAATTAACAGGCTTTTTGCTCCCTCCCACCATTAGCATCTATGACTGGCACCTGCGGTCTTGCATACATGCTGGGCCCAGAGAACACAGGACAGGCGTATATGTAGATGGGACGCTTGTGGTGAGGGGATAGAAGGGCGAGTCACTCTGATGCAGTACCATGATAGAAGGATACATCTAGAGAAATACTGAGAGATAAAGCTGGTCTGCCCCGAGTCAGCAGTATAGGCCTTTAAAAATCCTCCAAAGTCTCCAAACTTATCTTTTTATCTGTGAGAACTGAAGATGAAACTACCTGGCCTGAGATAGTTGCAGAACACCCAGTGTAGAGGTAAATGGGCACCATATTAAAAACAAACAAAAAAACATAAAAAATGGAATGTTGTTTTGGTAAAATGTCCCTCTCCTTCCTCTTCCTTCCTCCTCTTGTAATGCCACTGAAGTATCCACAGTACTCTGTGCTGGATATATTTTACCATGTGCTCAGGTCATATTATATGGCAGAGGGGACTTTAAAATTTCTATATTATCTGGATGTGTATGATATGATATGACCCTTTAAAACCCAGCTTTCCTAGCTGGTTGCCAAATGTAACTGACATTCTTTGAATGAGAAGAATTTAATACCTTATTGTTTCAAAATGGAGGGGTCACAAAAAAGGAATGTGGGTGGATAGAGGAGCTGAGAGACTTTAGCAGACAGCCAGTCAGCAGGCAGTAGCTTCAGGTCTTACCACAGTAAGTTCTGCTAACATGAATGAGCTTGGAAGTGATTCTCCCCCAGAGCCTACAAACAAGTATTTAGACTGACTGACATGCTGATTTTGGTTTTATGGTAACCTGAGCAGAAAACTCACTTCTCCTTTGAGTTCTGACCTACAGAAGTATGGCCTACCAAAGGGTGCTGTTTAAAGCTGCCACATCTGTTTGCAATTGAAAACTAATACAGGTGTGTGTAGTAATAGTAAACATTGTTAATATGCCTCGCTGGTGGCATAGGAGTTAAGTCTTAGTGCTACCACCGGAGAAGGCCTAAGTTAGACCCTAACCAGGGAGCTGACCCTTTCTTGCCCGCTGCTCCCCTCAGCAGTGTTTTACAGTAGATCTGCCTATTCTGCTCCCCAAATGTCTCTGGTGAATCCTCTCACCCTCTGCACCTCTGGCCTACACCCAAGTTCTATGCAAAAATAAGTAAAATATTTTAAAAATATTAATAACCACTTCGATTAAAGTAAGAAGGGTCCTATTTTAATATCTAGGCTGTTTTGGCTTGAAAGAGGGGGCAGCGATAAGTAAGTAGAAATGACTTATTTATTTAGACTTAAAATACTTGGTGCTCATAAATCCATAATTTCAAGGTAAACAGCAATTAAATTATTTCTTTAAATGGCTGTATTACTCATGTACTTATTGTTTCACACATGTTCCTAGATGATAAGCTTTTAAAGAAGTTCATTGTACCTAATACATCTTTTCAATATCTATACATTGTGTATATGTGTATATATATGTATTTATATAAACATATATAGATAGATAGATCACAAGAAAATCAGTATTCGTTGCTTTTTTTCATTTCACAAACATTTAATACTGTCGACTACCGTCCAATTGCTGTATAAGATTTAGGGAAATAGCAATGAAAATAGAGGGAAACAAAATGAAGTTCCCACTCTTGTGGAAATTACATATTTGTTGATACAATAAATGTATGGAAAAATCGTCAAGTCACTTTTCCATTCACCTTCAAGTTACTTAGCTGAGAATTTCTTAGTAGCTGAGAATATTTCATAGATAAATTTTGAGAGAAAAGGTAAAAATGCTGACAGTTTATAGCTAATATCCCATGTCTTGCACCTTCTTAACTCTGTAAGTAATGATTGAAATGTCTTCAAATCTATCATTGTAACAATAAAGCTCTGCCTTTTTCTTGGTTTCTATATGCTTTCATAAATCATGAACTAACAACTATAGTCTGACTTCAAAGTAGAAAACGGAGTTAAATCACTTTCAAATTCTATATACCAATATCTTGAGTAAGCAATGTATCGTGAAATTCTGACAATTTTTATATATAAATAGAACACTTTATAAAATGTTGAAGAAAAGTTGGATAACTTCTCTCAAGTATCTGATAAATGGATACAGGCCAGAGGCGTGGGGCGGCGAGAGGGTTCACCAGAGACAGAGTGGGGAGCAGAACAGGCAGATCAGAAATACACTGCTGAGGGGAGCAGCGGTCGAGGCAGGAGAGGTCTGCCGCACCATGTGAGATTCTCCCCGGCCGGGCTTCAAACTCACACCACGTACTGCCAACAGCTCCACAGCGCAGCACTCAACCGCTGCACCACCAGGGAGGCCCAGAAAACTTACTGCTTGATGTCTTTTAAATTTCAGTAGAAGAAAGCTTCATTGAAATCTCATGGCACAGGGGTCTCCCTGGTGGTCTAGAGGCTAGTCTCAGCACTGTCACCCTTACAGCCTGAGTTTCATCCCAGACCAGGGAGCTAACCCAGATATTGTGCAGTAGATCTCTCCTGTCTCACCTGCTTCTCCCCTTAGCAGTGTATATCAATAAAATCCCCTTGTTCTGCTCCGCACTCTATCTCTGGTGAATCCTCTCAGCACCACACATCTGGCCTACACCCCGGTTTTCTGTGCAAAGAAAAAAGAAATCTAATGGCACAGCATTATTTATGTAAATTAGTAGCTACATATTGACTTTATAAATTATGAATTCAGAACCAATATTTCTACAAGAAATGTTATTCAAGAGTAGAAGAGAAAGTCATACAGCTTTACTCTATTTTTATCACTATAATTCTTCCATAAGGTATATAAAATATTAACGATTATTGCTTCAATCAGATATATACTTTAGGTTCTCAACAAAATATTTCATTTGGGACATACTGCTAATTTAAAACAGAAAGTGCAAACATAATGGTAAAGGGGGCAGGTTTGGGAAGGGTGGTGGGGGTGAAAATATAAGCATAGCAAAATTGCATGTAAATATTTGAAAATAATGAATGAAAAGAAAGAATCAAATCTGATTCTTAGTCTTAAGTTTAGATCTCTGTGTATACAACTGCCATTGAAAGAAATTAGCAACACAGAAATGGGGATGTAGTTATAATTTATAGATAAATGATGGAAAACATAATTTGGGGAAAGACTCCTCTCTAGTAATAGTTTTAGCCCCTACTGTTCCTGCCAGCCTGGTAGAGACTCACATCTTAGCCAGTCAGCATGGCCTTGGTACCGGAGCTTACCCAAGAACAAGGCAGTACTCTGCCTGGGGTGTCAGAATCATCTAGTTCTTCTCAGTTGGCATCAACAGCACTTTATATCATTGGCATATATCCATCTGAAACCTTTACTCGAGAGAAAAAACATAGACTCATCTTGACTCTAACTACTCATCCTGATTTCATAAAATATCTAAATATTATGGTGGAACAACTAAAAGATTGGTTATGCAAGCATTCAGTCAATCTCAAAATTTTTTTAAAAATGAAATCATTGAAAGATGGCAGTTTCATATTCAGTGTGACAAGATTGCAAAAGATGAAAGTCCAGAGAAAAGTCTCACAAAGCTATCCAAGATAAAATCGATTCCAAAATTAGACAAATCACTACTACAGTGACATTTCTGGCACTGTTGGAAAGCTCTTGTTCATTGGATCCCCTGATTTATGTAGACAAGATTTGGTTGTACCTGAAAAATGGGGAGAGTTTGGACCACAGTTTACTACCATTTCTAAGGAAGTCCATCTTCACTCATTCATCACTATAAGCCACAAAAAGTAAGCTGCATGGTAACCTACAAAATCCTGTCAGTAACTAAGAATAAGGACAAAAAGGTATTTGAATTCTCAAATGTAATTTCCTGAAGCCAGGTCAATGCTATTTGATATGTTTTATTTTGTTGGTTAATTTTCAGAGGGGGGCAGTGCAAATGATATCTTTCTGAACTGTGCATAATTGCTTCATTTTTTATACCTGCTTTACTTTCTGTAATATTGACATAATAAATTTATTGTATAATGTTCCAAAGGAGATTATATCAGTACTGGAATATCAATTCCTACTGAATATCAACCAGTAGTTGAAAAACTTTTCCCATAAAGCTAACTGCCTTCCAAAATCAGAAATTTTAGTCAAGTATATTGACTCAGGACATAGGTAGGTAGATCTTCAAATATAAAATATAGCAAAAGAAGACTGAATATTCAGAAAATTTGTTTAGATCCTCAAAGTAACTGATGATAAGCTATAAATAATACACTATCACTCTCATTAGATTTTCCCATTTGTTTTCACTTGCATAGTTTCTGAACTGACAAATATTTACAATTATTACATTTAGTTTATATAACTTAAACCTACAAATTATGGATATTCCTATTGTTTAAATTCCTGTCACTCAAAATTCTTATAAATATTTTCAATAACAATGAAAAGGCAAATGTGTATTTTTAAAAATATGTATTTGAAAATACACAACTGGTAAAATATCATGCTTTTTTACATTAAAAAATCATATACAATCTTTTACTTTATTCATCTCTAGTATGACAACTATTCATAAAATTACTTCCAGAATAGAAAAAAAATAGTATAATTTTGGAAAAAATAGTCAGGCACTAAGCAAAAGTAGAAAGTAGGTGTTAAAAAGATTTATAATTAGAATCCTAAAAGCAATAAAATCTGTTATATTTCAGTTTCCACTATTTGATCTATATTTCCTCACCAGGACATTATACAAACTTAAAAGTTTGGATATTTGCAACATAGATTTGTTTTATTTGTGGAAACAAAATCGCAGTACTTAATGATTTTTTTTGAATAAGAACTGAGTAAAGCATGTCACAGTTGATTCATAAAATAACAAAGGGAACATAAAAAATCATGGTAATTAGAAGTCACCAAGTTCATCTGTACATAATCTACACAAATACAGTATATATACACTTACAATTTCATAATAAAATTATTCCATATCATTAATTTCACTAATCAATCAGTACATTTTTTATCTGACTGTGGAACTATACTACTTGAAGCTAAGAGGGGAACCATAAACTTTCTTCTCTTCCTATTCTGTGGTTCAAGGTATTGTTTTATCTGTAAAAAGACATACAGAGGAAGAAACTTAATTGGCAAGTAGGACATGACTCATTAAGCTAGTCATCTTTCACTACAAGAAATAGGACATTCATTTGTCATTCTGTCACTAAGTAGCTCTAAGAAGTAATTTTAAAATGCTGGATTTGAGACATCCAAAAAGCTTATATTTAATTGTATATTATTACAGTCTCACAATGGCTTCTTATGAAAAATAGCTTTAGAATGGAAATAATAGACATGCCAGAACTTACACTGACTATAACTAGCTTAACACACACACACACACACACACACACACACACAATATTTCCCTTTCCAAATGGGTATTTCAAGTAAGTGATAATTGAAAACCCAGTTTTATTATGCTAGAGAGAGTGGTAAACAGATATTAATTCATAAAGTACAAATATTCATTCTTTGTTTTTAACATTTTTCCATTTCCATTACTAATGATACTAATTTCAAAATCTCATGTAATTTACATAGAAAATACTTAATAACAGTATCTTCTAACTTCATGTTTATAAATATTTACTGTTGTGAGTTTTTAAAATCTTTTCAATTTTTTTTTTCTGAATTTCATATGATTTTGTTAACTTATTTTTTTAGTTAAAAAATGACATTTCATTAGTCATGATACTACATATGATTCTGAGGTACAGGTTCATTCATCTGCTAATGTATGTTTCCACACCTCCACACCTTCATACAACTAAGGCAACAGTAGTCCTCCACCACAGCCTAAATTTTAATTTGAAAAAAGTGCTATCCTAACACACACACACACACACACACACACACACACACACACAGCCACAAACAAACACTCCTTCTCTCCAGAAACCAAAATGCTCTAAACATGCATCATTAAATTAGCTGTTTTCATCAACACATTGAAATACCACTCCATGCTCCTCAGGCATAAAAAACAAAAAATGTTGAGGTTCTCTCAGTAGAGGCTGCTGACCTTGAGGTGATCTTTTCATAGTAATTGCATGAAATTCAGAGGAGGGAAAGAGAGACAATTACTCTCCTAAACATAACAAGGTAGTAGCCAGTCATTCACTAGGCTAAATGTCTTCTTATGGTACCGGGAAATGCCCATTTTGTTACTTAAACAATGGCAGGTACTACAGTTTTCTCTCCTCAGATATGGTTTCTTGTATATTTTGGTGGATGTCTACTCAAAATAAAGTTTACAACCCTCAACTTACCCTTTTGGTTGAATATGGCCACAATAACAACTTATCTCCCATTGAAAGATGAGTATCAGCATTGTGTGCAATCTACAGGGAGAGTTAGCAACTCAAAAGGTGAGCTGACCTTTCTTCCACCTCTGTCCTCCTCCTGGCTGGATTGAATAATGATGCCTGAAGCTCCCACAGATTTGAGCCAAAAGGTGAAACCACATAATGAGAAAAGAGAACAACAAAAAAATCCTGAACCTCTAATACAACTGAACAATCACACTTCCTCAGGTCTGCCTATCTCTAGACTTACATGTTTAAACCACTGACAATATTGTGTATGTGTGGTGGGAGGAGTGGGAATATATGCATTTAAAGCTAATTGTATTCAATAACATACTACAATTGAAATACAAATTTTTAAATAGCTATTTAATGTCTTAGGGTAGGCTTTGTTTAAAAAAGTGAAGTAATGCCACATCATTTATTTCATAGAATTAAAAGCAGGTAAAAGAAAAAAAATCAACTAAACTAGTAATCAATGATATAAATGATATATGAAAAATAAACATTATTTTAACAAGGTAAAAGGAGGAATTCCTTCCTGAGAGTGGATAAGGTAAATGTAGGAAATAAAGAGACAATTTTCAAACAAAAAGAGAGTTCTCATTCATTCATTCACCTACCCAACTATTTATAGGAATTTGTTGAGCTCTTATTCTGGGTCTGTAACAATATTAGCCATAGTTTAATTGCTTTAATCATTCATTTATTTGACATTTCATTGATAGTTAACTTTGTTATTCCCTATACACATTAAAATATTTAATCCTTATAGTACTTTGTGAGGTTTGTTTACAAGTCAGGAATCTGAAGTTTAGTAATCTTAAAGAGTTTGTCTGTAGTAACTGAGCTAAACAGTAAGTAGACAAGACTTTACCCACAGTTTCTGGAATTCTAAAGTATGTGCTGCATGTCAAGGATTTGTCCCTCCTTCTAAGATTGCCTTCTGGTGGAGGAAACCAAGCACACCCATTTTAATAAAATGTAAACACTAGCATAGTAAAGTGCAAAATATTTGCAGCAGAACAGATGGAATGATTGATTATTTTTGATGGTTCATGATGGGAAGTTATACAAGGAGCATTACAAAAGAATTAACAATGAAGCTGAAAAGGGGAAGTTTAAGAATTCACTAAGCATGAAATAAGAGAATGAAAATTCTAAGCAGAAGGAAGATGTGCAAAGGTAAGGACGTGTGAAAGAGCATGACTCTTCAGAATATTTCAGTCTGGTTGCTGCAAGGAGTTATACAGGGAAAAACAATGTGAAAACCCAGGGAATGGGGAATTTCCAGAAGGTGGTGGCTAATGACAACTATGGCCAAGGTGAGTTTAGGTAGGGTGGGAACTGAGGAAAGGTCATTCTTGATATTGAAGAAACCTTATCAAAGAGTTCTAGATGCAGGAATTTGAAATAAAAATAGGAGGAAATGGAACACTTACATTTTAAGACAGTTGCAGATGTGTGGTTTTAATTTGAAGGAGTTGTTTTACACACACACAAGGACTTGGTGTCTCATTTTAAAGATGGAACATGGTTCAGCATACCTGCTGGAAAGGAGCCAGTGTGGCAGGAGGTGCAGAATGATTATGATTAAGGATTCTGGTTGAGGTTAGAAGGGACAAATGGAGAGGAAAGACTTAAGCTGCTTAGAGCACATATTCAGCTGCCTAAAAGGTAAAGATATAGAATCTATAAAGTATAAAATTTCAGGTATAGTTAAGGTCCTGCTGACATTAGTATAAATTAAGGCAAGTGGCTTGAAAAAAAAATGAAGACATGCTTTGTTACAACAGCTCAGAAGAAATTAAAGACTTTAAGAAATAACAAAAAGGAATTCTAAGCAGTATTGGGTTTCCAGCTAAAGTTGTAAATTAAAAAAATATATAAATGTAGAAAAATGAGTTTTGGATAAATACCACTAATGTGAAATGTTAATTGACTGAAATAAAAAAGTTGGTTTCATTTTCACTGTTGAGAGGAGTACATTTTTTTTTTTTTTCCTTGACCTCATCCAAGAAAGTTTTATCTTTCTAAGTCTAGGCGTTCTCATTCACAACTTCTCTGTTGTTGTACCAAAGACAGCAAGCTGGGATTTGTAAGAAAACAGAATGTCTAGCATAATTTTTGAATAGCATGTAGCACTATAAATATGTATAGTCTCAGGCAAGTAAAATGGGAGGTTCTTTCCCCTTCCTAACAAAAATAATCCAATTCTATATCATCCATTGTATGGGGAAGTACTACAAAGTATCATCATGCAGATTCTTGTATTTAGTATAGATTGATTATGGAAGACTATTGTCCTAAGTGAACCAGATGGAATTATCAATTCAACTTAAAGATAAGGTGGGAGGGAGCTCACTGATCTATGGTAAAGGAATATGGTGATTTGGTGGTGGGTGTGAAGTGTGACCTACATCTGAGGTGGTGTGAATCTATACCCCTAAGTCATTTACAGTGTTATAAACCGTAATTTAAAGAAGAAGAAAAAAAAAAGAAAAAGAATATGCATAAATGAAAAAATATGACCCAAATCATTGTTCTTCCCCATATGCATCGATTTAATTGCTTTAAATAATGTCCATTCTTTATTAATCTTACACACAAGGACTCCATATATTTAGACATTAATTCCTTGCAGAATAATCAGCGGACCTGAAGAACAACTCCATGTTTTTCTTTTTTTTTAAATATATGTATTTATTTTTGCATACAAGCTGGGGTACAGGCCAGAGGTGTGAGGTGAGAGGGTTCACCAGAGACAAAGTGGGGAGCAGAACAGGCAGATGGACAGAAACACACTGCTGAGGGGAGCAGTGGGCGAGGCAGGAGAGGTCTGCCGTGCCATGTGGGATTCTCCCCGGCCGGGCATCAAACACACCCTGCAGACTCCGACAGCTCCACAGCGCTGTGCTTAACCCATTGCACCACCAGGGAGGCCCTTTTTTTTTTTTTATTTTTGACAAAGAAAATACTCATGGGAACCATTTCTATTGTGTAAAAATCTAAATGCTTTTCACACATTTCTCTCTGTAGGTGAGGGCATCAAATCTCATCTTGACCTAATCTTAATAGTTACCAATCTGGAACTTTTATATCTTCCTGTGACATATGATGAGAAGAATGACATTCTGAAGTTGGCACTAATTTTACTTAGCCTATTGATACACTAGAGCATTTGGATAAATATTTTAAGTGCTATTCAAGAAAATTTATCCTTCTTTGACTAAAATTATATTAACATATTAACGTATGTACCTAGTGTATATTAAATATTATCTGAGTAATTATTTCTTGATTGAATTTTACCAACTTAAATAATATCTGATTATATAGAAGAAAATATATTTGAAACTATCATATACACTATTAAGTTTCATAATGCGCATTTTTTTCTAAATAATTCTGTAACACCAATTAAGAATTAAATAACTATGATGAAATATAAACTGGACACTCTTGCTAGTTCATTACACATTTTAGATACTCTGTTTATCTTCACCTCATTTCACCAATTTGTTTAATGCAAATATGTTACTTGTGAAATAGTAATGCATAAATTACTATGTTTTATTTACTTTTTTCCTGCAACCATCTAGAGAAAATATACATTGTAAATAGCAAGTGTTTTTAACCATAAAATTTTTGATTGCTAAACTTAATCTTCCAATAATCCACAATTATGTACTATGTTACTAGCACATTAAAGGACTATGAAACTTAATCTAATATCATTAAGGATATTTGTTATTTCAGCAGCAGGTGAAATTTTTATACATTCAAAGTATGTTAACAAAGTTAGCTGCAAGTCACCTTGACTGCTATTGAATTTTCAAGTCATCTGCCTCTCTTCTCCCATCTATTCACTTAATGTGAACACACGCACCCACCTATAGGAAAGCAAAGATTACCAGGTGACAAATTTGTAATGCTTTCCAAGTGATGTCTAAAACACAGCCATTGCATGAAGCAGTTTCAAAAGATAACTCATTTCCTCAAGTGTCTGAAATTCCAGAAATTAATAAGTCAAATGGCATTCCAAACACATTCTAATCATCCAAAGAATACTTTGCTATTATAGGTAGGCTATTATAGGTTTCAATTCAACAATTCTGTATTTTAGCCTTTACAGATGATCGCTATTATCTGCAGAAGTTTGCAATATTATAAGGAAATAATTAACCTGCTTGTTTCATTTGAGAACTCAGATTCACTGTTACTGTAATTTCCTAAAGATGGCCAGCTTAGTTGGAGGAAATATATTGAAAAACATGAGTAGGATATTAACAAGAAATTTTAGAAACAATCTGCTTTATAAATAATATTTGGAACCTCACATATTTATATACAAACATTCCAAATAAAATCGTATTTTTATCAATGAATACTGTCTGTCTGCTACCAAAATTAGTTGTTAGTTTTTTTGAAAAAGGTCCAAACAAGAAATAAATGCATTGCAAATAAAAAATGTTTACAAATAAACTATCTTTCCAAAATAAAACATATCACTATGGGAATATTTGTTCAGGAACAGAGTCATTTTAGAATACAATGTTGGTTATTAATTTTTTTAATTTCAATGTTTATATAAATAGCAATATGCATTATATGGATTTACTCAAATGTTACATATTGTGTATATAAAAAACACATCAAGTAAACACAGATTACTAAAAAAATGAAAGACCTCTTAAGACTCATACAATTTACAGAGTATTAAATATTTTAATAATTTATGGGTAGCTTACAGTTTAAATAATTGTTTGAATGTAATCAATGCATTTTGATAAGGACACAATATTCTGAGAGCCACAGATATAAATGTTTCTTTGACATTTAAGATTTTGGAATTTTATATGTTTAATTCCATTCTATCACATAGAAATTTATAAAACATAATTTGTTTGTTGTTGCTTATTTTGTTAATTTTTATAATCAAAGTAAAATCTAAAGACCTTCAAATAGATACATATTTGTTATTAAAATCATAAATATGAATCCATAAAAATATACAAATTAATATAAATGATGAATTTTAAAGTATATAATAGAAAATAAAGCAGAATAGAGACTATCATGGCTTGATAATATATATGTACACACACACACATATAATTATCTTCAGACTGAAATGGATATTTTTTTTTAAACCTTGGAAGGGACATGTTATAAGGCAAAGAATGGTGGAGTTGAAGGTGTAAGCAGCAAGAGAGGATGGTATTAAACCTTGGATGGAAGATGTTATAAGGCAGAGAATAGTGGAATTGAATGGGGTAAGCAGCAAGAGAGGATGGAGTGGCTAGAAACTGAAAATTTGAGTAAAGAGGACATCGTCAGGCATAGAAGAAGCTTTAACTATTTACTGAAATTTCTTCTTTTGTTACAGGAACTGTTTTCTCCTTATTTTAGCCAATCTACACCTTTCACTTGGTTCTAACAGTTACTTTCCTTGCTCCTCAATGTACAGTTTCAAACTTCCTTCATTGGAAATAGACTGAAGTGCAGGCAGAACATGTTCCAACTGTTGGAACCTCCTAATGCAAACTGCACTTAATAACACAAATAGAGGAAGTGGTCCATAGAGATGAAGACATGTACTAAGGGAAGATGTTATTTGCTCATGTCTGCCATTCAGCAAGTAAATTGTGGTACTCAATACATTCTCAACTTTGATATCACATCTAACTGTCTTCTAAAATCAAAAACATTTCCTTTCTCTCTTTAGGGGTTTGCATCACCCATTTTCAACCCAATGGCTGGTAGAGGTAGTATGGCAGTGGTGCAAAAGATTCTTATTACTCTGTCTACTTGGGTAACTAAAGTTAGTGTAAAATTTCAGTAGTAGTGCTATAACAGAGAATCATAATTAACATGTTTATTTTCTCAATGTTGGAAGCTAAAAGTCTAAGATCAAGGTGTCAGCATGACTTGTGATTCTGAGTCCTCTTGGCTTGGTGTGATTGTCTTTCCATGTGTTTTCACATGACCTGTCTTCTGTGTTTATGCAGTTGAACTGTCTCTTTGTGAATCCAACTTTTTTCTTCTAAGGATCACTAGTCAGATTCGATTAGGGTTCACCTTAATGGCTTCATTTAAACTTAATCACTTCTTTAAAGGCTCTAGTTCCAAATATAGTCACATTCTGAGGTACTAGGAGATATGATTTTTACATGTGAATTTTGGCGAGGTGGATAATATAGGTCATAACAGTTTGGTACCCAGATACCAAATGGCATTAAGCTGATTTTTTTTTTCATTTTCGTTGTACTTTCGTTTCTATTCTTCATAAACTTTTACTCACGCATTCCTATAAAATGGATAATCAAACCTATGTTTACATTTTGCTTAGTCCTCTCACTTGCTCTATGGACAGTGCATCACATACAAGTCATACCATAAAATCTCATCTAAACATATCAATACAGCAATTAAGCAATGACCCAGATCATAGTTAAGTGGTAGTAACTTTTTTAACTGAAACTGAATATCCCTTTATCACCATGGAAAACTAAAGCTACTGGAAAATAGAAGTTGCAGGAGAAGACTATTAAAATACTCAAATCTCAGCAAAGAATCAGGCAGTTTCATGAAACAATGGAGATATTGCATGCCTACCAATTCCTGAGTTCTCAAGTGCCAGCATATGTTCTTGTGACTCCATCCATTCACCAAAGTAAAGCGCTGGAAAGATCTTTGTAAAAAAACAACCAATTTCCCACAGTGCAGATGTGGAGTGTTTTATAAGGAGGTATGATGTTGCAAGAAAACAAATTCAGACTCAACGTCATGTCAAACATTTGAAATAAATTAAGTTTTAAATAACATTTGACCTTGGAAGTTCAAATGGTTAACATTTTATGGTATGTATAATTAATATTTTTACATGTTTGAAATATATCCAAATGAAACCTAAAATAGAAACATCTTGAAACATTACCCATTTGAAGCAATTTTATTTGCAAAAAGCATAAATGTTTATTTCTGTCTCTGAAGAAAAACAAAGCATATAATACTTAAATATTGAAAACCATATAATACAAAAAGTGAAAGTTTGCCAAAATCTAAAATTACTACAAAAACCATTGATAATTTTAAAATAAAAACATCCAGATCTCTTGAATGAATAGAGAAACATATAATTATATATGTATGTAAGTATATATGCATAATATATATGCATATGAATTTAACAAAAATATCTCTTTCTTTTAATTAGGTATAGAGGACTAATGACAATTATGATAATAGCAATGACCAACATTTACTGACAAATATTACTAGACACTGAACTAAATTCTTTAGATGCACTAAATCTTTTAAGGTTTAAAAAACTTGTAAATTCATTCTCATTTTTCTTCACATATTCTTGTTGGATTAGTAAAGAGTAAATCAACTTAAATCATGGTGATAATTGCTAGGAAGCTAACTTTATATAACTAGATATATTCATTATTTTAATAAGGAACTATAGTATATAAAAATAGTATGAACAATTTGAATCAAGAGTTAGTAATTATTAATTATAAGCAACTCAATTTCAGAAATATTAGGGCTCAATCAGATTTTAAAATATTTTTCCTATTTGTCTAGCATATACATTTTTTGTTGAACTGTAGTATATTTTAAAACCAAATTTTTTTCTGGTTCCACCCTGAATCCCAATATTGCTCTTCTATTAATTCTTATGTAATAATGATGCAGACCCCACCATCCTGGTTACCCATTAATTTAGCCAAATGTGTTTTCTCAGGTGTGGACATAAAACCCACCACAGGCGATTCTAAAACCTTTGATTTGTATTTTGCAAGATGAAGTTGGAGAAGGAGCTTTACTCTGAGATCATAGAAACTCTAAAGATGATCATTTGTTCATTCCATTTTTTTTTATTGTTATTTATGTCTTTTACATTTTGTATTCCCCTTGGGCAACCCACCACCAATTCACCCGTGATCCATCTCCATGGTCCCCTGTATTCTCCTCTCTTCCATTTTGTGCCCTTATCCTCCCCTTCCCACACCCCTCCCCCACCCACCGCTGAGTGTCTCTCTCCTATTTGGTTTCCTTATAGTCCTGTAATAAGTGAAACCATTCGATATTTTTCTTTTTCTTTCTGGCTTATTTCACTGAGTATGATTCCCTCTAATTGCATCCATGTCACTGCAAATTGCATGTGTTTATCTTCTTTCCATGCTGAATAGTATTCCATTATGTATATGTACCACATCTTCTTGATCCAATCATCTATTTTTGGACATCTGGGTTGCTTCCATACCTTTGCTATTGTGAACAGTGCCGCAATGAACATATGGGTGCATGTATCCTTTCAAATTAGTGTTTTTGTGTCCTTTGGGTAAATTCCCAAAAGTAGTATTGCTAGGTTGTATGGGAGCTCCATGTTTAGCAGTTTGAGGAATCACCATACAGCTTTCCATAGTGGTTGGACCAGTTCACATTCCCACCAGCAGTGTAGACGAGTTCCTTTTTCTCCACATCCTTTCCAGCATTTGTTGTTGCCTGTATTTTTAATGTGTGCCATCCTCTCAGGTGTGAGGTGGTATCTCATAGTAGTTTTGATTTGCATTTCCTTGATTATAAGTGATGTTGAACATTTTTTCATGTATCTGTTGGCCATTTGCTTTTCTTCTTTGTCTAAGTGTCTTTTGAGCTCTTCTGCCCATTTTTTACTGGGTTATTGGCTTTGTTTTTGTTGAGTTGAGTGTTGTTGAACTGTAGTATATTTTAAAACCAAATTTTTTTTCTGGTTCCATTCTGAATCCCAATATTGCTCTTCATTTGTTCATTCCATTTTTCTTTTCACATAGGGAGACAATGAATTTAGTAAGAGGCAATGTGTTGTGTCCTTGAAAATTTTTAAGAACTATATTTCCATCATAAATATTTCCACCAAAGCTAATTTTAAGCTGTCCATGCTACATTTGTGAACACATAGTAGTACATCATTATTTATACCAATCAGAATCAATAGAGACAAAACTACTTTTAGAGGGAAGATAATAAAATCTAGTAAGAATAAATAGAAGCTGAAGATATTTGATATGTTATCAATCTCTCTTTGACTATTGACATGGAGACAATAAGATTCTCCATAAAGGTATAGATTTGTCATGTATAAACCGAATATACTGTTGCAAATGAAACTAATAGTGTATGATAGGTAGAAATCATTAATTTTTATAAATATGTATTAGTGTATTTTAAATTTTAAAAATAGAATAATTGGAACACTTTTCTTTCATTTACCATTTGACTGCCCTTTATTACAAAACAGAGCGTTTTAGCATTTATTGCATTCCATTACATAAAGCATTATTTTGGAAATCAAAAGAGTGGACTGAATATGAGATCAGGTATATCTTCTTAAAAAGTCCATGTGAAAAAACCTCACGTGAAAAAGTTTGTGTTTAGAAACATGGCTATATTAAAATCATGCAGATGTAAAATAAATGACATCTCTCTATACAATTAAAACAGGGATTTTATTATCTTAAAGTAATGCAGTTTTATTATACAAAGGTATGAGTGCATCCAAAAGTATGAGTGCATCCAAGAGTTAGAAAGGAAAATAAAAGGAATGGAAAGGTAATCACAGAGGGCTAGGAAGTTACCACCTAAGTCATGCAGTTGCTAATGAAATGTGACATGGAGGACTGAGCCAGGAGGAAGCTGCAGCAGAGAGACCCCGTTCTATGAGCCTGCGGATGACATGGCCACAGGGAAATGCCAGGAGCAGAAGAACTGGAGGTTGAAATTTGTAGAGTTTGACCTGGTTATATCTACTTGATGCTTCAGCAAAAATTTAAACAAGCTCTAAGAGAAGTAGCAACAGGTGCATCATTACAAAGAGCTTGTCTACTTGAGATGATGCCACCTGCTAAAGGGACAATTATTTATAAAACGACCATGGGTTGGCAGATGACAGGAAAGATAGAGTGAATATTGGAGAAAATAGCATTTATTTTTTTTTTTAACTTTGTATATGTTAAGAAAGAGATATCAGAGACTCTAGTATGTTTTGTCAGAGGCAGTACTGTGTACGAAAGCATTCTGGCATTAAAGCAAATTATATATGAGGGATTCAGGTTGCAATATAGGGAACTCAAGGAACACCTTGACACTTATTTCCTTATCTTCAAATATGACCAAAAATAGCAATAACCTCTAGGGTTATTGTGTTGATTAAATACACACAATCAATTTAGCTATATTTTCCATGTATTTTTGCATGACAAATGAAGGAAATACTATAAACTGAAGGACAACCTTGCCAAAAGGTGAGTACAGAACTCAGTTCACCCCATCTGCCCTAGTAAGAGAACTACAAATAAATAAAATGGAGAGTTGGATGCAGGGTGGTCAAATAAAACGGGGATCTACAGTCCAAGAATGTACTACTGTCAACCAGAGAGGGAGGTCTGATTTGCAACTAAAAGCAGAGTGTGAAAAGATTAAAAAAAAAAAAAAAGGAAAAAAAGAAAGCCAGACAAATCACCCCAGGAAACAAAGCCATGTTGGTGAAGGAGGTGGCATTTGAGTCAATAATTTTAGTACTCTCGGGCCTCCCCTGTGGCGCAGCGGTTGAGCGCTGGGCTGTGTAGCTGTCGACAGAGGCGACGCGAGTTCGACGCCGGGCCGGGGAGAGTCCCACATGGCGCGGCAGACCTCTCCTGCCTCGCCCGCTGCTCCCCTCAGCAGTGTGCTTCTGATCTGCCTGTTCTGCTACCCACTCTGTCTCTGGTGGACCCTCTCGCCGCCCCACGCCTCTGGCCTGTACCCCAGCTTGTATGTATAAATAAAATTAAAAAAAAAATTAGCACTCTCAAAAGGAAATAATTAATCACTCAAAAAGAGGTAAAAATAATAAGTAACACATAACTCTTGGGTGGAGTATAGAAATGGAATGGTAGGTAAAGAACAGATCAAGGTTCAGAGGTTTTACAATGTGCGAAAGAGTATCCAGTTTTTGTAATGGTGTATTACAATGCATTAAAAATTATTCCTTACATCCTTACACCTTAGAACAAATTTACATATATGATCCAACTACAGATTTAAAGCCAAAAGATCAAGTAAGTTTGTTGAAAAATAGAGAGCTAGAATATAGTCAAAAGGATTAACTTTAAAGAAAAACAAACCCCACAATAAAAAAATCCTTTGTATTGGAGTGATACAGTCAATGCACTGATGGGAGAAGGGCTGGGGATGAGGCATAAGACAGGGAAAGGAGGCAGTGGGCAAATAGAAGGGCAATATATTTACCAGTTTTTGTCAGCCATTTTTTTTTATGTCCAAATTGGAAGAGAAAAGAAAGATAATTCCCACCCTGAAGTCGTATTTACAAATATGTGTCACCCCATTTCTCAAACAACGCCTAATACATAGTAAATGCTTAGTAAATGTTTGTACAATGAATGAGCAATTTAATCTTGATTTATGCTGTAACTCAGGAAAGTAGAGAAGTAAAGACAGGAAATTATCTTAGTGGTACTATTTTTTTTTTCAGGATGATATCAGCAAGAAAAACAATAACAAAAACAAAAACAATAAAAAGATTCAAGTTATGGCATTTTTCAAACAATCAAAATGCCTCTAAGGCACAGGCATTCAAAGTGTGGTATGGGGTCCCTGGGAGTCTGGAAGACATTTTCAGGGTCCCTGAGGTAAAAACTGTTGCATAATATTACTGAATATATTATTTTCCTTTTTCATTATGTTGATATTTGCAGTGATTTTGTTAAAGCAGTGGTGGGTTAAAATGTTGGTTTCTTAGTCCTAATCACGGAAGTGATGTTGTAATATACAAGATAAGTGACCAATTACCACAACTCATTGTCAGTAAATTAAGTTAGTAAGGAGGCAAGCAAGCAAATCGATCAATCCATCCATCAAATATAGTTTCACCAAGGAATGTCCTTGAAAAATATTCCAATTTTTTTAAATTTAACCATTGAAGATATCCTTTTTGTATCCTATATAATAAATGAACATTATGTATAAAGCACTTTTCCTATTTTTGAGATATGAACTGAATTAGTAATGTGTTTTCATCAAACGTCATCTTTACTTAGAGGAATGATTGACAAAATAGCTGGTAAAGTCAGACTTCAGTATTTGAGAGATATTTGTTCAAAAATGAATAATGAAGCTTGTCATTTTAAGGAAAATAAGTCATATTACTTGTTAGTTTAAATAAAATTCAAAATTTCAAAGCACAATTAGACTTATGAATAACTTGTATCTGTCAGGGTGAACTTGATAGGCTGCTCATACCTAAATAGTTTTTTATTAAATCAGTGGTGTTACATCTGAAGAGGTGATAACCTACAACTTTAAATTATAGACAATGTTATAAGTAATTATCATCTCAATAAAAAATAATACACTATTTAAATTAAAATAAAATATCAACTGCAATAAAAACGTGTGATTTTTGATAAACTACTATGAAATATGACAACATTTGGGAAATCTATGTAACTCAGTCAACCAACATTTTGCAAGTAACCCATTTACTTTATAAAACCATTCTTAATAAATATACATTCAAAAGACACACCAAACCTATATATTTGATTTAGGAGAGTAATACATTTGTTGATATGATTTCAAGATTCCGCATTGTAATTAACACTTGAGAAACATGCATTTGTTCAGTTTGGTATAGTATCAAAGAAAACTACAGACAATTAGGAAAGTTACTGAAGTGCTTAATTTTCCAACCCTGTATCTGCAGGAGGCTGGGTTTGCCTCATACTTCAATAGAAGCAAAATAATGAAATAGATTGAATACAGGCTTTTCTCATATGATATATATAAATATACTTGTCCAAAGTATAAAACAATATCTTCTTATGAAATTTATCTTTGTTTAGAAAATGTTTAGCTTTATTGATTAAAATACTATACTGGCATTCAATGGGATTCATTATTTAATATTATTATTTTAAATAAAGTAATACTTCAACATTTTTTACAGTTAAATTTCTTATACAATAGATATTATAGATATAAATTGTGCTGACAAAAACTCTGTGGGTCATCACTAATACTATGTGTGAAAAGGGCAATAAGCTTGAAAATCAATTCTCAATCCAAATAACTGCCAACCAAGAAGATTCAGTAACTGTGCTGTTGAAGACTGACTTGAGAAAACTTTTCTTCATCTGATTTCACACTAAATTTCTTAACTTGTTTTTAATTATTTTCTTTATTCCTAATTATTTTGATTATCTATAGTTTAACCTTTAATAACTTGTATGCCCCAAATACCCACCAATACCAGATTCCTTACTGCACCTACCACTCAGTGGTCACTCTGTAATGTAATTTTTGGGTAAATAGCTTGACTTCAATTTTCCCTCTTTTAATGAAAACAATTGTGTTAGAAGAATTTGGAATGTCAACAAAATAGCTGCAACTTTCTTTTTGAACTTACAGAGTAATATTAAGTTAATAAAACAACAATTTTCTTGTATAAGCTGCATTAAGACAACTGAGGATAAAAAAAACTACCGTCCACATTTAAAACTAACTTGCGCTGTACAACAAGGACCTGCTTTAAATTCGCATGTTATTTACAACCCCCATCCTGTACATAACAAGGGTAGTGGCTATAGTGAATACCACAAAGACAAGGGTATATAGAGACATTCAATAAAGTGTTAATGATACAAAAAAAGACATTATACAGTTTAAAAAATAAATCTTAGGGCCTCCCTAGTGGCCTCGGGGTTAAGTCTCAGTGCTAACACCATTGTGGCCTGAGTTCTCTCTCTGGCCAGGAAGCTAACCCACATAAGGTGCTCCCTTAGTAGTGTATTTCAGTGGATCTGTCTGTTCTGCTTCCCACTCTGTCTCTGGTGAATCCTCTCATCCCCACACCTCTGATCTAAACTTCTATTTTCTATGCAAAAATAAATAAATAAATCTTAAAAACAAATCTTACACAGCCTTACATTTCAAGTTTTTTTTTTTTTTTTTCTTTAAAAAGAGTCAATTGTGTATGAGATATTACCTCACACTGGTAAGAATCGTGCACTTTAAAAAAACAGGCAACAACAAATGATGGCAAGGATGCGAAGAAAAAAGAACTCCCCTACACTGTTAGTGGGGATGCAAACTCTCCAACCACTATGGAAAGCTGTATGGCGTTTCCTCTAACTGCTAAAAAACGGAGCTTCCATACAATCCAGTAATAACCCTTCTGGAAATCTAACCAAAAGACACACATGCACCCAGATGATTTTTGCAACATTGTTTACAATAGCTAAGATATGGAAACAACCCAGATGCCCAAAAATAGATGACTGGATCAAGAAGATGTGGTATATATACATAATGGAATACTATTTGGCAAGCTTTTTATTTTTTTATTTTTTTTTTAAGATTTATTTATTTATACATACAAGCTGGGGTACAGGCCAGAGGCGTGGGGCGGTGAGAGGGCTCACTAGAGACAGAGCGGGGAGCAGAACAGGCAGATCAGAAATACACTGCTGAGGGGAGCAGCGGGCGAGGCAGGAGATGTCTGCCGCGCCATGTGGGATTCTCCCCGGCTGGGCGTCGAACACTCATCGCGCACTATCAACAGCTCCACAGCGCAGCGCTCAACAGCTGCACCACCAGGGAGGCCCTCGGCAAGCTTTTTAAATGAAACAATAACTTTAGGCAAGGACTTTAAAACTTGTGTGTAGTAGGGACAGATCCCAAGCATGTTACTAATGATCCCTGGAGAAAGAATGGGCCAGATCACTAAAATTAATTTACAAGCAAAACATGACATAACATACAAGCCTTCTTAAAAATCCAGCCATTGCATTTATGAAGATGACCCCTTGTTTTTCCCTGATATATATATTTTTTAAAGTTGCAATTTAGTAGTGGCTTTTCCAAAAGTACCTCATTGATGTCAGTTAAGGAGCTTTATTCATTTTATAGTAATCCTGCCTATTTTCACTTTGACTGTTTATTCACAGCCCTTAGAATGTATAGAGGAAAGTCGATAAAAGGAAGATAAAATTAAAGATGGCATTCCTATGCATTTCCTAAAGAGGGAAACTCACAGCTTTTAGAGTTGTTAAAAGAAAAAATTCTATGTATATGTGTGTGTTTGTATGTGTGTATGTACATACACATATGTGCATATATTTAAGTGTCGTGTAAATGATAAGGTAGGAGAATAAAGTGAAAACTACAGATGTTTCCCCTTGAGCAATATCCTTTCTGCCTTCACCTGGCTCACACTTCCCCAAAGAAAACTGTAGAGGGAACTCAGGCTTCCAAATTCAGCTTATTTGTAATGGTGACCTGGATATACAGGAAAAGAATGCATCTGGAACATTATACTGTTTTGTGGCTAACATAATATTCATACTTAAATGCTTACAAACGAATTTTAATCTCTATTTCATAGCATAAATCCTTAAATCTCAAAATGAAAACAATCTAATAACAGCTGCACACTGGAAGATATAAATAACTGCACAAAAAAGTTCCTACTTTACATCTCTGCATTTGTAAAAACTATAGTTATAGAGAGATAACAGTTCACTCATTATTTAATTCTGAAAAATATATGGTGCTTTTTGGAAAAAATATACGTGGCAATATTTTAAAATGTGCATGTTTACATTTTGAGAAACAGGTGAGTACATTTCTGAAAGGAAAACTTCATTTGGCTTTAATTTGGCAAACTTTACCTAACAGTGCCAGGGAAGCAGAATTTTGGAACTAACTTGTTCCATTAATTGGGAAAAACAATTATTATTACCATCTAGACTGCTAACAAAAAGAGTTGCTAGAAAGACTATATTCTGCCTGCGTGTCAACCTATATAACCATTGCTACTACACTAATTCAGCTTGAGTAAATAAAGTCCTTAAAATTAGGATGAACTTGAGAAACCAGTTATTCTGTGTTTCAGTGTTCCTTTCCCATTTGGATCGACCATTCAGAATAGAATGTGAGACCTACAGCAAGTTGAAGAAGTAACCACTTATGTTAACTATTTAGAGAAACAGGGTAATAAGAGAAGCAGAAATATCACTGTTACTATTTTACAAATATAGGAATATTATGGTAGAAAGAGATTTTCAAATATATCTTTGAGAGATTTGATTTTCAGATGAAGTAAATACTAATTGTGAGGTTGTATATAGCTTTAGTATCAATAAATTTGCTTTATAGAGCAATATTATGAAGGACATATTCAATGAAAGAGTTGCTCACAGAGTACAAATGAGAAGGGAAAATTCCTCATCCCAGTCAAAATTTATTGACCAAGAATCCCTGAAATGGCAGCTAGAAATTTGATTTTTTCATAAGTTCTTAGATCATTTGCATATTAAAAATTGAAAGCAATGTATTATTTTCTAAAAATAATTGTCTTCTGAATTGATATTCAGAAGATCTAAAATGAATTATTTTCACAAAAAGGAACATACTTATACCACAAAAGCAACGACTTTCAAAAGATCCTTGAGTTTATTAAGGATTAAAGTGAAATGAGAAACTGGACTGGGAGTGCTGATGTTAAATCAGTATTCACCCTACATAACTTACTGATCCTATGCAGCAACCCCCTGCATTCCTCCATATAGAACATCCCTGGATCTAATACCAGGAATATCAGAGTTTAATACAAAGAATATTCAGCTACTTAATATTCATAATATGTTTCCACAGTTCCTCTGTTAGACATATTATTCATTTAGAAACAGGAAGAAGCTTAAAATTTTAAGCTCTCCACTATTGCAGCCTTGCAAAGCTACTGAGCTACCTGTTTATATCACTGCTGTATTCCTATTTGTAACATTTTCATTAATGTATCCCTGTTTATTGCATTTTCATTTTAGTCTCCTGAAAGTGACATAAACAAATTTCAATGCATTAAGAGATACATTAAACTGTAACGACTAATAGAAAAATGTAATCACAACTACCTAAGGATTTTTGTAGACTACAAATCTAATTCCCATTTATAAAGTGGATGCTTAGCAGTTTATGTATGGAATAATATATCCTTTTAAATTTTGTCCCGTTAATTTAGCTCCTCTTGCAAGCATTCATAGCACTTTGTTTCCATCAAATTTCTCAAAGATATATGCTTCTTTGAAATATGTTAAAATTGTAAAATTTCATAAAATTCCTCAAATGCATTCAAATGCATGATTCTCAGACTCAACTATTATACAATCCTGTAATAAATGGTATAAAACAATAATATTTCATTTGGGAGGTGTGTGTGTGTGTGTGTGTGTGTGTGTGTGTGTGTGTGTTTACCATGATATCATCAATATTCTATCCTACAAACTTAAAAATTTTAATCTAGCTTGATACTCCAAAAGCCCTTTCTAATTCTTCTTCATTGCCTTTACTATTTTGCCTTAAAATACAGTGGGAGGAGAACAACAAAGTTTTTTACTCATCTACAGCATTAAGGACTCTCAAAGTACACACTTATGAAATAAAGAAAATATAATGAGCAACACCAAGTTACCTTTACAAAATTAGTAAATCAAACTTAGACACCACTTAAAATGATTGAAAGCATGATAGAACAGTTATTCAAGGAGGTTACATAAAGAAATGCTAAAATTGTGCATGCTTTCTTGAAAGGTTCATGATTGACTGGTAACATTCTTAGAGAAACCAAGTGATGTTCAGGTTACCGTCTAGAAAAGCCATGGAGTAAATCAGTAGAAAAGGGGAAAATGACACTATAATGCCTTATTGCTATTGGTGCTAGTAATAATAGAACCCACACCAAGCCTAGTCTAGATGGCTTTAAAAAACTACACAATATTTCAGAAAGCTGGTTATAGTGGTGATGGAAGTCTGAGAGTACAAGAAATGAACCTATAAAGTGAAAGAAAAATGGGGGAACTGCTTCTTCCACAATAGAAACTGCAGTCTTTATCAAGTGTTTCTTCCGGATCAAAATACAGATAAAGGAGAATGGCATTAATTTACTACCTGAAAACAGATAACAATGTAACATCTGGGAATAGAGTTTTATGTCTAACAGAAGGTGGGGTTTAATGTTATTTCCTCCATTTTGTAATATATCATCTTTACAATTATTTTTGTAAGGTTACAGGGGATGAGCGAAAAAACATAGCAAGTTTGTTCAGTTGCTTTACTTCAAATTATAGTGCACATTGAGATAAAATTTCATTTTAATATTCATCAGTCAAGTGAATTATAAACATCTATCTTGATGTTATTCATGTTTAGTTTTTTTTTGATTTGCTAAATGCTTAAAATACAATGTACATTGCCGAGAACTTGTACCCATTATTGCAAAGACAGAGTGAATCACCTCAAGTGTAGACCATTATCATAAAAAGATGTTTCACACCTGGAAAAATACATATTACTTCCATCTGGTAAATGGTAGCAACTAAAATATTTATGAATATCACATCATAATTCACATGTTACACATGGTATTGATATTGAATTTCCAAGCCTCCCAATTAAAAGCTATTATGGATTGTATAATATACAGTCATACAATTGTGTATCTAACAGAAAAATAAATTATTTCCTTAACATCTCCTCAGGGATTACTTTCTCATCCTGCTGTGCTTATAATGTAAACATAATATTGAAAGAGGTAAAACACCATGGCTTACTTATTTGTTTGTGTTTATTTTCAATAACATAATAGAACAAATTATTTCTAGATGGATTCACCTTCATAATTGCACATCTCAATTTTATTTTAAACATTATTTCAATCAAATGGTTGAACACCCTGAAGCATTTAGAATCTTCCCAAGGTATGAAGTATGTAGTTAAATAACATACACAAAAGAAGGCATTTCCTATATACCTTGGATAAAGACTCTAATTAATTTATGTGACTCAACCATAAATCATACATTGTTTAAACACAATAGTAGGGTTGTATTGATTTATAGTAGAGAGCGCATTTGAGTACAACTACACAGGTAATGAGAATAACTAGATCACATTCCAAATCCAAATACTTTACACAGGCTAAAGCTTATCAAGGAGCAGACATGATACATTAGTATACCAGAATTTTTCTTAAATTAACTTCAGATTATAAGAAAGGAAATATTCTTTGGCCATTCTGATTTCCCAAAAATGCATGCAAATTTCTTCTTGAAGACTTCTATTTTGAGTTTTTCTTAAACAGAATTTTAAATGATAAATTCTAAATGTTTCAAATTTCTACCTGAAGGGTACAGATAAAGGTAAGTGAAGACAGAATGAAACATTGAGAACGACTTCCCCAACTTTTTGAAGGCAGTATGTTCTCCGTTGCAAAATTTCCTCCAGCAACCTTCCTTTGAAGATTTTCTTTTGAAGATGATATGTACTTCACTATTCCTAAGGTTCTCTTCTTCCTTTCGCATACACATTATTACATCATATCCCTTTACTGTGGGACTATATTGTACCAGTCTCTGCAGTAATTTTAATTAATCAAAAAAGTTGTTTAAGTGTCTTTTTTTTTAAAGATTTTTTTATTTATTTATGCATACAAGCTGGGATACAGGCCAGAGGTGTGGGACGGCAAGAGGGTTCACCAGAGACAGACTGGGGAGCAGAACAGGCAGATAGATGGAAACACACTGCTGAGAGGAGCAGTGGGCAAGGCAGGAGAGGTCTGCTGCGCCTTGTGGGAATCTCTCCGGCTGAGCATCAAACTCACGTCGCTGCTGCCAAAAGCTCCACAGTGCATCGCTTAACCGCTGTGCCACAGGGAGGTCCATGTTTAAGTGTCTTTATATAGTTCATTTATAATTAATTCTTTTTTTTTTCTTTCCTTTAATCATTTTTCACCAGGCTATAGGTTCATCTTCTTAGTTTGTAAATATGCTCTATTATCCCCAAAACCCTTTTCGTTGATATTGTGTCCTGCAACATTTATTAAAAGTAGAAATTCACAAAAGCACACTTTGAAAGTTTAAGTCACTATGAAAATATTTACTTTTGTTGTTATTGCTTATTCATTCAAGTAATTATTGAGCAGCTATTATTTGCAAAACACTTCTAATAGTTCCCAAATTTTCTCTGAGAACCCCAGTGCTTCATTATACATAGTCAGGATCTCACATGATTTTTCAATCTTTTTTTAAGGTGTTATTTGCCTTTTTCACTCTCATTCTTTCCTAAATGTACAAAGACTATATGCCATTATCTTTAATGATTAACAGAATATGTGCCTGTGTATTTCTCATTGTAGGGTAAATGGAAGTCATCAGGTTTTTTCCACCTTCCTGCCATTAACATCTATGATAGACACCTGTGTATTGTACTTAGGCCTGATGGCGGCACCTGGAGTATGGGTAGGCGCGCATGAAAATGGGTGCACCTGAGCCAAAAAAGAGGGCAGCAGAGAACTGGGTGGCAGAGGATTGTGCTGCAGATTGCAGTAGACACCATGAAAGAATACCATAGATCCCAGAAAGCGTAAAGATTGGTGAGGGGCTAGCAGGCCTGCCAGCCTAACGTCCGCTGGCGCTCCTGCCTGCCCTGCACCTGGCTGTGTCAACATAAATGTTGTAGAAAGATCATTAAAAGCCTGAAAGAGCCACTGAGGGCTCCAGGATTCTCCTTTATCCTTCCCCAGAATCAATAGAAAAAAACGCTCTGTGCCTTCCTGGCACTACACTCTTTTTTAATTTCTCAGTTTTAATGTCCAAATTGGAAAAAAGTCAACAGTTATTGTAGGGTAAGTGAAAGAGTGGTCAGGATTTTCCACCTTCCCGACATTAGATTGAATGATAGACCCCTGCGGTCCCACACATGCGACTGATGGTGGCACCTGGAGTAGGGTGTGGGCCTGCGTGAGGGGGTGCACCTGGGCCTGGAGAGGGAGAGACAGCACTTATAAGGGCGGTGGCGTAGAAGTAGAAGGAACAGGAGAAGAGGCAGAAAAAGCAGAAGCACCAAGAAACCATTGGAGACACCAAAGAGCCCAGAAAGTGTGAAGATTTGCAGGGGGCTGGAGGCCTGCCAACCTTCTGGCCCCCGGCCCCCTTTGCCTGCCCTGTACCTGGCTGCCTCACTACAAAAGACCATTAAAAGCTATAAAGCCACCGAGGACTCCAGGACGCCTCCTTTACCCGGAAAAAAAAAAAAAAAGAAAATGGGTTGGATTTGACTTCTAGTCTATAGTTTGCACATCTTTGGTTTTAAGCTCCTCACTCTGTCTTAAAAGTGTGAGGGTATACCAACACCAAGAACTTTAGATGCCATCGTGAAAAACTCCTATGTTTGAATACAGCTTTGTGATATGATACAAGGAATATTCTGGTGGGAAAGCTAGACACAATGCATTAGAACCCCAGTTTTACTAGCAGCAAGTGCAAGATGGTATTGAGTTGAAGTGGAACTGCCCTACTCCATTGTAGGGTATGGTGTGAGCATGCTAAGTGGGTGTACCTGTGCCTAGGGGCTGAGGATATAAGGGTGGCATCACAGGGTCATGCGGCAGAGGATGGGGCAGCAGAAGATGGCGAAGCCACTGCTCAAGAGAACTCGAGAGAACGCCAGGGAGCTGAGAGTGGTTGCCTCACGACAAATGTAAAAGATCTTTAAAAGCCTGAAAAAGCCACTGAGGCTCCAGTACTCTCTTTCACCCATCTGCCTGGATCATAGAGGACCTACTTTGCCACCTGCACTACATCTACCCAAGGGTAAGGTTTGAGTCATCATTGAAAAAAACACCAAAGAAATGTCTGTATGTTCCAGTGCACACTCAAAGTGGGTGAACTTTTTTGTTCTCTAGAGCTGTTTTTCAACACATACATAAATCAAGGCACACAATGTTTAGCAAACTTTTAATATATATATGCCTTTAAGTAGGATAAGGTCACTCACTTGTCAGAATGATTTGTTTTAGCTGAATGTTTAGTATTTTAATTGCTTACATCAGGGATCTGAGGCAAGGCATTTTATTTTATTTTTTTAAAGATTTATTTATTTATGCATACAAACTGGGGTACAGACCAAAGGTGTGGGGTGGCGAGAGGGTTCACCAGAGACAGAGTGGGGAGCAGAACTGGCAGATCGACAGAAACACACTGCTGAGGGGAGCAGTGGGCGAGGCAGGAGAGGTCTGCTGTGCCATGTGAGAGTCTCCCTGGCATCGAACTCATGCCGCACCCGCTGACAAACCTCATTGTGCCACCAGGGAGGCCCTATTCCAATGCGTTTTACATAATATTTATTACTGCATTGTTTGTAATAACACAAATTAGTCAAAGTACTATCAGTGCTTATTAAAGTGGTGTGATTAAATTAATAATGGAGGGGCCTCCCTGGTGGCGCAGCCACTGAGCGCTGCACTCTGGAGCTGTCAGCAGCAGCAATGCGAGTTTGACACCCGGCTGGGGAGATTCCCACATGGCGCAGCAGACCTCTCTTGCCTTGCCCGCTGCTCCCCTCAGCAGTGTATTTCTGATCTGCCTGTTCTGCTCCCCACTCTGTCTCTGGTGAACCCTCTCGCCACCCCATGCCTCTGGCCTGTACCCCAGCTTGTATGCATAAATAAGTAAATATTTAAAAAATAATAATAATGGAATACCCATATTACAGAAAACTATAATAATTTCAAGGAATGAGATTTATCAGCGAATCAATATGGGAAACTCTTTCTTCCTCCTTGTGTACATATATATTTCTGCATGTATATATACACCACACACATATATATGTAAGCATTTGTTGGAAATGTACTAGAAAGGAAGCACTTTTGAAATTTTCATTAAATTTTATTGAGTTCAACAGACATGTCTAAAAACACTCTTTTAAAAGTGGTTGGTCTTGCATTTCATGATGCGTCCTCCTGCAGAAATTGAAGTCTGCTGTGTTTTATTCTACAGTAATCATTCAAAATAGAAACTAACTAGAGCAAGTTCCTTGAAAGAGCATATTGCCATAGCGGCATAAAATGATGTAATAAGTTGGGACATGAAACTACTCTTTCTTGACATACAAGATTTTGAAAGCATTGCATTCCCATGAGTTTGTCAAAAAAAAAAAAGTCATATTGCAATTCGTCCCTCAATCTACCTATTATTTCACAGTAAAGTAGATAATTATAGTCCTGTTTCTTCTTCATAAACAGCAGTTCTTATGATGGCCAAAACCTGAGTATGTTAAGTAAGACAGGTATATATATATATATATATATATATATATATATATATATATATTTTATTTTATCTGAAAAAAAGTCACATAAATTGTTACATAGAATTAAGGGAATGTCATCAAGTAGTGAAGGCAAACATTTCCTTGGGCTCCAGAGCAACACATAGGAAATCTTATCTAGTAATATCACCACAATTATGATTCAATGAAACACCCATTCTTTTTGCTTTTTGTTTTTTTAAAGATTTGTTTATTTATGCCTACAAGCTGGGGTACAGGCCAGAGGGGTGGGGAGGCAAGAGGGTTCACAAGAGACAGAGTGGGGAGCAGAACAGGAAGATCAACAGAAATACACTGCTGAGGGTAGCAGCAGGTGAGGCAGGAGAGGTCTGCCACGCCATGTGGAAAGGTCCCCGGCCAGGGGTTGAACTTGTGTCGCTGCTGCCACTGCTGACAGCTCACATGCCCAGCTCCACAGCACAGCATTTAACTGCTGCACCACCAGGAAGGTCCACTTATTTTTTTCTTTTTTAAAGATTTATTTTTATTTATGCATACAAGAACTGGGATGTAGACCAGAGGTGCAGGGGGTGGGGGGTGGTAAAAGGATTGACCAGAGACAGAGTGGGGAGCAGAACAGGCGGATCCACTGAAATACAATGCTGAGGGGAGTAGCAAGTCAGACAAGAGGGGTCTGCTGTATGATGTGGGTAACCTCTTTGGCCAAGAATCAAACTCATACTGCAGTGGCTGGTGATACCTTGATAGTGTTGAGATATTAACCCCTGTGCCATGAGGGAGGACCCACACCCATTATTTTAAAAAAATAATTTATTTTTAATGAAGTACTTTTTTCACATTCTTGTTAATTTTTGACAATATAAAATTTCAACTTTCAGGTGTGGGAACCATAGTTCTTCAACCACCAAATTACCCACCAAATAATCCATCAGCATAGTTCCATGTATTCTTACCCCCCTTTTTTCACCCATCACACTCCTCTCCCCTGGAATGCCTCAAATACATGTTCAACTTTCAAAGTTTGTCTGATCCTTGGTTTGACTTGCTTGTTTCCTGTTTTATTTTTCTATATTCTACTTAAAACTGAAATCATCTAGTATGTCTCTTTCTCCTTCTGACTTATTTTGGTTAGCATAATCTCTTCCAAATCCAACCATCTTGCCACAATTCAGTGCCAGGGATTGATATTTTTTGACTCAACAATCCACTCCTGGGAATCTACCCAAATAGCAAAAACACAGTAATTCAAAATAATTGTTTATTACACCATTATTTGCAATAGCTAAGTCATGGAAACAATATTGATGCCAAAATAGATGAATGGATCAGGAAGATACATATATATATATACAATGAAATACTAGTCAGCAAGTAAGACCTATTATTCTGGATAATTCCTTGGTGGGGTTTCTTCTTGAATCATGTATATCAATATATCTCATAGTCTTGTACAACCCTAACTTTGATGTTATTTGTCAAAAACTATACTTATATTAAGCAATATCTATGATTAATAAATATCTGAATTCTACCGGAAATCCATTTACATCTTTTAAGTATATTTCCTACTTCTCTGAAAATTCTAGTTTCAAGAATATTAGACATTGTGGAAGAAAGTTCTAGAATCAAGTATGGTCAGAGAAGTCTAAGTTAAGAATAAAAAGTGAATTAACTTTTTTTTCTGAAATTTTCTCAAACTTGTAAATGTATTAATATTTCTTAAAAAGAAGAAAGGGTATTATATTAAGTGTTACTCAAATTATTTTATTCAAACCTCTTCACTCCAGAAGTTTCTAAATATTCTAAATTCTGTCACTGATTTAAAGTGAATTCATAAAAATTTATATGAAATCACAAGACTAAAAAGTCAGAAAGAAGAAACAAGAACAAAATGAACAGAGTGACATATCCCAATTTTAAACAATATTACAGTTTTAGTAATTAAAATAGTATGCTTTTGACATAAAAGCTCTCACCTGGACCAACAGAATAAAAGAGAGAACACAGAAATAAACCCATACATGTAAAATCAATTAAATTTCAGGAATATACAAAAAGAACAGCATAATCTTTTCAATAAATGGTGGTGGAAAAAACTTATAATCACATGCAAATTGATGAAGGTGGATTTCTATCTTCCAAAATGTACAAAAATAAACTAAAAATGGACTGAATCAACTAAAGACTAGAAATAAGACCTTAAACCACTGAAACCCTAAAAGAAAGATAACAGGTTACGCTCCTTGATATTTTGGATCTGACACCAAGCTCAAAGAGAACAATAACAAAAATAAACAGAAAGAACTGTATGAAATAATAATATAAACCTTCTGAAAAGCAAAGAATAAAATAAAAAGGTGACAATTAAAATAGGAAACTGATTACTGATAAATCTGATAAGCATATTGCTTATTGGAAAGTATACAAGGAATTCATGCAACAACACAAACATGATAAATTTCTACATTAAGAATTGGCAGAAGACACATAAATATTTTCCAAAGATGATATACAAATAGTCAAGAGGTACATGAAAAGGTGCTCAACATCACTAACCACCAGTAGAATGTAGCTCTAAAATCACAGTGACTATTACAAAAAGAAAAGGGAAAAGAGAAAAGAAGAAATACTCATGAGGTTCTATAGAAAAGGAAATCTATGCAACTTGGTGGCATGTAATCTGAGAAGTCCTTACAGAAAAACAGTACAAAGGTTACTCAAGAAAATAAAAATGTAACAATTTATATGATCTAGCAATCCCATTTATATTTTTATATTCAAAGTAAAAAAAGATTTAAAAAAATCACAAACTGAAAGACATCTTTAATCATGTTTATTGCAGCATTTTTCAGTTAACTGTGATATGAAAACTACTGAAGTATCAGTTCATTGATGAAGAAAATGTGTGTGTACAAATAAATATAGATATAGATAAAATTTAGAGTAAAAGAAAATCTTCCTACTTGTAACATGGAAGAAACTGAAGGTTGTAAACTAAGTGATAAATGACACATACTATATTTAGCATTTCTATGTGGAATAAAAAAATAAAGCTGACAAAAACAGAAACATAGAACAGAAACATTCAACATAGAATTGGATGGTGATTGCCAGAGGCTATCTGTGTGTGAGATACGGATGCAACACTGACAAAGGGTACATATTTCAATTTATAAGATTAATAAACTTGAAGTATCGAACAATAGCATGGTGACTATATTTGCTGATACTACATTATATAATTGACATTTTCGAGAGAGGAGATCTTCAGCTATCTCACAAGAAATAAAAGTAACTACATGAAGTGACAGATGAATTAACTTGAATGTGTGAATATCTTGACAATGTGTATGTGTGTATATATAATCATGTTGTACATTTTAAATAGATTGCAATTTTACTTGTGAAAGATACTTTAATAAAATTGAAAAGAAGGGCCTCCCTGGTGGCGCTCAATCGCTGCGCTGTGGAGCTGTTGGCAGCGAGCGATGCGAGTTCGATGCCCAGCCAGGGAGGGTCCCACATGGTGCGGCAGACCTCTCCTGCCTCACCTGCTGCTCCCCTCAGCAGCGTATTTCTGATCTGCCTGTTCTGCTCCCCACTCTGTCTCTGGTGAACCCTTTTGCCAACCCACGCCTCTGGCCTGTACCCCAGCTTGTATGTACAAATAAATAAATCTTTTAAAAAAATAAAATAAAATTGAAAAGAAGAAAAAACAAACTATAGATAGCATGAATTGCTGTGACCTTCTTAGAATTGTTTTTGGTGTTCTGAATTACCCTATGCTTCTAACTTGCAATGACATATTCTTTAAGAAATAATTGTTGAAACTAAAATGCTTCTGTACAGCAAAAGAGATAATAACCAAAATGAAGAGACATCCTACTGAATGGGAGAAAATATTTGCACACCATACAACTGATAAGGGAGTGATAACAAATATCTACAAAGAGCTCACACAACTTATCAAAAACAAAGCAAACAACACAGTCAAAAAATTGGCAGATGAGCTAAAAAGACACTTCTTCAAAGAAGAAATGCAAATGGTCAACAGGAATATGAAAAAAATCTTCAACATCACCTATCAAGGAAATACAAATCAAAACCATGATGAGGTATCACCTCACAGCTGTCAGAATGGCCCACATTAAACAACAACAACCGGAAAGAAATGCTGGTCAGGGCATGGAGAAAAGGAGCCTTCTTATGCTGCTGATGGAAATGCAAACTGGTCCAGCCACTATGGAAAGCTGTGTGGACATACACAAAACAGTAAAACTGAATCTACCTGTATGATCCAGCAATTTTACTACTAGGAATCTACTCAAAGGACACAAAAATGCTAATTTGAAATGAAACCTTTATGTCTGTGTTTATTGCAGCACTATTTACAACAGCTAAGATATGGAGACAATGTAAATGCCCCCAAACAGACAAATGTATCAAAAATTGTGGTGTGTGCGCGCACACACACACACACACACACACACACACACACACACACACAATGGAATACTACTCAGTGATCAGAAAAGATGAATTCATGCCATTTGCAGCAACATGTATGGAGCTGTCAGGGATTATGCTAAGCAAAATAAGTCAAGAGGAAAAAGGGAATTATCAGATGGTTTCACTGATAAAAGTTGTATAGAGAAACCACACCAAATCAAGAAAAAGACAAAATTTTTAAACTGACCATAGATCTGAAGCATACAGCTAGGAGAGGGATCAAAACAGGAGAGAGCAGAGTGCGGGGATGACGATGATGCGTCACGGGTGCTGTGGTAGTGAAAGAACTATGGGGAGAGTACTAGGGGGAAAAAATCAAATATTGTACATAAATGAGCCATGATGTAAGAAAATAAATAAACAAGATAATGATTGTTGAACATACCTTATTAAATATATTCTAGGGGTTTTGTTAAGATAACCCTTTTCAAAGTTCCTTTTAAAATCAGTCAAGCTATCTCTCTCATCAAAATTACTTGGCTTGTTTTCTTCTAATGAATGAACACTCATCCAATTACTAAATATCATGATGGTTCAAGTTCATTGCTCTGTCCATTTAGATACATGGAGGGAAGGACAGTCAATTTACCAGAGTAGATACGATTCATTGTTATGTATTAATGTTTCCATTGTGGCTTATTTTCTCAAGTACATATGTTTCAAAGATTTATTTATGCATGCAAGCTGGGGTGTAGGCCAGAGATGTGGAGGTGTGAGAGGATCCACCAGAGACAGAGTGGGGAGCAGAACAGGCAGATCGACTGAAGTACACTGCTGAGGGGAGCAGCGGGCGAGGCAGGAGAGGTCTGCTATACCATGTGGGAATCTCCCTGGCCGGGTATCAAACTCATGCTGAGTGGCTCTGGATAGCTTCATAGTGCTGCACTTAACCCACTGACCACCAGAGAGGCCCAAATACATATTTTATTTAAAAAATACATACTCATGTATGATGGGCATTCTAAAAGCTTCACACAATGAGGGGACTCCCTGGTGGCACAGGGGTTAAAGTCTCCACTATTGCCAGCCACTGCAGCACAAGGTTGATCCTTGGCCAGGTTGCTAACCCACATGGCTCAGCAGACCTCGCCTGTCTTGCCCACTGCTTCCCTCAGCAGTGTATTTCAGTGTATCTGCCTGTTCTGCTCCCCACTCTGTCTATGGTGAAGCTTCTCACCCCTTGCACCTCTGCTCTACACCGCAGTTCTTGTGTGCATAAATAAACAAAAATATTTAATAATAAAAGCTTCACACATTGTATGTATATACTTTGATGAGCTTGGAGGCTAGCGTATACTGGTGAAACTTTTATCACAATATGCACCATAACAATTAAGACAAATATTTTCATTCTCTAAGTATTAAACAATACTTTTATCATTTAAAACTATATTACAGCCACACATTTCTATGTATTACATTCTTATTCAATCATTGTCAAGCATTCTATTCAATCGATGCCAAGCAATATTTTTATGTAGCATATCATAAACTGTCACAGCAAGTTAAGATGTAGATGGCAACTGTGGTGACTTTACAGCTAGGGTAATGAGGCTGTGTTGGTTAACTGAAGGCTTTGAAGCGAGTAAACTGTGTAGTTAACAGTTAAATCCAAGTGTTCCTGACCTGAGAATGAGAACATCACCTTTGTAATGACACTGAATCTCCTTACATGTCACCATTTTTCTTTAGTCCCATTTGTGCTTTTAACCCCATTGTTATTTTGTATGTCTCAGACTAGCTGATAGTTACTAAGACAATATTTTGGATTTCTGTTTAACATATCCATCTTCTGAAAAATCATTTGCATCCTTAGATTCTTGGATAAATATCTATTGCTTTCTTTTTTTTAAGATTTATTTATTTATGCATCATAGCTGGGTATAGGCCAGAGGTGTGGGGCGGCAAGAAGGTTGAACAGAGACAGTGGGGGACAGAACAGGCAGATCAACAAAAATACACTGCTGAGGTGACCAGTGGGTGAGGCAGGAGAGGTCTGCCACGCCATGTGGGAATCTCTGCCACCAAGCGTCAAACTTGTGTCGCCGCTGACTACAGCTCCACAGCGCAGTGTTTAACCGCTGTGCCACCAGGGAGGCCCTCTATTGCTTTTTTGTTTGTTTGTTTGTTTTTTTAAGTTTTTATTTCTTTGTCTTTTTTTAAATTTATTTTTGTTATTCATATCTTTTACATTATTGTGTGTTCCCCATAAGTTAACCACCACCTGTTCACCCGTGGAACCATCACCATAGTGCCCCGTGCTCCCCTCTTCCCCCCTCTTGAGCCCTTCCCCTCCCCTCCTTCACTGCTGAATGTCTATTTTTATTTGGCTCCCCTATATTCCTGTTATAAGTGAAAACATTCGATAATTTTTCTTTCTGGCTTTTTTCACTGATCATGATCCCTTCTAGATCCTTCCATGTTGCTGCAAATTGCATGTGTTTGTCTTTTTTGAATGCTGAATAGTATTCCATTGTGTATATGTACCACATCTTTTTGATCCAGTCATCTATTTTTGGGCATCTTGTTTGTTTCCATATCTTAGCTATTGTGAACAGTGCTGCAATAAACATGCGGGTGCATGTATCCTTTTGGATTAGTGTTTTTGTGTCCTTTGGGTAGATTCCCAGTAGTGGTATTGCCAGGTCATCTGGGAGTTCCATTTCTAGCATTTTGAGGAAATGCCATACAGCTTTCCATAGTGGTTGGTTCAATCTGCATCCCCACCTGCAGTGTAGGAGAGTTCCTTTTTCTCCACATCCTCGCGAACATTTGTTGTTACCTGTTTTTTTTAATGTGCGCCAGTCTCATTGGTGTGAGGTGGTATCTCATTGTGGTTTTCATTTGCATTTCCCTGATTATAAGTGATGTTGAACATTTTTTCATATACCTGTTGGCCATTTTCATTTCTTCTTTGGAGAAGTGTCATTTTAGCTCTTCTGCCCTGCCCATTTTTTGACTGGGTTGTTGACTTTGTTTTTGTTGAGCTGTGTGAGCTCTTTGTAGATTTTTGTTATTAGTTCTTTATCGGTTGTATTGTGTGTAAAGATATTCTCACGATTAGTAGGGTGTCTGTTTGTTTTGATTATTGTCTCATTTGCTTTCTTTATAAAATAGACGTAAAAATGAGTATGTTCATTTTGTATGCTCTTTTTTTTTTCTGTGATGTAAAATACAACTTAAATTTTAGTATGTGCAAAAATCCTAAAATCTTCCAATAAAGTATGAGAATTTAAAGACTGGCTCTCCTTCCCCTATCATATTTCTCTCTCAGTCTTCCAAGATATGAGTTTAAATGTCAAGCAATAAGGCTTGGAACTCATGTCCTTTCAGTGGCACTAGTAGATAATGACAGCTTAATCATTCTATCTCTTTCTAAAGAAAGAAAAAGACTGCTTCTCAGGGTTCTCGGGGAGAAGGGTCAGGTGACTGCTCTAAGATATATTCTGAAATGGATGAAATGTCGCAATTCATAGCTATGTTAAATTGAATAACCTTTTACTTTTTTAAACTGAAAGAGACTATAGGACTAAGTAGAAAATAAATTATGTTCCATTTTAAATGAGCATAGTAAAACCATAAAATTACAAAGTGTATACAATTCAAAAGAAAATCTATACAGAATCTCTTAGTAAACTCAGCAGGAGATACTTTATACAGAGTCTGCCTATAGCAAGTCTGTATTGTGAACACTTACTTACCTTATAGCTGATACAAGACATTTTTTTAAGAAATACTAATATATTTAGTAGAGGTTTGATTGTTGTCATTTAAAGTATCAGAAAAGGCATGTTAAAATAGGGAACTTATTAATAGCCATATATACAATCCGGAAGATAATGAGTACATTGGAATAGAGAGCAAAGTGGTTCATACTATTAAAAGACATAATTATACATATATAGAGAGAGTGGTATGGACTACATAGGGCAAAATTTAAGTTTAGATCTATTCAGTTTATGAAGGACAGACATATTTTGTTTTTTTAATTTCTTTTATATATTTTTTTATTTATATATTTTACATTATTATGTATTCTCCATAAAATTCCCACCACCAATTCACCTGTGAACCATCACCATAGTCCCTTGTGCTCTTCTCCCCCCCTCCCTCACGGAATGTCTCTTATTTATGGTTGCCTGCTGGTTTTGTGTTTAATTATTATTATCATTATTGTTATTTTCTCCCCTGACCCTTATTTAGTTCCCCTATATTCTTCCTATAAGTGAAATCATCAAATATTTTTTTTTCTTTTTCTTTCTGGCTTATTTCACTGAGCATAATCCCTTCTAGCTCCATCCATCTTGCTGTGCATGGCATGACTTTATCTTTTTTAATTGTTGAATAGTATTCCACTGTGAATATATATCATATCTTCTTGATCCAGTCATCTCTTTTGGGCATTTGGGTCGTTTCCATATTTTACCAATTGTAAACAGCACTGCAATAAACATAGGGGTGCAGGTATCTATTTAAATTAATGTTTTGTGAGGGACAAAAATATTTCAAAGACAAAATAAGTTTTTTTGGACAAGAAAATATATGTAAATCCCAGTTTCCTACTTATCTTGGAAAAAATAACATCTTTTTCTTAACCTTAGTTTCCTGTTCTTAGAAGGAACTAAGTACTATTATGAGAAAAATACTAGTAAATATGAAAGTATTATCAGAATCCTCGGCTTGTTATAGGTACTGCTCAATGTTAGTTTTGTTTTTTCACTTTCATACTTCTTTTTTCAACATGTACTGAAATACAGCACAACAGTTGGCTACGAAATTTAGGAAAACAATGTTTTGCTAATGTTGTTTAGTACCTATGAAAACTAGAAAAAGGGAGAAAGGAACAATGTAAAGCTTCATTAATTAAGAGTTAATTAGGACAAGAGTGTTATCATCCTTAATTATTTAAAAATATTTAAATGTAGGCTTTTCACAGACTAAATGTGAATTTATTTCCTTTAGGGTCATGAAGCAGCACAAACTAATTATTAAGGAAATGTTGTTAGGTAATAGTTATGACAAACCTACTTTAATGAACAGATAAGAGACACTTATAATTAGCATACCATTCTATCGAGATACCCTAGAAGAATACTTAAACCATGTGTGTTTTCTTAAATAAGTTAAAATAATTTTCCCTGTGTCATCAAATGCCTTTGAAGCTACTAATTTAGCTAATTTTATTAAGGATAATTTTATCTACTATCAATTATAAATATAGTGCATAAATTCTACAGTAATAGCATTGTAAGTTCTGAATAAATTTAATTCAACATTAATAAAATTTGACTATTTGTGACTTTAGTATCAGAACGAAAGTAGGTATGAAAACTAAAAATACAGTATAGTCCTATTTTGATTTTAGAAATGCATATATAATAAGTTTGAGTTTTATATAAAATGCAGCTCTTGATCAAATTCACCAGTTACCTGAGAGGGGAGATTCAGTTTTCCAACCATTTTAGCTAGAGGTTCAAGCTCAAAAGCCCTCATAAAGGTCAGGAATCTGAATATTTAAAAGGAAGTCCAAGATAAAGTGTTAATATGATAATTTGAAGAAATATTCCTAGACATTATCACTATTCAAATCTCAATGCCAAATTGGCTAATTCACAGTACATTCATACCAAATAAATTACCAGATGGCATACTTCTTAAAGTTTTATGAGGAAGGAATAATGCCGCCAATATACCAAACACTAAGTTAACTATTTTGAACTGTGAAATAATGAATCCTCTTTGAATTATAAATAATACTTACATCACCCTTTCTTTTTTTAATTTTTATTTTGTTTTTGTGTAGAACTGGGGTGTAGGCCAGAGGTGTGGGTTTTGAAAACATTCACCAGAAACAGAGTGGAGAGCAGAACAGGTAGATTTACTGAAATACACTGCTAAGGAGAGCAATGGGTGAGACAGGAGAGGTCTCTGATTTCTCTTCAGATTATAGAAAACTTTTGCTTTATAGCACCCTTTCATGCATTGATTCCTTCATACATTTTATTCACTCATCAAACATCTACAATGTTTTGTACCCTTTTATGGACATCTAATAATAAACATTAAGAAACTTCTCAGATATGTAAGTTTCTTAGCTAGTGATAAAATCATGTAAGACAATCTATATAGAAGTTCTATTTGAGTCATTTGAACAAAACCATGTGCAATGAAATTACCACAGGGTTGGAGAAGGTGGTGTCTTGATCTGACTGGGAAGTGGGGACAAGGTTTTCATGGGGAAGTAATAATTAAAGGGTTTGTAATAATGTTTAATAAATAAAGTAGGGAGAACTATAAATAACACTATCTCTGAATACCTTTTCTGTAAATGAAAACCAAAATGAGATACCATCTCACACCTGTAAGAATGATCCATATGAAACAACCCGAAATAACAAATGTTGTCTAGGGTATGGAGAACGAGGAACACTCTAACTCTCTTGCTGGGAATGTAGGCAGTTCTAAGTCCCATGGAAAACAGCATGGAGGTTTTCCAAATATTAGAAAAATAGATCTAGCATATGATCCAGAAGTGGCACTCCTGAGTATCTACTAAAGAACATAAAATCACTAATTTGAAGGGTGTGTTTTCACTCCTGTTACCATTGCAGCACCATTTACAATATCCAAGTAATGGAAACAGACCAAGAACAGATAAGTAGATTAAGATGATATTGTGTACACACACAATGGAATATTACTCAGTGATAACTCCTCCCATTTGTGACAACATGGTTGAAATATATTGGAAGGAATAAATCCAGATGATTTCACTCGTGTGTGTGTAAAGAAAAATAAAAGAAATGATCAGAGAAAACTAATGAAAAAGAACCCTTAGAAATTTTAGTATAAATTTGAGGTTTCCAGAGGTTGAAGGAAAAGGTGGAGCATAACAGGGACAGGGAGACCCAATGGACTAGTGGTGCCATGGCCAAGGTATGGTTTGAAACTATACTTCTGAATCATATATATTGTTGTTGACCAACATTACCTTAAATTGATAATCCCTAAGAATATTTGTTTCTGTTTTTATATCCATTAATATTCATTGTAATCAAAAGAAATCTGAAAAAAATTGCTAATTTAGTTGAGATGGCAAATTCACTACATAATAATATAAATGATAAATTATTTTCAGAAAATGATGATTTTTCTGAATAAAAGTGAGAATGGTTGTATTATATTAAATGTTTGCAAATTTTTTTTTATGATTTTCAGCTTAACAGAGGCCAATTAGATTCTTGCATCTTTTTCTGGTCTCAATCTATTAAGAAATGCATTGATTGAACTATAGTCATGCCTTACCAGGAATATAAATGAAGAAGAAAAAAGCATTTTAGTAAGCTTTTCAGAAAACGGAAACTCAATGAGTGGAAGTTGGAATATGGAAACATATTTATTGATCTTTTCTAAATGAATTCATAGGATGCTGAAGTCTCATTTTTAGAATATTTGGATTCTAGAGTAAACATCACTAGATCGAGTAAAATAAATATCAATTTATAAATGAGATTGCTTGAGTCTTTCTTGCTTTTACTTTGTATGAAAAACTAATTTTGCAATGCCTGTTTTTTTAAACTGACTGATTTTGAAGTCAGTCAGGGTTTATACAAGAATACAAAATAAACTCAAATGGGAGTTGGCTATTTTGTACAGGGACTTATAATTTGTCACAAAGATGTACCTACAATAAAATAATGCAAGTAATTTAGTAAATTTGGCTTTAGTTATATTCACTCACACAGTAAACTAATATTTAGTAAAAGTCTAAGTCTTAGGCACAATTACAAATACTGGATATACAGTAATGAATAAATTGGATTAAATTAACTCTTCTTGAAAGTTACAGTTTAGTGAGGCTATCACATCACACATAAGGTAATTAAATAAAAATTACAACACGTTACACAGCTGTAAAATGAGGGAGATAGAATAGGAAGGCGGATAAGAAACATGTATATGTTAGGAATTGGTGGCTGGAATATCATTATATGTTGGGGTCAGGGAAACACACAATGAGAATGTGAGATTTATATAAAGATCTATATGATGTGAGGGATCAAGTCATGAATATATTTGAGAGAGGTTCTTGGTTTGTTTGTTTGTAAGACAGAGGATAGCAAGTTAGGTTTATGCCTGGTTAATTTAAATGAAATGAACAAAGATAAATGAATATGAATATGAAGATAGGAAGGGAAGAGGAAACGAGTAAAGAGCAGATTACTTAAAATGTTTTTAAGAGTTTAAAGAGTTTTATTATATTTTACACAGGTTGAGAGCTATTCGTTTTTTCTTTTTTTATGAATTGAGGTAATATTAACTTACAACACTGTATGATTTAGTGGTGTAGGATTACCACGCCTGGTCTTATTACCACATCCACCAGAAAGACAGCCATGGTTCTTTAGCATAATCATTATGCTCACACCCCATTTTGTTCTCCCATAGCCTACCCCCACTGGTAGCCTCAGTTTTCCAATCAGATTTCTTGGGTTTCTAATTGGTTTGGCTTTCTAATCCTTTGTTTTGTTTCTCTGTTTTCCATATGTGACACCAAACAGAAATTGCACTTTTCCTTCCAGCTTATTTTGATTAGCATACTCAGTTTAATTTCCATCTTTATTAACACAAATGACCAGAGTTCAATTTTTATGGCTGCATATTATTTCGTGTATATATACATTACATCTTGTCAATCCACTCAATTGTCCTTGGGCTGTTTCTATTACTTGACTGTTGTAAATGGTGCTACAATAAGCAGAGTATATATAACCCTTCCTACATCTTGGCTAACTCATGGTTTTGTTATCCACAATTTTCATGGCCTTTAAGTAGTTGCTTAAAATTGTTAATCTTCAATTTTATCATCTATAAAATGGCAATTATTGCTTTTTAGACAGATTTAGAGAATTAACATGGATTTTTTAATAACTCATGATACATTGTGGTTTATATTAGTAAGTCTTAAATTGATAATGATGCAAATTACTTGCTTTCTCCTTTAAAGCACATACTCTTGAACACACATTGGCCTTAAATACTCAGAAACTGATTCGTGACTGGCTGTTTTACTTTGGACTCACTTGTGCTAGCTTTAGTAAAATCAATGTTTCTCAAAATATTTTCTGAGGAATGCCACACATTAAAGATGATATGTTAAAGAGAAATAATTCATAGCAACACCATTCTGTAATCTGTTTCTCATAGCTTATATCTTTTAAAGACTAACATTACATATTAAGTTAATTTAGTCTCTGAGATGTTATTCAACATGGACTCTGCTTCATTTTTACCTCACAACTTGTCATTTAAATTTGACCATATCATTCTTACTTATAATAGCATATGGGAATTAGCCATGAAATTTACTTTATTCAGAACCTCAATTTTTTAAAAATTCTGCCTTGTTTTAAATCACTACCTAATTTGCCTTCGATGCATGATGTGTACAATCAAATCATTATCAACTAAGTATTATCTGATAATGCAATCTTTATTAATCCATTTATTGAAGAAAAAAATGTAAGGATGACTAACTAGTTCAGAGTAAACACATATTATATTATTTACTCTTCTCCCTTCCAACCTCCTTAGGATATTCTAATCTATATGGACCTGCTTGAAAAACAATTCTTCACTCTTAGCAAAGATACTCTTTACTAGAATAAACCAGGGATATTAGTTTTCTTTTATGTAGCCAGTTTATGATTATTCCCACAATATTTATTCAAATCTATTCATTCGTAATTATTATTTTGACCTGAATTTGCAGAATGTTTTAGGATTACTTTGGTGTCCTGAAATTTTCGTCATAGTTTTCATGATATTTTTGCCAATAGACTCATGGTGCTTTACTAGACTATTATATAATCATAGTTAAACAATAAAATAACTTATGCATTTTATTTATCTTCATGAGATTAGAATTTTCCTTCTAATAATTATAGTTGCTTATAATTATATATGGAACTCATAAGGAAAATTTTATAATACTTTAGATATTTTAATAGAAAAAACCACATTATTAAATTTTATACTTGCTTTGGTCTTGATGCTGTTTCTGCTTATTAATATTTTTAAAGTATTTTATTTTTGACCTTTCAATTCATATACATAAATTCTTAAAATATTAACTGTTTAATAACAAAAAGTAATTATTATTAATAATAAATTAATGATTAATTTGTTAATATGCAGATCAATTATTTATCTGATATTAATAAATTATTAATAATATAATTAATAGATTAATGTATGCTTTTGTATTTAGTGTTTTACTTTTTTTGGTTTTCTACTTTATTGTATTGTTATGTTTTCTTAATGGCTTTTCCTCATACCTTTTTATGTCTGATCTAACTGGAAATAAATCAGGACAATGTCATTCAGCAGTGAGGGTCCTAGTCTGGCTTTTTCTCTTTTCTAAATCAATAAGTCCTTAATTTATTCAGTTCTCAAACATAATTTGGTAAGGAGATATTTAAGCGGCTCTTCACAATTTGAACCAGCAAAAGTTTCAGTTCTCAATTTAGCATGAGATGATGTTACATGAAAATTTAGAATAAAGCACTGCCCTTAGTTTTGTTTCATTCTGTTCGAGAGAACATTATTCAAAATAGCTTTTATCATATCTTACTAAGAGCTTATGCTGAGCAGACAACATATTTTGGTAGCTGATATAGTCAAATTACTTGTTTTTATTTTTGGTAGGGAAATGATGAGTGCAGTAATGAAAGCTTTTCAGTATTTATATATATATGTTGTGCATATACACACACATATTTAATTCAAGTCAGGCTATTAAAGGAGCTCAATCAAGTTCAACACAATGACGGTGCTGAAGGAATACAGGTGTACTGATGGTGGGGCTGCTATAGGTAACTATACATGAAGGGGATAATCCCAACTGACAAAATACTAGCAAGGATGTAAAATGATAATACTTCAATAAAAAATTAAAAAGTAGAAGAAAATTGGCATCACCTCTCTTGAAGTTAAAAAGATGATGCTAAAACTAAAAAATGAATCAATCGACCAATAAATAAACAAATAAATTAAGCTCCGTCACACAATATAGCAGGTCTCTGAATACCATCATTTCGGTCAAGTTTGTTTCATTATAATGTTGACAAAAAATTAAAAAACATTTTGGATATGGCCACTGTGTGGAGCTTCTAAGTTCTTCTCATGTGTGCATAGTTTTTCTTTTGGACTCTGGTTTATTCCCGTATTCCAAAGATTTGTACTAAGGTTACTAAACTGTTTAACTTCTAGCCTGAGGGAGTGTGACTGTGAGTGGCAGTTTGCCTGTGACAGAGGGCATCCTGGGCAGGGTTGGGTGCCACCTTACACTGAGCTGCCTGGATAGGGTAAGGTCACCCATGACTATGGATTGGAATGTGTGGTTTGAACAATTAATGAATGAATACAAATTCTTATTTAATATTAGAACTATTTGAAGTCTTTTTTTTATGTTTGATGATGTTTTTCTGACCAGAAACATAACATAGAAACTTAACTCTTGTTTTTATCTATGAGTTTAAGGTCAAGTGGTATTCATTATACTTTAATTCCTTTAAAAAAGTAGTTTCCACATAATTATAGAAGATGTTAAGTGAAAATATGTAAAATGGGGTAATAAATCTTTAAACATTTTTAAGAAATTTAAAAGATACAAAAAACTAAAAAAATATCATAACTCATATTTTTAAATATAAATTTTAATTGTCAATGGAAACATTTTGTTGTTTTGCCTTTGTTTTTTATAACACAAATTAAGCACTAAAATAAGGCTGTTCCCTTTTGCTAGAGGCATTAATAATCATAACTTTAACACATTTTCTACTATTATATTTTGTTCTATATATTTTGGGTTTTAATTTTATTATTATTATTTTTTAAGATTTATTTATTTATGCATACAAGCTAGGGTATAGGTCAGAGGCGTGAGGTGGTGAGAGGACTCACCAGAGACAGAGTGGGGAGCAGAAACAGGCAGATCCGCTGAAGTACACTGCTAAGGGGAGCAGCAGGCAAGTCAGGAGAGGTCTGCCGTGCCATGTGGGAATCTCCCTGGCCCGGTACTGAACTTGTGCTGCAGTGGCTGCGGATAGCTTCACAGTGCTGCGCTCAACCTGCTGCGCCACCAAGGAGGCCCTGTTTTTAATTTTATTTTAAGGATTTTATTTATTTATGCATACAGGCGGGGCTACAGACCGGAGATGTGGGGCAGTGAGCAGGTTCACCAAAGGCAGAGTGGGGAGCAGAAAAGGCAGATCGACGGAAACACACTGCTGAAGGGAGCAGTGGGCAAGGCAGGAGTGGTCTGCCATGCCATGTGGGAATCTCCCTTGCCGGGGGTTGAACTTGCGTCACTGCTGCCGACAGCTCCACAGCACAGAGCCTAAACACTGTGCCCCCGGGGAGGACCAGTTCTATATGTTTTTGCGTGGGATTTTTTTTTTTTATAAGGAGTGCACATAGTTTTAGAAAAAAAATAATGTAATTGAAACATCTGATTTAAATTTTGTTGGATTAAGGCATTTAAATGTATCAGTTAAAAAAAAAACTTATTTTTGATGAATACGTAAGTTGCAAATTGGCGCCTCATGTGTATTTAAATTTATCTATCCATTTCTTTATCATTGTGTTAAGTCAAATATAGTTTCTATGCAATTCTACATGTGAATAGCTGTTTGTAATTAGTTGTTTCATTTTCATTGTATTTAGAGAACTCAATTTAACAGTGCATGTAGGTTATCTTACTTATATGAAATTTTAGCTTTCTGAACTGATTAAATTAAAATAAGGAGAAGAGATTTGTACAGATTATAATTAACTATAAGATGGTGATTTCAATGGATATGACTTTCATTCAAATTCTAACTTGAAATATAAAAAAGATTTGTAAACACAGTTCTGTTTTCTAAAACAGTGCAAAGGTTGAGTTCTATACAGCACTGGAGAAATTCACCAAGACTTCAGAAAACAATTTTCAGTATATCCACAAGGATCCTGTCACTCCTGTAGGTGAAAGCTCTAAGTCCCCTGCAGTCAGCAAAATTCATGCTTTGCATAACAAGACCTGAGGTTACACACTGCCATTTCCTTCCTATTTTATGGCTTCTTGTCTCAACTATCAAGAATTTGGATAAGTCAGCTCTGCCTGCTTGATTGTTTGAAAATTTTCAGGTTTCTACTATCTTGACTAATTCTCTAATTTTCATTTTAGAACTAAGAAATAAAAGTGACTCAAGAAAAAAATTTCCTAGATCTAGTTATAAGAGTTCATTGTATTGCCACATACATGGGCCAATACATTAATTTTCAGTCTCTAGATTTTCAAAGCACTTGCAAAATATGTGTGTCATAAAAGAAGCATTAGATTAAGAGAGAAAAGGAAAGTACACTTGTTTGTCATAGCCTTATCCTTATAAAATCTTAAATCATATGCAATTCTGTCAATACTATGAAGAAACATGACTGCAATGAGAACTGAATGTTAAAGTGTTTTAATGTCTAAGATGATAAATTTTTGTTGTCACTTCTAGATTATTTCAATACCTGTAATGTCTAAAGAAAGATAATATAAATGGTACTGTGTAGGTGGTAATTAAGGCATCTAAGATTCCAAACATTTGCAAATTTATTTCATGCTTAGTAAAACAAAATACAACATAATTCTCATTATTAATCATATAGTATAAAAATTAGAGATTCTTATCCTTTTCATTTTTACAGGATGCTGAGGATTTATAAGCAAGTGTTAACTAAAATTTTTATTAACTAATACCAAGGGTTACTTACCTCAAATTAATTTTAAAATTAAAATAAGCATCTGCATAAAATAGCTCTAATTTGATGCCTACACTCATAATAATATCCTTTCCTGTATTTACTCAGATTATTTCCCAACATAATCTTAGCATCATTTTTCAACTCAATTTTCTGATAATTTTTAAATGGTAAGAACCCCATACCTATTCCATATATTAAGCACTTTGCATAGTTTAATTATTCTCACCTTACAGGCAAATAGGCAGAGATTTAATAATTAGCTGGATGTCATAGAATTACATGGGAGGCAATTGGGATACTGTACTGCAGACCTCATTCTCATATTCATTTTTAAACTGTTCATTATTCATTTTGCATCTGTATAATTGTCCTTTATCTTATTCCAGTAGTTCTCAATGTTGGCTGCATGTTAAAATCATCTAGGAGCTTGAAAAAAAAACTTCTGATACCAGGACTTGCCCCTCTCATGATCTGATTTAATTTGTCTGCAGTGGAGGTTTGTAATTAAATCTGAGCATAAGTTTTAAGATCTTTCCAGGTGATTCTGATGTACACATAACACTGAGAAACTCAGATTTGGCCAGATTTAGCCAGATTTGGCCACTTGTGGATGATCTCTTGGCCAGATTTGGCCAGTTGGCCACTTGTGGATGATCTCTGTAGGCTCAGTATGTTTTTTCTGCCCTCATACTATTGGTGTAGGTTGAGCAGTATAATTCTCAAGTTGAAAAAACAAAGACTTTGGTTCTGGTGTAAGACAGCAACAAATTGTTTTGACCGTTTTGACCATTTTATCATGATGATTAGCTATATATAGTGCGAATGAGACTCTTGCAGCATAAATTCCCTCATTATTTAAAAATGTGTAAACTTAAATGAACCTTAAAGAATCGTTGTGAAGGATTTAATAATATATATAAAATCCTTTAATATATATAAAATCCTGTCTTTAAGGGCTTTTATATAAAGAACACGGTACAAATAAGTATTGTAAACTGGTAGCTATTCATCAGAAAGAAAGTGAATGTGTTTTGATATGTTTTTTAATAAGCTTTGCATATGCTTTGTCAGGAAGGGCATAATGAATGAAGGAACACTTTCAAGGAGGCTCTTTTGTCCTGGGGTGTGGAATTTCAAAGAGACAAAATGTATGTGTTATAAAAGAAGCATTAGAATTAGTGTTAAAGGGTACTTGCCATAGCTTCTCCTCACCAGCTCTTACATCATGTAGAGAGAGCCTGTCCTCAGGTTAAGATGGGAAAGGTTCTACTGACATCTACAGATATTTGCTACTTGCCCGGAACTTTAAAACTAAATACATGTTAAGTCTATGAGGGAGCCCAGTGGACAATGGTAAAGGACTATGGGTGCCTTGGTGGTATGATGTGTGGTACCAGACTTCTGAATTATTTACAATGTCAAAAAACAATGTGCCTCAATTGAAATACCAGATGGTTTCACTTATATGTAGAACACAGAGAAAGCAAGCAAAAGGTCAGACAAAGGCAAACCTTGAAATTTGACTGTAGATCTGTGGTATCCAGGATGGGAAGGGACAGAAGTAGGTTTGAAAATAGGAAGGGTCAGAGCACATTGGACTATGACTATGTCTACCAGAGGAGGATGTAGTGGGGTGGGAACAAAGAGGACAGGGAAGTCTAGGGGAGGATTACTGGAACCTTGGTAGGGGATGTGGCGAAATAAAATTGTAGATGTGTGAACCTAGATCCTAAGATGTATACTGTGAAGTAAATCAACATTACCTCAATAAATATAAATTTATTAAAAAAAGAAAAAAATAAGAAATTTCACAGAACAACACAAAAATGGAGATGATGTAAATTGGAATAAAGTGACCAATTGGAATTAGTGACCAATGAGATGTGAATGTGGGTTGCTATAGAGGCCATGATATCTCCCAGACATATGAATTGTGTAATTATGTGGAAAACAGAAATATTACAAAAGATAATGAAAAAAAAATGGAGTATATTTAGGAGAACAATGACAATGTATATCTAAGATACACAAGGGAAAGCTCTGCACCTCAAAAGAGCATGTAACTCAGAAATAGTATACTATATCCCTACATATCCTCAAAATTTAAGGTTTAGTTCTTGGTAAAATGATATTTCCTCATTTTCAAATACAAGCAGAAACTCATAAGCTGTTATTTATATATTTTATGTACAATATTTCACTAAATCCCCAGAAACTCTGCATCCATTAGTATTATTAGAAACCACATTCAACACAAAAGATATATAAGCTTTAAATGTAAGCTGCTGTTTTTGAAACAGTATGTGAAAATAAGTAGAATTTGATTGAGAAAAGGTGAATCAAATGCCTGAGTTCTTTTAATATCAAATATATAACCGTCTTTCTTTAGAAAATAGTTAAATTACTTATAATTTTAGCTTTTTAAAGAAAATATGTAAAGACTCATTGCCTGTCCATATAATAGCTTTTACCAAATTATGTTTATTGTATTATTTTTCTTTGGGGGAATGTTGGCATCCATCTCTGTGTATTATTTAGAGGTACAGGGTCATATTGGGCATTATCATACCGCACCAGCCACAGTGGTACTCATAGTCCTTCACATAGAACACTGAACCTACTCTATACTTTAGTACCCTTGCTCACCCTCCCTCCCTATCTGGTAGCTTTATTTTTTAGTCAAATTTCTAGGGTTTGCTTTGTTTTGGTTATTGTCTGTTCCTTAGTTTAGTTTCTGCATATTTTACATATCAGTGAAACCATCAAATATTTGTCTTTCTCTTGCTGATTTATTTCACTTAACATAATCCTGTCCACTTCCACCCATGGTTTTAAAAATGGCAAGTATTTATTTGTTTGTTTGTTTGTTTATAGCTGAATAGTACACCATTCTGTGTATACAACACATCATCTTAACCCAGTCAACTGGCTGTGGACATTCATGTTGTTTCCATAACTTGACTATAGTAAATAATTTTGTGCTGAACATAAGATTACATATATCTCTTCACATTGCTGTTTTTATTTTTCCATTCTTCTTGTATATATGTTGGGATTGTTGGATCATATGGTAGATTGATTTTTAATACTTTGAAAAACCTCCTTAACATTTTCATAGGGACTGGTAAAGTCCACATACTCACCAGCTGTGTATGTGTTTCTCTTTTTCTTTTCTCTTCACATACTTGTCAATACGTGTTGTCTCTTTTTGATATGGGTCATTCTCTTGAGTGTGAGGTTGTATCTCATTGGGGTATTAATTTTCATTTCCTGATGATAAGTGATGCTAAACATTTTTCATTGTCTTGTTGGCTATCTGTATCTTTTCTTTAGATAAATGTCTATTAATCTTCTCTGTCAAAATCAGTCCTTTTTGATTGGGTTCTTTGTTTTGATTTTTTTTTAACTGTGTGAGTTCTTTGTAGATCATGTATATCAGCTCATTATTCAATGTATGATGTGTAAACATTTTCTCCCATTCAGTAGGGATTCTTGTTTTACTAAGAGCTTCTTATGATTTGCAGAAGCTTGTAAGTTTGATGTAATTCCCTTTTTATACTTTCCTTTCTCTTGCTGTTAGAATCCAGTCCCCAAATACATCACTGTAGCCAATGCAGTGGATTTTTCTGCCTATTTTTTAAAACATTTTATGATGCCATCTCTTACATCCAAGTCTTTAATCCATTTTAATTAACTGCTGTGTGTGGAGTGTGACAGTGGCTCAGGTTCTCAGTTTCTTTATTTTGCAAGTGTCTTCCCAGTTATCTCAATAGGATTTACTGGAGAGACTTGTCCTTAAGCAATGTATAGTTGTAGCTTCTTTGTCATAGATTAATTGTCCATTTAAGTGTTTTTTTGTTTGTTTCTTTGTTTTGCTTTGTTTTTCTGGTCTCAATTCTGTAATACTGTTTTGTGTATCTACTTTTATTCTATTACCATACTGTTTTGGTTACAATAGCCTTATAATGTAGTTTGAAATCTAGGAATGGGATACCTCCATTCTTCTTTATTGTCAAGATTATTTTGGTTAACCAGGGTAGTTTGTGGTTCCATAAAATTTTCAGAAGTATATTATTTCTTTGAAGAATTCCATTGAAACTTTGAAAGGGATGACATTAAATCTTAATATTGCTTTGGATAAGATGGCCATTTTAACAATGTTAGTGTTAATTTTCTAAATACAAGAGAAGGGAATATCTTTCCTTTTCTTTACATCTTCTATTTCTTTTAACAATGTTTACATTGTATAGGTCATTCATCTCCTTTGTTATATTAATTCAAAATATCTATTTTTTTTATGTGACAGTAAATTTAAATGTTTTCTTGATTCCTTTCTGTTCTAGTACATTGTTTGGTGTGGAGCACATCCGAATTTTTAAATATATATTTTATAAGGTAATCTTATTGTGCAATACTGCATATGATTGAGAAATATAGAATCTTACTCATGTGTATGTTATCTCAACACTCACCAAGGTATCCATAATCCTGCATAGTTCTTTGTGCTCCCTCATTCTCTACTAACCTCAGTTTTACAGTCAGATTTAGGTTCTTTTGCTGTTGTTTTATATTTTGTTTAGAAATGGTTCATGCCAAATTTAATAATTGGGAAGTATAGGATCCTCCTTTCAGGTATCATTATAATATAATATACACAACCAAAGCACTCATAATCTACCACCATAGTCTACTGTACTCCTTCTTCATGTAGTTTTTACCACAATCTTACCCACTTTGTCTCTGAGTACCTCAGTTCTATGATTTCAAGAGTTAGTTTTTGGTGTTTTTTTAAAGATTTGTTTATTTATTTTTGTGTAGACCTGGGGTGGGGGCCAGAGGTGTGGGGCATGAGAGGAATCACCAGAGACAGAGTGGAGAGCAGAACAGGTGGATCTACTGAAATACACTGTTGAAGGGAGTGGATGAGAGGAGAGGTCTTCTGCTCCATATGGGTTGGCTACCTGGTGAGGGATTGAACTCAGCCCACAGTAGTGACAGCACTGAAACTTAACACACAGGCTACAATGGAAGTCCCCTCAAGGGTTAGTTTTTAAATATGATTTAATCTGACCTTTTCTTTTTTCTTTCTCTATATTCCATATATGAGTAAAACCCTCGGGTATTTATCTTTCTTCTGGAATATTTTGCTTAACATAGTCCTGTCCATCTTCATCCATATTGCTGCAAATGGCATTCATTTATTTTTTTATGAATGTGTGATGCCACTTGTAGATTTGTTATATATGGCCCTTATCTTTTTATGTTTCTTCTACATATATTTTGAGGATATTCATCATAAATAGATGTTGAATCACATCAAATACTCTCTCTGCATCTATTGACATTATTTTTATCTTTCTTTGACTTATTTGGTGGATTATATAAACCAATTTTTAGTTGTTGAATCAACCTTGTCTCCCTGAGATAAATTCCATTTGGTCATTGTTCCATTCAGTTTGCTAAGATTTTGATGATAATTTTTACATCTCCATTCATCATGTACTTGGGTCTGTAGTTTTGTTTATTTGAGTTGTCTTTGTATGCCTTTTTTCAAAGTAATATTGACCTCATAAAATATGTGGATGCATTTCCACCTCCATGGTTTTAATTAAGGATTTGTTGTGCATGGGTATTCGTTCATTTTTTTAAAGATTTATTTATTTATACATACAAGCTGGGGTACAGGCCAGAGGTGTGGGGCAGCAAGAGGGTTCACCAGAGACATAGCGGGGAGCGAAACAGGCAGATTGATGGAAATACACTGCTGAGGGGAGCAGCGGTCGAGGCAGAAGAGTTTTGCCACATCATGTGGGAATCTCCCTGGCTGGGCATTGAACTCACGTTGCTGCTGCTGACAGCTCCACAGCACAGCACCTAACCGCTGTGCCACCAGGGAGGCCTGGTATTCGTTCATCTTTAAAGGTTTGGTAGAACTCACTAATAAAACTGTTACTGGAGTTATGGTTTTTGGAGACTTTTGATTATTGTTCCAATACAATAATTGGTCTATTCAGCTTTGTAATTTCTTTCTCTTTTAGTTTTGGGATGGTTTATGCTTCTAGAAATTTGTCCATTTCTTCTAGGTTATTCAATTTACTGTCATATAGATATTCATAGTGCTCTCTTACTAAATTCTATTATTTATTTTATCTAGCTATTCATTAGACAATCACTATGTATACATACAAACCGGTAGGGAAACATATATTAATGATATTTGTAGTGAGATTTTTAATGAAACTGAGTTGGAGATAGTTACATTTTTCGGTTAAATGTTCTTTAAAAATTTTACTATTCAGACACAATAATATGGGGAACTTCAACCAGCAAAATGTTAATAAAAAATAATGTAGTGTCCCAACATGAAAATATCTTACACGTACCTTTATATAAGTTAATAGAAAATCAATGTGTGGCATTTTCCTTGGAGGGTAGAAATTTTATTTTTAACTATTTGTTATCATAATTGTCATTTATCTTTCTGAGTCTTAAAAATCTTCTTTTACTGAGTTCATTTGATTGATTTTGAGATTTGGTTAGTCTTAACGAGGGGTAGATACAACTTTACATATACGCCTGTAAATGCACACACAAACTTGTATTCATACTAACCAAATGAATGCATACCTATGTAAATATAGTTGGACAATCAACACATGTTTTTTGCATGTGAAATGTCAGGGATATGATTTATATCTTACAAGTCAGAATATAATTGCTAATAGCAGCAGCAATTAGCTGAGATGTTTTTGATTATCATTTGGATAATATATTTTGGTACAAAAGGCATGATAAGAAGCCATCATCCCTGTTTCTAGGAGATTCTGATTTGTTTATAGTCAATAAATAGGCATATTGAAGCACTTTCAAATACATAAATTGTCAGATCCTATCCATCTTCCACATCATGCTCTGTAATAATGGAGATGAGACTTAAAAATATTTCTCCCTTTCCAATTTGCTCATTTTTTTTTTTTTAGCTTTGTCTGTAAGATGCCTTTGGAAGACACTGGGAAAAGGGTTTATCATTCTGGTCCCAGTGTGCTTCTCTGAACTGGTTGCTGCAGCACACAATTACCTAATGCCTGTTTCCTGTAGCACACGGTAGGTAGTAAACCAGGATATGACAATTTCTCATCTATTGCAATAACTTTTAGATGAATTCTAAGAACCTTTGTCTCCTTGTAGATGGTTTTCTCCAGAATTTCCTCTGATGCTGTTTTTGTTTTTTCCTTTATGGAGGTAACATTGATTTACAAAACTGTATATGATTTAGAGGAATAGGTTCACACATCCTCACATGTACTTTAGCACACCAACCCCAATATTAAAAGCATCTGTAACCTTTACCCAAGGCCATTGGGCCCCCTCCCTCTAGGGTGTCTTTGAAATCAAGTGCTGTGCTGCCAGTGAATAAATCCCTGTGAACAGCTGCTTCCAACATCTTCTTGGGTTTCCTTAATGAACACCAATGTGAAACATCTTGTAGATGGCTTTTTGCATTACCACCTTAGATGTCATAGTAGAAGAGCTTTGCCTCCCTAAACAGCCTTTCAGAGGAGTCATGTTAGATAGGATCCTCCCTAAGGGCACCCTAGAGAGATTTCCAACAAATACTGCTGATGACTTGTATACCCTCTAGAAACATGCCCAGTGTCTAGTGAGCTATTAATATCTCTCTAAAATAAATGTTGGTGGTAAGAACTGATGGGGCGCCTGAGGTGATGAGTATTCTCCCTTATGATGCAGCATCTCATTTCTACATGCAATGAGTGATTTTTTTTACTTCTACTATTTCTATATTCTATAGTATGCTTTAATTATCAATAATCAACACTTTTTATTTCAATATCCTGTTAGATAGATAGATAGATAGATAGATAGATAGATAGATAGATAGATAGATTCTGTATACTAAGCTTTTTCTATCCAAACTGCTGTGTAGTTTCATTTCTACTTCCTGATGAACCTTTAACACACACATACACACACACACAAAGACTTAGTCTATAGGTCAAGCATCAATAATATAATACAATAATACAAAATGTGCCCCAAGCCATAAAATGAATAAGAAGTGCTATACTAAAGTTTGAAGTGTCGATAAAATATTTCATGGACTTTGGGTTAGATCTAAAACCAGAGGAACTTTTTATTTTCAAATAAAGAAGAATAGGGATAGATTTCTTAGAAAAGGAATTCTTATTGTTACAGAATCAATGAGTAGAAAAGATAATTGTCAGGGAAGAGGTAAAAATTAATTAGGTCAGAAATATAAGGTTAGATTAGTTACAAAGTATCTTTCACTGTGGTGCCAAGAATTTTGCCCACTTCACATTAATAACATTGAGTTAAGCAGATTCTCATAAAAGACTGCTGTTTCTTTTAGAAATTCAGTTTGATATCAGATACCTTATCTTAGTACTCCTGACATCATGTTTTTTTCTGCTCCATAAACTGAATCATACGTTAAAAACTTAAAAGTGTATGGACACACACACACACACACACACACACTAATAATAATAATAACTATGAGAAATCTAAGGAGCCTGCACAGGTATAAACATGTATTCAAATCACAGCAACACCAGAAGGTATTTATCAAAGATGTCAGACACTAAGAGCACTATTGGTAGTGTAAACATTAAAAGTTTTGCATCTTCCTCAAACATGTAAGTTGTGGGTAACCTGATATATTAAATGAATTTCCTTCAGAATCTCATAATAATCCATTATAGTTTGAGAACTACAGAGCACAGATAGGGCTTGCCATTTTAAGGATGAGCCAATGAAATGCTGAGGGAAAACTCCCACATCCTCCTGTCCGTCCAAAAAATGTGTACCTTAGTGAATATTTATAGGAACAAAGTTTAGTCCTGAACACTATCAAGTCATAAAATGACATAAAAGGATATTCCACAGGTTATTAGACAATACACTCTCTCGATTTTGTTGAAGTGAGGCCAAATGTTAGGTACTTGTCAATAAAAGGTAAAATCAGCAGCACCTTTAAGAAATATCAAATTAAATATATGTCAACAAGTTGTTGGACCAATGGGAATGTCAAACATGCCAGAATCATAGACACTGTGATGAGGTTGCAGGATTATTTTTAAAGACTTGAGTACCTATAAAGTATAAATCAGGTTTTCATTCAGTCAATGTGATTTTATCATCACTATATATAATTCTAGCTGGCTAAGAACAAAAATCACCACAAGAAGTTACCTCATTAAAATAGAGGTCATGGGGCCTCCCCGGTGGCGCAGCGGTTAAGCGCTGCGCTGTGGAGCTGACGGCAGCGGCGACGCGAGTTCGACGCCAGGCCGGGGAGAATCCCACATGGTGCGGCAGACCTCTCCTGCCTCGCCCGCTGCTCCCCTCAGCAGTGTATTTCTGATCTGCCTGTTCTGCTACCAGCTCTGTCTCTGGTGAACCCTCTCGCCGCCCCACAGCTCTGGCTTGTACCCCAGCTTGTATGTATAAAAAAAAAAAAAAAATCTTAAAATAGAGGTCATTAGGCTAAACTGATAATTACTATTGAAACATTTCATTTAAAATCAAAATAATAATGCTATTATTGAAATGACTGATTAATTTCATTTATTTTCATATTCATGTTTCCATGTTTATATTTATATCGCATTTTTATGTTTATATCTCATTTTTATTTACTCAAACTTTCTAATCTAAATGTCTTCCCATTTTTTTTTTTTTCAAGAAAAAGCATTTCTACAACGAAATCACAATTCTCCCATGGACTTTTTTTTTTTTTGGAAGAGCTTCTTTTTTAAAATTTTATTTATATGTATTATTTATGTATTTTATATCATTGTGTGTTTTATTAAATCTGTTAATATCGTTTTTGATTTTTCTCATTTTACAGCCCATTTTCACAGTGTAAGCATGTTCTGTAGTCTATATTACAATGGTTAATTAAGTTAATTTATATTTAATATCTACCATGTAATTCACAAATTGCTAACAGTATATCTCCCTTAGGAAAATACTGATATGTATATGATAAAGATATATTTACTTGAAAATCGGCCTACTTAATAAGGTATTGTTATAAACAGTTTTCATTAGATTTGCTTAGAAGATTGCACAAATGTCCCAAAGTAGAAAATTCTTGACATTTATTATTTTTAACATATGACATATTCTATGCAGCAAATCATGGAGTGTCCATATGAGGGAAGCCCATTTCAGGATATGGAAATTTGCTGCATCAGCACTTCTTCCAGATGAGTTTGCACAAATAAATACATCTTTTAAACTTGTGTTTGACAATGAAGAAATGCTTCATTATTTAAAATAACTTGTTTAACTTTTAAAATTTTATTAAATATGTGTTATTAACATTTTTAGATATAGCTCCTATTTTAATTTGATTGGTCTTTGTTGCAAAAGTTATTACATAATGTTATTATAACTTTTAATTACTCTAATATAAAATTGCAGGAAGATCATATAAGTTAAATATCCTGTCTTATCCTTTAGCTTTGCCAATATATTCATGGACTTCTAGAGAAAACATTAGAAAACTATGTCAGGGCCTCCCCGGTGGCGCAGCGGTTAAGCGCTGTGCTGTGGAGCTATCGGCAGCAGCGACGCGAGTTCGACGCCCGGCCAGGGAAAATCCCACATGGCGCGGCAGACCTCTCCTGCCTTGCCCGCTGCTCCCCTCAGCAGTGTATTTCCATCTATCTGCCTGTTCTGCTCCCCACTCTGTCTCTGGTGAACCCTCTTGCCGCCCCATGCCTCTGGACTGTACCCCAGCTTGTATGCATAAATAAATAAATCTTAAAAAAAAAAAAGAAAACTATGTCAGTTACCTTCTTATAAATATCTAGATATTTGACATCATATAGGTAAATTTTAGTTTATCTCAGTGTTTTGATATTGACTGTACATTTAAATAATGTCTGTTATATGACATTTAAAAATATAAAACATACAAAATTTACAGGATAGTAGTGAAAAAATTATTACTAATAGGAAATTAAAAAAAAATAAACACAGGTATAAAATGTATAGCATTATAAACTTATTCATTCTCATTAGATTACACTCAAGTCAGGAGAAGGGAATAAATATAAGGATTTTTTTTTTATATTTTCATTAAATGAAATGAAGAAAAAAATCTCCATTTTTAATTAGAAAAATACTTTTAGATTTGTGTCAAATATTTCAGGACTGTTAAATTTTGCAAAAGGTAGATACTGTTGAGTCCACAACTAAAGATGCCTTAATTTATTCTAGCTCTGTATCAGGTAAACTGAAAAAAAAATCCCTATCTCAGTGAAATTTATAATTCAAAATTATTAAAACAAATATTGCAACCAGAAATGAAAAATGTTATTACATGCTTACACATATCCATATTCTTACTTTGGTAAGAACTCACAAGTTTGCCTGTAACTCATATTTATAGAAAGTCTGTGTAGCTAAAATTTTCTCATGTTTTTTTAAGTGAAATATCAACAAAACTGCCAAAGTGAACAATTATAAAACATCATTTGTAAAGTGGAATGTATAAATTTTTAAAGTGAGTCTGTGATTCATGAAAATGAAAGCATCCAATGTACTTAAAGAACAGGGCTCGCTCAGGATGAAATTAAAACCTTAAAAGACCAATTACAAACACAGAAATTGGAACAGTAATCAAAGGTCTCTCAAAAAATAATATCCCAAAAGCAGCTGATTACATTAGTGAGTTTTTCAAAACTTCAAAGATGAAATAATACCTATCCTTTTAAAACTCACAAAAAATTCAGAAAGAGGGAATGTGTCTAAACACATTTTATGAGAAAATTACTCTGACACCAAAGGTATAAAAAGACATTGCACACAAGCACACACTAAAATGATAAATAAATATCACTGAACAGAAATGTAAAAATCCTGAACAAAAACATAGCAAACAGAATTTAACAATGTATTTAAAAGGACCATATATCAAGACCAAGTGGATTGATTTCAGTGACACAATGATAGTTCAACACCACAAATTGTTAAATGTAATTCAACACATCAACAGAGTATTTGGAAATTCTAACTAAAACAATTAGGCAAGGAAATATTTTTTTAATTGTCCAATTGGGAAAGAAGCTATACATATGTCATATCAATACACGTAAAAAATCTAAAGATAACATTAAAAAAACTGTTAGAAACAGTTAATTACTATAGGAAAATAGCAGGTTACAAAAATTAGTTTACAAAAGGTCACCTTTATCCTGCAATGCAATCAATGAGCTAGACAAGAAAGAAATCAAGACAACAATAACATTTATAATCACATTAAAACATGATAAAAATATCTAGGAATAAACTTAAGAGCTTTACAATGAAAACTCCAAACCTTTTTAAACAGAAAAAGAAAAGACACAAAGAAATGGAAAATTGTTCCATATTCACAGATTAGAAAAGTTAACATTTTTTTTTTAAATGACCATCTTACAGATTCAATACCATCCCTATCAAAGATTCAGTAGCTTTCTCAAAAGAAATACACAACAATTGTTGAAATTTAAATGGAAATACAAAAATACAAAAGTCCTGGTTGGCTAAAGCAATTCTTGGGGGGTGGGGGGAGGAGGAAGGCTATCTTACTCACAGACTGCTAGCTATACTCCAAAGCTATAGTAAACAAAACAGTATGGAATTGGAATAAAACTTGATATACCAAACAATACTATAGATTTGAGAGTCAAGAAATAAACCAATAGACAGCTAATTTATGACAAAGAAGCCAGGAGTATGCATAGGAGAGAGAAAAATCCAATAAATTGCTGTAAAAAACTAGACAGCAACATGCAAAAGAATGAATCTATAGTATTATCTCACACCATATAGAAACTTTAACTCAAATTGTATTAAAGACCTGGATGTAAGACCTGAAAGCATAAAATACATAAACAAAAATATAACCAAAACACTCCACAACAATGACTTCAGGAATGTCTCTGGGAAATCTACACCAATAACATGTGAAACAACACCAAAATAAACAATGGGACTACATAAAACTAAAAACCACAGTGAAAGAATCTACCATTAAAACAAAAAGATGCCCTACTGAATGGGAGAAATATTTATATATTATCTATCTAACAAAGGGTTAATATCCTAGCTCTAGAAAGAACTCATAAAACTCAACAACAAAACAATATAAAATGGGCAGAAAAGCTAGACACTTCTTTAAAAAAAAGATACAGATGGCCAGCAGGCACATGAAAAATGATCAACACTTATTATCAGGGAAATGAAAGTCAAAACCACAATGAGATGCCATCTCTCACACCTACAAATATGGCCCATATTAAAAAAAAAAAAAAAAGCAGCAGCAAGTGGTGGTGAGGATATAGAGAAAAAAATAACTCTTATACACCGTTAGTGGGACTGTAGACTTACCAGCAGTATGAAAACTTAAGGGGTTTGGGCCTCCCCGGTGGCACAGCGGTTAAGCGCTGCGCTGTGGAGCTGTCAGCAGCTGCGACGCGAGTTTGACTCCAGGCCGGGGAGAATCCCACATGGTGCGGCAGACCTCCTGCCTTGCCCGCTGCTCCCCTCAGCAGTGTATCTCTGATCTGCTTGTTCTGCTACCCGCTCTGTCTCTGGTGAGCCCTTTTGCCACCCCTGCGCCTCTGGCCTGTACCCCAGCTTGTATGTATAAATAAAAAAAAAAAAAAAAAAACTTAAGGGGTTTTCTCCAAATGTTGAAATTAGATCTACCATGTGATCCAGGAACTCCATTTCTAGGTCTCTAACCAAAGGATGCAAAACCACTAATTTGAAAGGATATATGCACTTCTATATTCACTGCAGCACCATTTACAAAAGCCACTTTATGGAAACAACCTAATTGCTCAAAGACATATGAGTGAATTAAGAAGATGTGGGGGCCTCCCTGGTGGCGCAGCGGTTAAGCGCTGCGCTATGGAGCTGTCGGCAGCAGCGATGCAAGTTCGACGCCCGGCCAGGGAGAATCCCACATGGTGTGGCAGACCTCTCCTGCCTTGCCCGCTGCTCCCCTCAGCAGTGTATTTCTGATCTGCCTGTTCTGCTCCCCACTCTGTCTCTGGTGAACCCTCTCGCCGCCCCACACCTCTGGCCTGTACCCCAGCTTGTATGTATAAATAAAAAATAAATCTTTAGAAAAAAAAAATTCTTTAAAAAAAAAAAAAAAAAAAAGAAGATGTGGTATATACACAGTGGAATACTACTTGGCTATAAAAATAAAAATAAACTCTTGCCATATCCAGTAACATGGATGGAACTGTAGCCAATTATACTAAAAGGAATAAGCTAGAAGGAGAAAGACAAATACCTGATGTTTCATTAATATGTGGCATATAGATAACAAAAGAAAGTGTCAGGCAAAACTGGATGTTAGAACACTGAGAGCAAAGTGAAAACTGTCTCTAATAAATTTTCATAGAAGAATTTGTGTGTCTTAGTTGTGAGTGTGATGTGGTAATATACATCTGAGGATATTTAAACAATATCTCTGAATCATATAAGATTTAAAAATCAATTTTGCCTCAATTAAGAAAAATAACACCCATAATTTTAACGAATAGTCTCCTTTAAACTTCAAAACTCTTATTTCATCACAATAGAAGGTTATAACATGAATTATCTCAATTTGAAAAATTATAAACTCATGTAGTGACAAAAGTGATATTCAAATTTATATTCTTAAAGCTAATATTAAACTTGATATGATATAGTCTAAGTATCATTTATAATTACACAAAACACAAACACATTAGCACTGATGAAAAAAATAAATTTTGAGGAATTGTCAATAGAATTCTCATCTTCTTTCACATGAAAAACTGTGTATTTGAGAAAGAAAAGGGAACAGACTCACCATTTTTTGAAGACCTACTATGTGTTTGAGGGCTAATGTATAGGCATTATTAAGTTTATTTTTAACCATACCTGGTAATGCAAACATTAAATAAGTGTAGCATAAACTAAACAATATATTTGCAGTTGCAGGAAAGAATAAAACACAGGAAAATAAATGATATTAGTTAAAAATACCTAAAACTGCAGCTGATATGACACATTTTGACTATATATTATTTATTGCTATCACCAAGAAGTGCTAATAGTTTTTAGAATTTTAATTTATTATAAACTACCCCTTTGAAAAATTATATACACATAGTATTTCCAGGCATGTAGAAACCCAAATTTCTTTAATCATTTTTTTAAAAAAAAATTGGATACTTTAATAAACAGATGTCTTATAACAAGCCTCTTTATTAATATTTGTACACATTCCTTATTATTTCATTAATGATGTAATGAATTAATGATTTTCTAGGGCTCAAGTTGCATTTATATATTAGAATACAAATATTATGAAGATAAACTTATCTGAAATGATTTCCAGGCAACTGTTCTAGTTCTCTTGTAACCTAAATGTACTTTTCAATTTTGACCTTGACCTCTCTTTTGAAATAAAAGTTAAAAATAAAATCCCATCTTAGCCTATTTCTGTACAGTTGGACAATGTGGGATAAAAGAAGAGATTTTTCATTAAATTGCTCAAACTGGCACTGGATGGGCACTTAAGGATATTGCCAAAGGGAATGCTGCAATTTATACTACACGGCCATTTTAAGGGTCTGTGTCAAATCTAAAAATCTGATATCACTTGAAATAATTGAGAACTGACCAAATTCTTTTGAAAAGCACTCCACATATGTTAAATTCATATTTAACATTATATCTCAGAAGTCGCTGGGTTCATATCAGTGTGAACTAAACCAATATTTGGAATAGAGAGGATTTTAACAGATCATTATTTTCTACCCTCTAGTAAATTTTCAGTTTTGTTAGTTGAGAATATATTACTTCAGAATTATTTTTGCAACACTAACACATTAGTCTTCTAAGGTCCAAATAATATTTATTTTAATTTGTATATTACAAAAATATTATGGTTCAAAATCTTATCTATGGTAAACAAAAATTCTTAATTCTTACTATTAATATATTCTCTTTCTCAAAATATTCATCCTAAAGGGCGTGAATGGGAAAACATTAATATAATGTCTTTTTTTTTTTTTTTTTTTTTTTTTTTTGGTCAGGGCATACTTGTTGAAATGATGGAGTCATTTATGGAACTATGTGATTAGATTTATAAAATAATGCTGATAATAAAGAAAAACTCACTTTTAACATTTTTCACTTGTAATTTCATTTGACCAAACTGCTTTCAACTATGACTTTCTGAGTGACTCAACTTTTTTTCCCCATCCTATTCCAGACTGAAATGCCATCTGAAAACATTCAGTCTAAGAACATCAGTTTCTAGGTGTTGACCTGTGTAGTAGTAAAACACTGAAAACAATTTCACAATAATTTGCAAAATTTTACCTGTATGGACAAGTGTGCATTTTACTGAATTAAAGTGGCTATAGAGCTCGCATCTGTGACCTCAGAAACATAAGATGCATAATGTAGGCATGGGACAGAAAACAAAATTTTAATTATTTATAATTTGTTGGCCCTACAGGTCTCAGAACCTCTTTATGGATTTAACTCTTACAAAATGAACTAATAGGGAAACAAGAGTTTTATCATCATTAAATTTAAAGATTTTTCCAGAATGTAAGTTGTTTTTCACAATTAAATCATACTCTTATTTTTTTTTATTTCCTACAGATGTTCATTTATATTCTAAAATCATTCCAGTTAAATATTTGTAAGAAGTATAATTGTCTATCCTGAACTTATTTCCAAATAAGATGTTATAATTTGACTTTATACTTTTGCAAATAAGTATTTAGTGTGTTTATTACTTTCCTACTGCAGTAACAAATTGCCATAAAACTAATGGTTTAAAACAACATATTATCTTACAGTTGAAGTGGTCAGGAATTCAAAATGGGTCTTATCAGGTTAAAACCAATATTTCAGTGGGGTTACATTTCTTCTGAAAGTTTTGCAGAAGAATCTGTTTGCTTGCTTTTCCAACATCTAGAGATATTTAACACAACCTGGCTTCTCACAACTTTAAATCTGTCAATGTAGCATCTTTGATTTTTTTTTCCTGCTTTGATGCTTTTGTCTCTCTCTTATATGGATCACATTCTGCATTCCCAGATAATCCTTAATATGATTATCTCAGCAACAATACTTTGCAATGTTGGTAATATGTTTACAGGTCTCAAAATTAGAATTTGGTGTCATTATTCTGCTTATCATATTACATAAGGGTCCTCATTTTAAGGCAGAATCCATACAATAATACAGACATACACAAGCAAACATACATATATAAGTACATACATGCACACATATTTTGTAAACATTTGGATAAAAGTACAAGCAAGTAAAATATTTCAAGAGAAATTTAATATGTAATCATGGCATAGTCTCCATGTAAATTCTTTTCCTGTCTTATTAATTCTGTCTGTGAATTTATATCATATCAATACCACATTTCAATTATAATTTTATATTTTCTTTAAGTAAATATGCAGTTAAATTAACTATGCATGCATTTGTAATTGCATGTAATTAATACATATTACAAATATATGGCTTATATATTATTTATATATATAATTATTTATAGCTGTCTCATATCTTATGACCAGATGTTTTGCTAATTCCTTTTTTCTTCCATATGTTATAGCTTTTAGTATTTGTATAAAAACTTCATTTTTTGAGAGATCCCAGTTATAACTGCTCATTTCCTCTGCTTATTTAATTTTTCTCATTTTCTCATACATATACTGATATTTATTTGGTAGAGTTTATGGAATTTTGGCATATAATTAAAATATTCATCACTGAAAATATATTCTAAAAGTATAAAATGGGTAGCAGCTTTAATTGACATATATGGTGACTAAATTATTCTCTCTCATTAGTCTTCTGAAAATAAGTTAATGATATATTCATTTGTATGTGTAAAATACAGGTAATCAAAAAAAATACACCTCGTTTAGTAGGTCAACATTATAACAGTCAACTTGGGTTCCTCATGATCAAATGAAATAAAAGCAAATTTGATGATAAACTTAAGTCAATAACATTTAACAGTAAGTGATCAAGTAACCTGTATTCAGAACTGTAGTGGGTGTATATGGAGAAAAAAAAGCACTTCGCACTACAAGAGAAAAACATTAGTTTTACAGATCATATATAATTGACACATTGCTTTGAAATGCCACCTTCTACCCCAAATCCACTCCTTTACGGCTAATAGTTATTTTCATCTCCGAATACTTACTCTTGTTTGCTGTTATACTGAAATGACTTGGCTTTTGTATGCTGCCTATTTAAAGATCATCCATATTTCAATTTCAGTTACAACAGTGAGTTTATCCATTTGAATTTGTCATTTCAAATTTTTTAATCCTTTGTTCTTTTGTATGTAAAATGCAGAATTTTTGAAATCCCAAACAAAATTATTCTCAGTATAATTATTTTTTTAATTGTTGAGGTTTGTTCAATTAATCATTATTATATTTTAGACTATTTGGTAAACATAACACATTAGGAGTTCTTATGAATCTTAGATCTTAGTCACTATGCTTAGTGCTAAATAGAAATTTATAATGGTATAAATTGCTTGGTATGAAGAAAAATACATTGCATAGTAATAGAAACAGACAAATGTTTGGCAATTTTTAAACAGGGCACATATTATGCAAAGAGTTAACAAAAAGTCATTATGGAGCTGGGAAGAAGAACCCCAAGTCAGGTTGAGTAACAGGTGAAATAATTCTATCATTCAAATGATTCACTCAATATAATCCTTTTGTAGAGATACTTCACATAACTAGCAAATTTCCAGTGTTCAAACTTCAAAGAAATAAACTTTGTATAGTAGGAAGTTTTGAATATCTTTTTAAAACTTATATAAAGCTGAATCTTAAATAAGCTTTCAGTTTCATAGTGATTAGAATCTATTGAGATGATAAAAATTTACTTGGTTTTTAAATATGTACATGTGCATATGAAAGAGAATATTAAATTTTATTTGCAGAGCTGAAAATAAAGCAAAAGACAGAATTTGAAAACTTGGAAAGGAGCTACAAAAAAATTACAATGGATTAATTGTAGAGGTTTTCAATAAGAGGAAATTCATTTTTTTAAAGACTAGATAATAGCATATTTAGAAATTAAAATAATTTAATGGTGTTAAAGTTAGAATTTACCATACTGTGCCTTTAAAATAGATTTTTCAGTAGGTATTTTTCTATTTCTTTATAGAGAAAGACAAATTTTATCAGATTTTTCAAATGACATTAAAATTGAGCAGGAAATGAGAGTTTTGTTATATATTTGTCATACAAACACTTGAATGGTCTCCCCTGTTATCACTATTTTCCTCACAAGGTTTTAACGTGTGTTACCACTGATAAATCTATATGCCCCCATAGTCACCTGAACCCATGACAACCAATGACCTTTATGCTATCTGCAGTGGTCTGCATTTTCCAAAATGCCAGATATTGGGAGTCATGTAGTATGTAGGCTTTTAGAATGACTTCTTTTACTGAGCAATATGCATTGAAGACATTTCCATGTTGTCTTTTCATGTCTTGATAGTCCTTCCTTTTTATTTCTATAACTTTTCCATAGTCAGAATATGCCAGTTTATCCATTGACTAATGAAATATAGGTTGCTTTACTGTAGATACTCGTGTGCAGGATTGGTGCAGGTGTAACTTCTCAGTTCCTTTTGATAAATACCAAGGAGCCTGATTACTGATTTGAATGATAAGATGTGGTTAGTTTTTTTGGTAAGAAATTGCCAAACTGCCTCCAAGAGTGGCTGTACTTTTCCCCTTCCCATCAACAATGAATGAGAGTTTCTGTTGTGTCAGCACTTGGTAGTATCAGGGTCTGGATTGGGTGCATTCTAATAGGTGTATAATTGTATGGATTTTTCTTTCAAAAAAAAAAAAGATCAAATACATTTGTGAAAATTACTCGAAATGAAAGAAATATTTTTGCTACAGAAATTATCAGATTCAATATTAATGTGCAATGAGACTCTCCAAGAGAAAGAGGAATATATGTATGTCCCAAAAGTATTTTGCAGTTTATTTTTCTAGAGTTCATATTAATATCTAAAGAAGAAATTTTTGTCTCAATGAAAACGGCAAATGCCAATTTATTGTATCCATTTTCTTAATTCATCTTATATTTATATAAATGAATTAAGATCCAGAGCAATAAAAAGACTTGCCAAAAGTCACAGCAATCTGGTAAAAGAAGTATGATGACATAGTTAAATACAAAGTTTACTTAGTACTTATTTGGTGTATAAAAATAAAAAAAAAAAATCCTAGCATCTTTGTTTTCCAGTTTTATGTGTAAAATGAAGTTAATAATAAAAACAGTAATAAAGCAATGAAGATAGTAGTAAAAATGTAGATAGACTGTTTTGGAGAACAAATGAATTAAAATATTTAATGCTTATAATAGTGTTGTCACATAATAAAATCAACAGAGATATTAGCTAGTATTATTATTAGAGTTTAGGCTAGAACAAATAGTCACATAAACTGGAGTAAAGTAAATTAGTATTCACATCAATTTTTAATCTTAAATGCTAACTGCTGCTCTATGAGCAATACAGATAAAAATGATAACAGGTCATTAAATTTCAGTTTTTCAAGGAACACCTCTTCAATAAATGGTGTTGTGAAAACTGGAGAACCACATGGAAAAGAGACAAGCTAGATCAATATCTCACACCTGACACAAAGGTCAACACAATATGATAAAATATTTTGAGGTAAGACCTGATACCATAAAATACATAGAAGAAAACATAGGCAAAACATTTCACAACATAAGTTACAGTGATGTCTTTTCAGATATGTCTCCAACAGCAAGGAAAACAAAAGCCAATATAAGCAATCGACATACCATCCAACTAAAAGCTTCTACAGATCAAAAAGAAGCCATAACTAAGACCTAAAAACACCCAACTGAATGGGGAAAAAAATATTTGCATCTCATGCATTTGACAAGGGGCTGATTTCAAAGATATACAAGCACTCATAAAACTCAACAAAAACAACAAAATAAACAACCCAGTCAAAACATGGGTAGAAGCGCTAAATAAACAGTTCGCAAAAGAAGACGTAAGGATGGGCAACAGGCACATGAAATAGTGTCCATTATCACATAGATTCAGAGAAATGCAAATCAAAACACCAGTGATATGCCACTTCAGACCTGTGACAACTGCTTAAGTCAAAAAGACCAGACAATTGCTGGTGAGAATGTGGAGAAAACAAGACACTTTGGTAGGAATATATCCTGATCCAACCCCTATGGAAAGCACAATGGAGATTTCTCAAAGATTAAAAATGCCTATACCATAGGAGCCAGTAATTCTATCCCTCAATATCTACCCAAATAATGCAAATGCAGTATTAATCACAATACTCAAACTATGTAAGCAACCCATATGCCCCCAAACAGGTGAGTAGATTAAGAAGATGTGGTATATATGCACAATGGAGCACGACTCAGCAATCACAAAAGGTAAACTCGTGGCCTTTGCACCAAGCATGGTTAGAATTGGAAGGGGTTATGCAAAATGAAATAATCCAGAAGGAGAAGGACAAATACTGAAAGATATAATTTTTACGTGGACTATAGGGAAACCAGACAAAGAGTCAGATAAGGGCAGACTCAAAAACTAGTCCTTGCAAGCAGACTATAGCTCTCAGACATTTAGAATGGGTGAGTGGGTGGAGGACCAAGAGATGGGGAGGAGCACGATGGACTATGGCTATGGACTAAGAGAGTTGTAGTGGGGAGTCCTATGGTAATAGCACCAGAAGATGGGATTCTGTACTTACAAAGGACAAACAGCAATGTAAACCAATGTTACCTCAATACAAAAATGAATTTAAAAAATAGCTTTCCCAATCTCATTTTAGTTAATATTAAAGAATGCATAACTAAAATAATCTTAGGGAGAATACTAGCAAAAGAAACAATTCCCTAGCTAAAATAAATTTCCCTTATTATATTTCATATTCTAAACTTTGCTATTATTGTTAGACTAGGTACTCTATATGAACAAATCATCGACTAATCCTTATTTTTTTTTTATTTTATAACCAACCAAGACTATTCTCTGAAGCTTTCTTTTATAAAACATGATATAAAGTTACATTCAGCTTATAGTCATTATTAGTATCTTTCATAATTTTTCAATCATGAAAACTACCGCTAATTCTTGCCTATATTAAAAATAATGTTCTTTTCCAAACCAGTCTATCTGAAAAATGTTATGCTAAATAGAATTAAATATAATATTTTATCATGATTTATTCAATTTAATGGCATAATGAAGTTATCATATTTCTGTCTATGAACAAACTAAGTAATTATTATGAATTGAATTGTGTCTACCACAATTGAATTGATTATATTGAAGAACTAAACTAATCCCTCATACCTGTGAATGTAGCTTCATTTGGCAATGAGATCTTTGAGGATGTTACTGAGATGAAGTGCTCAGGGTGGGCCTTGATCAAATGTGGCCGGTGTCCTTGTAAGAAGAAGGAAATTTGTACGTGAACACACACAGAGAATATCGTGTGAAGACAGGAGGAAGTCAGTCATGTGAAGACAAAGGCAGAGATGCCAGAATGCTGCTACAATTTAGCAATGCCTGGACTTCCCAGAAGCTGGAAAAGGCAAATAAGAATCTTTACCTAAGGGCTGAAAGGTTCTGCAAACACAAACATCGTATGTCACAACTGTGAGGAAATCGATGTCTGTTTTAGCCACCTAGTTTGTGGCACTTAGTTTCAATAGCGTTTAAGAAACTGATAAACCAAGATTTTATTGCTATACGTTTGTTACCAGTAGGTGGGGAAAAAGGGATTATTTTCACACATACCTGTGTTTTTTAAAATAAGCAAAACCATGGGAATATTTTCCATGTGAAAGTAAAAGAAATTCTGGGAATCCTTTAACTAATGGCAATTAATGTGGCATAGGGAGTTTATTATGGAAAAGACAAAGGGTTGTGAAAGATGTATCTGAAGTATTGGAGATAGAATTTTTTCTCATGATATACGGGTTACCTAACAATATACACTGTTAAGGAAATATAAAACAAAAATGACATAAAAATAGTATATTTTCTTTCAATCTTTACTATATTTACCATTGTATCTATATTTATTATTAGGCCTTTACTGATACATTTGTTAGATGTTTGTGGTATCATAATAAAATGTGCATGGCATTTCACAGAGATTCCATGAAACACTTGAATTACATAAAATATCTGTGGTCACAGAGGCAGAGTGAATGTCCCTAAGTTATTATTCTCACTATGAAAACAGAAATAGAATGCCAACTTCAGTTAACAGACACCATTTCTTTGCTCTATTTCTCTTAAATTTTATTGGGGAAAATACCACTATATTAAGAGTCCATCAACACAAATGGTTCAGAGTATCTTTTAAGGCAGATAATAATACACAAATTTTCTCTTGACTTTTTGAAAACAGAGTCTACCTTTAAACCAGGTAGCCAACAATAAATAATTCTATCTCTGATCTGCAAGTTAAGTCTTATTTTCTTACTTGAACTATTCTTTTCAAGATCTCTCTGTCCATTGCTAGATAGACCTATGCAATATTGATAGTATCCCTTCTGGTTCAGGCCTATTCTGAAGCCTTATTTCTAACCTGCTCCTACTGGAATAATGGGCACTGGTAATGGCAAAGTAAACAAAAGGACAATGCACCCAAATACAGAGAATGACTTGAAAAAGACAGCTGTTATACTTATTTGTTCCCACACACCGCATCTTGCAACCTCTGCTTTCCCTGCTGGTCAAAAGCACTAGAGTTTCTTCTGTCATCAAATATGTACACAACAATTTCTTATTATGAGTCTGCATAGCCATGTTCTAATCCATCACCTCTGCTAACCATGGACTACTGTTGGGACTCTGGAAGGTTTGGGATATAACAGACTAAATGTTTCAGGAAAAGAGTGTAGGAATAGGCACCTTGGAAATATTGGGAGGAAGGCTGCCACGGCATACAAGCCCAGGGTAAACAAGGTTGCCAACAGAAGGGATAGCAGCTAGAAAGACAACTTGGGCAAATGTCTTTAGTGTACACTAGAGATTACTTACCTCTCTGCTTTTTTAACACCAGCAAGAAGTTATGGTGACTGGGTGTGGCTGCCTTTACATTTCTTGACTAGAGAAACTAGAACATTATTTGCTCCTCCCACTTCAAAGCTTCCTAACATCCTAGGAGTGTATTCTCTGTGATCACAACTCTGTATTCTATTTTCTGATAATCTACCAGCACTCCGAAATAGCTAGGCTTAAAGGAAGAATCTTATATACAACTATATTCGTCAAGGCCCAAGAACTAATCAAATGGTACAAAGAAGGGACTACTTTATTTTTTTTTTTTTTAAAGATTTTACTTAGTGTTGTGTAGGAGAACTGGGGTATAGGCCAGAAGTGCAGGGGGTGAGAGGACTAACCAGAGACAAAGTGGGGAGCAGAACAGGCAGATTGACTGAAATCCACCGCTAAGGGGAACAGCAGGCAAGACAGGAGAGGTCTGCTACACCATGTGGGTTAGCTCCCTGGCCAGGTTTCAAACTCAGGTCACCAAGGTGTTAAAGCTGAGACTTAACCTTAGGCCACTGGAGAGGCCCTGAAGGGACTACTTTAAATGTGTGGGCAGATGTGGGAAAAATACAAACCTTGGGAACAAGGGCATGGAATAGATGGCTATCAGCAAGTCTCTCCTTTAAGCACACCAAAAAACTAAAAATCACCCTTACATAAATCTCACCAGCTCATCACCTACATTGCTAGATTGTCTCACACATTTATTTTTCCCCAAGGGGGCTGCTTGGTCACTCACTGAAGTGGTAGAACAGGGATCGTGGGTTGTGGCCACAGATGTGGCCATTCTTGGTGGAAGAACATACTAGGGGAAGGCGTCTACTCTGTTGCACCCAAAGTATCAGATTTAAGATCACAAAATACAAATGCTGCAAAAATGATGCTTAATTTTAAATTAATTATAAATAAAATATCACTGAACTTCTCTCTGTGTGTACATGTGTGCAATGGGATTAGATAATATTATTTTAAAGTCTATTTAGTAAAAGATGAGAAAAAAATGTTGAAGTTATTATCTCAAAGGGATATGCTATAAGGGCATTTTATTCTACTTGATTTGAAAAATTGCTATAAAGCCATTATAATCAAAGCATATTGGTATATCAGAAAAAATAAGAACACATAAGTAGGAAAGAGAATACAGAGATCACAAATATACATCCACATATATATCGGGGACTTAGTATATCAAAACTGTTGGTTTTTTTTTTTTTCATTTTTATTACTTTGTTAGTCATTTACATGTATTATGTCCTCCATATATGCTTATATTTTGCACTTCCACGTATTTCAGTCAACACATTCCGGATGTCCTGTGCTAATGCCCTCTTTCCTTCCTTTCCTTATTCCCTACTTTATCCCCTGCTCTTCCTTCTGCTAACCATTATATTTTTCACAGAGTCAAAGAATTGTTTTTGATATTCACTGTTACTGTGTATTTTTAGTTATGCATACTTTACAAATAAACTACTTGGAATATGTCTTTCACTTTCTGACTTAATTCACTTAGAATAATCAAAATCAAGGCACATCCATTTTCTCCCAAAAGGCATCCTTTTTAGTTGCTGAGTAGTTTTTCTTTGTGTATATGTTACCTTGTGTCTTTATAGTTATCTGTTGTTAGGCACTTAGGTCGGTTCCAAGACTTAGCAATTATAGAAAGTGCTGATATGAATGTAGGGGTGCATAAATTTTTTTACATTAATGTATTTATATTATTTGGATAAATACCTAGCAGTGGTACTTTTGGATAATATAGGATTTCCATTTTTATCTCTTAAGGTATCTCTATACTATTAAACTGTAGCTTTTCATGCAGTGAATACAAGAATAATTACATAGAAAATGGCAATAGTGTAGTAGACTATTAACCCAAAAGAATATCATTGGTTCTCTAGTTAAAACATTGATCATGAAACACATTCCAGAGAAAGTAAAGATTTGAATATGAAATGCAAAGCTAGCCAGGGGTTTTGGGGAGAGAAAGGAAGAGGCAAAGCACAAAAGATTTTTAAGACAGTGAAACTATTCTATATGATACAATGACCATGGATACATATAATTATATCTTTATCAAAACACCTAAAATTTCCAAAACCCGGAGTAAACTGTAATGAAAAATATGGGATTGGGATGAAAAAGACATGAAAGTGTAGGTTCATCAGTTTGAACAAATGTATCACTTGGTAAAGATGTTGACAGTGGAAGAGGTTGTGCCTGTGTGAGGGGAGAGGGCACATGAGAAGTCTGTCCTTTTTTCTCAATTTTGCTGTGAATCTAAACTACTAAAAAAAGTCTACTTTTTTAAAAGTACAACTGTAAAATGATCACATGAAAACACTGGCACAACTGACAGCATAAAAATTTGTGAAGAACCTCCCTGGTGGTGCAGTGGATAAGCGCTGCGCTGTGGAGCTGTAAGCAGCGGCCCCAGGAGTTTGAAGCCCAGCTGGGGAGAATCCCACATGGCGCGGCAGACCTCTCCTGCCTCGCCCGCTGTTCCCCTCAGCAGTGTATTTCTGTTGATCTGCCTGTTCTGCTCCCCACTCTGTCTCTGGTGAACCCTCTCGTTGCCCCACGCCTCTGGCTTGTACCCCAGCTTGTATGCATAAATAAAAATATTTTTTTAAATTGTGAAATTAAAATAATATATATTAATACCTTTGAGTACTATGCTGTATTGTGAGATAGACGATGGCTCTACTTGCATAGCTATTTGATCATGGGCAATGGAGTCAGAGTGTCCAGCTTTAAATCTTGGCTGTGTCTTTACAATCTGTGGGAACTAGAGAGTTATTCATTTATTTTAAACTCAGTTTCCTGATTTATCAAATGAAGATAATGAAAGCATCTACTTTTTGGGTTTTTTATGATGATTATACAAGTTAACACATGAAAGGCTCCAGAAAAGTGCTTGATATCTAGTTAAGCTATATAATGCAAACATAATATTTATACTCTAAATTTACCATGTGCTTACCATTTCCTTTTTTCAAAAAAAAAATTCAGATAAACATTCACATGTAAATATGGTCAAGGTATCTATCTTGCATGAGGAAATTCAGAAAGCTCAATGTCACATGTTTTAAAACAAAATTCTATACAATGTAGGTTTTTACATATTAGAGTAGAATTTTTAAAGCATTAAAATTTATATACAAACTACTGACATTTGCCTCAGGGATGTGGGAGTTAAAGAAATGAAGAGAGAAACAAAAATAATTTTTGCTCAGTTCATTGCATTATCAATTACTTGCATAAATAAATAAGAATTTTTATCCATATGTTTCATAGGCAATAAACTTAGATAATGAAATGAACATATGTTAAACTTTTAAAACAGGATTTGCTAATAGAACATAAGTTATCCACAAGACAGATGATTGACAAAGAAATGATCCATTTGGAAATACTGTCAACACAAATGAGACTATTTATTGTCTGTTTTTCTCCTGCCTTCTCTTAGGTGACTGGCGTGGCCCACTGTTTCTTAAAGACACAGTGTTGCATGAAATGAGAACAACTTTATTCATCTATAGACAATGCATCAGAAGAAAAATGCTTAGTGGTTTTTCCCTATGCATAATTATAATTAATAACTGGGTGATAGCTAGGCATTTTATATGCATTATGTATTTTAACCAATGCAGCAACTACTCAAAAGTGGCAATGTGGTCATTGTGTTTCCACATGGAGAAACTGAAGCCAAGAGTTTAAATAATCAAACAAGGTTAAAGTTAATGAAAAGTGGTGCCAGTGTTCAGATATAAATTATTTTTGTGTGTGTTTTACCACTTAGTCCTTTATCCATCATGCTCCTATATGGGAAGCAAATTACTTTGTAAACCTGCTGGAGTGACTGAGGCATCAAGTCTGAGCCCTGACAGCCCAGAGTACTGGGAGCAGCCAGTATATCTCATGACTCTTTAGACTTCTTTTCTCCCCTGCTACATACAGAAGGTAGCAGTCTGCCCATTACACCTTACAATTTACTTGGGGGTAACTGTTAGTATCAAGTGATTATGACACTAACTCTTAACTGTCTAGGAATAGCAATGATATAAAATAATGTTATTGTTTGAAACCATATGTATGCTGTGGTATCAATCTCTCCCTCAAATTATATTCACTCCTCATTGGTATGTGTACCATATTATACTTATCTTCTGCTTACACTTTACTTTAGCATGTTGTATAAATCCACAACATTGACTCCTTTATAATTTTAATTCCTTGCTCCAGTATTTTTATTTCTTATTCCACAGGTATTTTCTCAAGTTGTTTTGCTATGTATGTCATCTTTATTTCTCCCCCTTTCAAAAACCTTTGTTAATGTTATGATCTCTTTGTTACTGACGTTTCCTTTCCTGTGCCTTCTTGCTAGTTAATATGACATCAGGCTTTGTAAATTGTGTTTTAGAAAAATTATGACATCTAGAGTCAGGCATTCAGATGCTACTATCTGATTCATATATATCTTTAATCACTCCTGTAAGTTAACTTGAATATTAATTTTCTTTATCTATAAAATGAGGTACTAGTATTACCAAATTGATGTCTTGTTTGTAGGTTAAATAATCCGTATGAGAAAGGATGTTAAAAATGCAGTACAAATGAAATTATATCAATGTACTAATCATAAATTGATTATTCAGCTAATATTTCCTGAGATTGTACTATATTCAAGGCATATGAGTGGCAGTAATAGAGTTAAAAAATAGGATTGTTTAAGCACACATGACATTAAAAAAAAAGGCCTACATAATTATTTAAATACATTTATGTTAAATGATCCTGAGAATTAGATGTTGCTTAGGAACATGTAACAGAAGAATATGACACGCTGTGTTGGGGATTATTATCTTTCAGGAGTTGATACTATGATCAGTTGAATATTTTTCCCCAAAATTCATATACTGAAATCACCTCGGAATGTGACTGTATTTGGAAATAGAACTTTCAAGGAGGTGATTAAGTTGAAATGGACCACTGAATTGCACCCTAATCTAATCTGACTGAATCCTTTTACGAGGAGGAAATTTGGACACAAGAGATATATCCCATCAGCGGAGTGCCTTACAGAGGAAAAGCCTTTTTTAGTCACAGCAAGAAGATGGTCATCTGCATGCCAAGAGGAAGGCCTCAGAAGCCATCAACCTACTGACAATGCTGTTGCCTTCTAGACTTCAGAAAAGTAAAAAAAAAAAAAAAAATCTATTGTTTGAGCAACCAAGTGTATGATATTTTTTATAACACCTTTAGTGAGCACTTATATGTTATTTTAAAATTAAATATTTTAAATTCTATCTCTATTGATTCATGGTCAAGTATATATTCTTTGCTAACTAGGGTATAATATCCTAGTTGTAGACCAAGTACAAAAAAGGAAAACCTCTAATTTGCAGTCTTCTATCTATTGGACCGGGATTAAAGTCCACATATGTATTAAACCAATAGTGAGTACTACAACATTATATAAAGAAGTAGATGGGTTTGAGTTTATTAAGAAAGTGATTTTTCAAGCTCTTATTGATGAATGCAAATTTTAAGAGGGAGCCACTATGAAAAGTGACTGTTGTTTCAAAGTTAGTCTGTTGTTCTTGGAAATTAACCCTAAAGTCCTCATAGAAGGTAGATATATGCAACTTAATCTCATGTCTTGCAGTGGTTCTTTTAATTCTGCAAACTCATAATAACATTGGAAAACATCACAAGGGGGAATCCTGATTGACTTGAATATTAAAATCATTCAATTCTAGAGCCATATTTAGTAATGTTGACTTGTTTGCCCTGTCATTTTTTTCAGGACTTCTTGATATAAGTTTATTTGATTCATATATTTTTAATAGCTCATCAGGTGCAACTGTTGCTGAATGCTGCATAAAATTAAAACACAGCAATTAGATATTAGACAAGATCTTTAAAATATGACTGATTGTCACACTTGCGGCATGTCTGAAATGAAAATATCTAGGTGGAAATCTCAAAATACATAGGCAGAAATTCTTAAACCTTAGGAAATGGTGTCCTGAATGATTTTTGATTTTTGAATAATAATTAATTTTAAACATAATATTTAAACATAATTTTAAACACACACACACGTGTGTGTGTGTGTGTGTGTGTGTGTGTGTGTGTGTGTGTGTGTGTGTGTGTATTTCTAGTCGTTATATCTCTTCTTATATCCAGGACTTTTAAAGGCTATATTCAAGAATGATGACCGCCTCCTCCCTTAAAATGAACTATTAAATAAGATGACAACAGTAAATCCATCCAGTATTGCATATTTGACTTAAATTGCTTTATTACATTCAATCATTTTACTTTAAGTGTTCAGGGAATTACATATCGATTACACTGGTCAACAAATTTTTACAAAAGTCATGTTACTAAAATAAAATTAGTCATTTCCTATTGATTTGTATGTGCTCAACACGAATATGACAGTCAAATTCAATTTTGGCTCTAGTTTTTTTTTTTTTTTGTAATCTGCAATAAATGGATGTTTACATCACGAAATGCATGCCAATAGTAATAGGCTTATGGTTAATACCTGTAAAAAATCAAGTCATAGACTGCTTCTTAGATTTCTTCGCATGTCTCTTGTACAGCTGTTCAGGAGCATCTCTAGGGAGTGTCCAGCAGTAGTCAGCCAGCATTGTAGTGGACCATTTTCCCTGGTATCTTTGTTCCACTGATGCAACATCTTGATGAAAACGTTCGCCATGTTCCTCACTAACCATACTACAGTTTTCAGGGAAGAAATCCAGATGGGAATGAAGGAAGTGGATCTTTAGAGACATATTGCAGTCAAGTTGCTGATACTGCATAAGCATGTCTTCTACTAGTTCCTTGTATTTTTCTGCCCTAACATTCCCAAGAAAGTTTGTAGACACTAGGCAAAAAGCATTCCATGCTGGTTTCACATCACCCTGCAGCAAGTTGTTGAACCATTCATCTTTGAAGTGCTCTTGAATCTGAGGACCCACAAAAAAGCCCTCTTACATCTTTGCATCACTGAGTCGAGGTAATTTTTCATGCAGGTATCAGAAAGCTGGCGAGGTCTGGTCCATGGTTTTCACAAAATTCTTCATCAAACCTAGCTTTATGTGAAGGGATGGTAGCAGGATTTTGTGAGCCTCGACCAGAGCTGGGTGCTGGGTATTCTTCTCTCCAACTGCTACATTTTGTCTGCGAGTCCATTCCTTCCACAAGTGGTGCAATTCACTTGCTCAGCTATACCACTCACATAAGAAAAACCTGTATTTTGTATATACCTGCTGCAATCCCAAGAAAAGGGAAATTAGCTTCAAATCACCACAGACGTGCCAGCTGTCCCTGTTATACTCAATGGAATTCAGTAGCTGCTTTATCATAAGTCTCTTTCATGTGGACAGCATGCACTACTGGAATAGATGGAAGAAAGTTTCCATTGTGCAAAAGCACAGCTTTAAAACTGTTTCGAAGAGTCTAGAAATAGTCTCCATTCTTGTGGGTCATGAGTGATTTCATGAGGCCCTTAATATTGGAACAGAATACCAGAGTAATTTTCTTTCTGAAGAAAGGCTCCAACTGCTAGTGGTGCTTTTGATAGAAAGTAATTGTGACATCTTCTAGAAGATTCGATTGTTGGAGTCTTGATCCTAGCAATTCTGCCTTGATCTTAGATAAGTCCAAATGATGAAACAGGTCATCTAGTTCTTCCTGTGTTAGTCTGTGGTGCACCACAGTGAAAATCTGGATCACTGCATGCTGATGGAACAGGAGAAGGACAGGTCAGCTCACCCTTGTCCTCAACAGATGAATCAAGAGAATATTCTGCTGGAGGTTCTGGAATAGGAAGTCCCTCACCATGTTGAACTGTTCTCAGTGCAGATGGAATGTTTGGGTGGACTATTCTTGACTTCTTTTGCATCATTATTCCACTGGAAAGAGGAGGAACCAAGCAGAAATAACAGTCTTTTATGTGGTTGCTTTGCTCTCTCCACACCATAGGGATTGCAAACGACATTCATGGTCTTTTGCCATTTAACCACTGTGAAAACTGTGTTGTCCATGTAGCACAGCATATATATGTGGGGCCCAAGGCTTGTCTTGGTCACCAACCTTGTATCCGAAGTAAAGATGATAAGCCTTCTTCACTTGAGAAGTGATACTTTTCTTCTGGTTGGCAAATGTCACTTTCCCACAAATAGAGCAGAAATTGGCCACGCTATTACCACACTTTCAAGGCATTACTGTTCTGTATTGTGCCTAAATGGATAAAATAAGAACATTTCTATGGAACAGTAGCTTAAACTGTCTCACACAAAGTCTGAAATATTTTCAATGCTCAACCTTTCCGACCGGACTTTATTTAGTGTACTGCTGACGTGAACTTACTTCAGCAGCCACCTGGCAGTAGTATTGCATTGCATCAGAAAATGATGCAATCAACTCTGGATGATGGGTGCATGATGGCATTATGCAATGCATCATTATAGGCTGACTTGGTATGTTGTTGCAGTCTTACTGAATAAATTCATACTGTGAAACATATAAAATGAATTACATTAAATATCTTCAAAACGAGAGCTAATACAAATTTTTAGGGTTATATTCATGTTCAGCACACCTATTGGGGCCTTTTTAAGTCAGTAACAATCTCAGTGTTGACCAGTGTTATCAGTGTATTTTAACATATATATTCCTGAAAATATATAGAAAACTATTTCCCCCCATTTTTATTCTCTACCCTACAGGTTACTTACCTAACAGCACCAAGTTAGGCTAATGTAGCTTAACTAGGTGAGGCTAACATAATTTCTTTTGTCATGTTTGGCAATTTTCAGAGTCAGTTATGTTCACATTAAATCAGGATAAATGCTTCAATTTATGAAACAATTACAAGTAAGAAACCATTCCACCTATGCAAATCTGCAATCTATAAAGTCTATAAAAGAGATACTTTTTGACATTTATAAAAGAGATACTTTTTGACCCAAACCAATGGCTGAAAATTACATATGTCAAATAGGGAGGATGGAAATCTGCAAAGAGCAGAGGGAAGAGAGTAGGTTAGTTCCCAACTGCAAAATAGGTGGCAAATGTTCCTATCTGAAGAAAAGTTTTGTTTCGTGGCTTATAAGGATTCAGTCCATCAATGTCCCTCCTTACTTCTCTTATTGAACCCCATTTTCCAAAGTCTGTTCTACAATAGTTTTGCCAGCCATAGTTCCCTATTTATAATAAAAGAAAGTAAGCCTCCCCTCAACTTTCTGAGAATTTGAACAGTAACCAACCATTTTGTCTTATGAAACTTTAAAATAGCTTGCTCTTACAGAATACTCATCTTAAGAAAGTCCTTGCTTTACAATATTTTAATCAGGAATGGAGTTAATGTTTTTTTCTTTAATCCTTTGATGATTAAAGCTTTCACCCTAAAATAGTTGCAAAAGGAGGAGGATGTTATGAGTTATGACCACAGAGTGATCAAATGAAAATAGAAAGCAAAATTTGAGTTCAAACACATACTCCAATAATGGAAACTTATTTTCTTTAATTATTATAAAACAATAAATAGGATCACAAATCCAAGTAACATGGCCTTGTGTGGCCAAAAACATTTATATTTTAAGTGTGAAGCATTTTAGTCAGTTAAAGTGATCATTATAATACTCAAAGAAGAGAAATTTCATTTGGAATAAAAGTTAAGCATAAAAATAAATGCTCTGGCAAAATACCAAACAAGACGCAAATAAAAAATATGGAATTAACAGGAAGTGTAGAATAAATAAAAATTAGAAAGCATTAAAATTTGAAATCAAGAAAACTGCCTTTTTGCTCAGTTCTAGTACTTGCAAACTACATGATCATAGAAATAACTTCTCCCCTATAGAATAAAGAAGCATGGTCACTCTAACCACCCAACATTATATGATTCTAGAATTTCTAAGAGGATATGAAGGTAAGAAATGAGCAATAGGGCCTCCCCGGTGGCGCAACTGTTGAGCGCAGCGCTGCAGCGGGCGACGCGAGTTTGACGCCCTGCCGGGGAGAATCCCACGTGGTGCGGCAGACCTCTCCTGCCTCCCCCGCTGCTCCCCTCAGCAATGTACTTCTGATCTGCCTGTTCTGCTCCCCACTCTGTCTCTGGTGAGCCCTCTCGCCGCTCCATGCCTCTGGCCTGTACCCCAGCTTGTATGTATAAATAAAATAAAATCTTTAAAAAAAAAAGAAATGAGCAATAGTATTTAAATTTACCAACAAGTTATTTCTAGGAGTATTAAGAAAGTACAAATGAAATAACAATAATTACTGTGCATTTCTGATAGTAAGAAAAGATAGTAAGAATAAAAAATGTTACGAACTTTTTTGCTTTACAAACATAGATCAATATTACTTATGTTTACTTAGCTTAATATTCAATTTCAAATGAAATTCAAATATAAGACCTTTTTTTTTCTTCTTATATTGACTTCGTTAACATCGCATAATGTAAAGACAGAACAGGTTTATATGTGAACAGGTTTATATTTCTCTATGGTCTGTGTTTTCAAACAATTGCATATTTTGTCCATATCTCCCAGAACTATATGTGTTTACAGTTCAGTACTAAGAGCTTCTTTATTCCTAAAAAATTATATATCTGTGTGTGTGTGTGTGTAAGTATATACATACATACATACATACATATCTATATATCTATACCTATATATCTGTATCTATATCTATGCTATTCAATGTTGTGGGGGCAGGAGAAGAAGTAAACACTTCCACTTTTTTTGCCTGATAATGAAATTCATTCTTGGTTCTTGGGGAAGCAGCACTCTGAACTATCCAAGGGCAATGGCACTTCACACAGATGCCAGAGTGATGAGCGGCAAGGGCCAACTGCAGCATCCTTTACTAACAACTGTGAACTCTACATAACCTTAGGGGTGATTTTAATAGCATGCTTGAGATCCCCCGAGTTCTTATATAATCAGTATGATATGATATTGAACAGTAAGTAATTAAACAATAATGTGTTCAGGGAAGAGCTTAATGTTGCACAATAAATGCATGATGCTGAGGAAATACGGGAATCTATTTTCAGCTCAGATTACAAATAGAAAGAAGCTTTTGATCACCCAGAGTCTTGGATAACCTCCATGACAGAGCTGCGGTTCACAGAGAACAAAACTTCTGGCAGAAAAATACTGATGTTATGGAAACAAGGCAGTCTGGAGTTTATTAAATGTCCATATTGAGATATATTTCTCATTATAGCACTACACATAACAAATGCTGCATAAAACTCCACACTAAATACTTCTTCGGTTACTGTTAAACTTACATGTATAGACCAAGTGTATTGAACTTATTTGAGGCAGCACTGTGAAATTTAATGTAGGTAAAACTATGGGACTAATACTGCTTTTAGAATTCTGACTAATCAAAGAGATATATCTCACAATGTGCTACACAAAACCTAAAGCTCTTTACACAATTTTATTTCTTCAGTGATGGTCCGAACACTATATCACTAGTTCAATATTACTTTTCTCTCTTTTATTGTGCATCTATTACTATCATTTCTTGCAATGGGTCATTTAGTTTTCCACTCTTTTTTTGTTTAAATATTTATATTATTTATTTATGCATACAAGCTGGGGTGTAGGCCAGAGGTGTGGGGTGGTGAGAAGATTTACCAGAGACAGAGTGGGGAGCAGAAAAGGCAGATCAATTGAAGTACACTGCTGAGGGGAGCAGCGGGAGAGGCAGGAGAGATCTGATATTGACTGCACCATGTGGGAAGCTCCCTGGCCAGGTATCGAACTCATGCTGCAGTGGCTCTGGATAGCTTCATATTGCTGCACTCAATCCGTTGCGCCACCAGGGAGGCCCTAGTTGTCCACAATTTCTTAAAAGGTTAGAAAAGCACACCTAGTAGTCAATAGTATGTACTTGTTTATTTAAAACATAATATTTACTAGCATGCAAAATTTATTGTACTTTTAATTGAAATCAATTATTAAAACTGTACCTGACATTTTACATTTATTTATTTATTTTTAATGGAGGCAATATTTGGATATCCCCTTCAGGTATTACCATCATGTTGCACTTGGCATTTATTTTTATGTGCAGACTATATACCCTCACCAATACACTCCTCCTCCAATATTGTTCTCCCACAATACAATCCACCAAGATTGTATTGCCCTCCCCAATAAAATCACTAAGATTATTAAACTCTGGTCTATTTTAATCTACGAATACTTGGAAAAATTCTGATATGTTAAGGGCATGTGATAATAGTTGATAACATCAAGTGTCAACTTTTCCTTAATTTTAAAACTCAAACCCTTAAACAATGCATTTTAATAGTTTTAACAATTAAAATCTACCTCTATTTCACATTTATATATTGATGATATATCATTGGTTTTTGTCCTTTATGCAACTCTGAGTTTTTTTAATTTAATCTTATTTATGCCACACATCTCTTCCCAATCATTAAATATTCTTGAGTGCTTGCATGGTTATGTGACAAATCTGTAACGGCTAAAAAGCATATAAAGGTAATATAATATATAGAGTACATAAAAACCTCAAGACTTATATACTAAAGAAAATAGATGAATTAGGTTAAAATATTGTTCTAACGCCCTCATTTCATAACAGATATCATAAATATGTGGGTTTCTAAATTCTTCTTCCCTAAACATTTCCAAACTAAAAAGAAGAACATCTGCAATACTATTTATTATTTATATTAAAGTGAGAATCCATCCTAATGACCTAACAGCTAAATTAGGAATGTTTTATGTTAGAGACAGGATGCTCACATATATTTAGATAAAGACAAGTTTAAGCAGGGACATAAATATGAATTTAAGAGGTAGGAATAGCTTTTGGAAAATGAATAGATTAATCTGGTCCGTATAGAGTTGTTTTATTTTTAACTTTTTAGATTCCACAATCATCCAACTGTTCTTTAAACACTTCTGCATTTGTTTAGCTAAATAACTTAGAATCTTTATCAATGCAGTGCTAATTCTCACATCTCTAATGTTGTATTTAAATAGTATGTTCCAAACCTGTCATTTTCAACACAAGAAATGCTAGTATAATCAGGTATTGAAATGTCAGTTTACAATTTAGGATTTTTAGAAATAGGCTTTTAAAAAAACTAAAGTATATTAGAGGCATTCAAAAATCTATGTTGACTACTGTTTCTTACTTTCCTTTTACTTTATGGGTGTGACAGCATTTAAAAAAAAATCACCCCAAGTATTATATCAAACATGAGAAAAGAACTAGAAAAGCTCAGATACGCAGACTGAAAATAACAAAACACCAGGAATAACTCTTTTGTAACATGGTTTCTCTAGCTGATCAAAGAAATACAGGCAGAATCAAGATCAATTCTTCCAGGTTGCTTTTAAATATAGGCCATTTTTAAAGATAGTACTCAAAGCAGATTTTTTTTTTCAGTAAGAAAACTAGCTTAGAAATATAAAGAAATTATTTTTGTCTAGTTTTTCGCAATTCAAGAAAAATGCATCTTGGCAAATTAACAAAATAAAATGTAATCATTATAAGAGAATAAGAAATTTACTATTATGTTTAGTCCTAAAATTATATAATAGAAAGATAAAGAATTAATGTGAACAACTAGACATCATGATCTATGCTGGTTATGGGTACCAAGAATGTCACGTTATTTTAATTTTACAGAAACATCTTAGTTACTTGATGGCAATCAATGTTACTTTTAAATTTTTGGAGAAAAATCCATCTGTCTATATTTAAAAGAAATTCTTTATAATACTTGCATTTTGACTGGGTATGTATGGGAAGTACTGCAGAACCTTGATTTTTTTGGATTATGTTAGTTGTAGAAAAAAGGAAAGCAGGGAAAATTGCCTTCAGCCTGGAGTTAAAATGAGAATTAAAAAATGGCCTTTTGGACACTGACCTTTCCACATCCTAAAAAGATTGATGACATAATGTTTAATGGTGCTAATGCAGTACTTAATACCACATAATTCACTCTCATTGCAAAGCAAATGACTTTTAAACTATCTTAAAAAAAAAGATGACACAGCTCAGACCACCAGATCAAGATCTTTACTTCTCCCCTTCATGATAGAAAAATACTTCTCCAGGGGAAAATATTTTCACATATCTCATATTTGGTATCTGGTTTGCTATTTTTCACGTATTTAGATCAATGGTAACTTGAAAAGGTCTAAATATAACTTTTATTTGCCCAGATATGTCACAACTCATATTTTAAGTACTATAAGACTACTAAGAAACACTAAGGTGATGGCTTTCCTATGATATTTAGGTATTTTAAATTTTTCTACCATTTTACATTTTCTTAAGATAAATATGATATGATATATATACACACCAATTCAAATCATAAATGTTGACCTCAGATTTATATATATGGACATGTGCATTTTAATTTCAACAACATTCAAGGATAAACAAATATATTTGTGTATTTCTCTTACCTGAATAAATGACATGCCACATATTAACACATTTTTAATAAAACAAACATTTTAAAATCAGTAAAAAAAAACTATAAATCTGTTAAAATAATCATACATTGACATTCACTGAAATGTTTAAGCAAGTTGGAATTTCACATCAGTTTGAAAACACATTTTCAAAGATAGTTAGAATTTATATATTTACATATGATAGAGTGATAAAAATGGATACTATTAAAACAATTTAGAAATCTACTTTCATATTAATCCACAGAAATAAACTCCATTTGCTTAAATGTGACATTAATACACAAATTTGGGGCCTCCCTGGTGGCGCAGCATTTGAGCACTGCGCTGTGGAGCTGTTGGCAGCGGCAGTGCGAGATGGGAGTTCGAAACCCAGCGGGAGAGAATCCCACATGGTGCGGCAGACCTCTCCTGCCTTGCCTGCTGCTCCCCTCAGCAGTGTAGTTCTGATCTGCCTGTTCTGCTCCCCCCCCTTATCCGTGAACCCTCTCGCCATCCCAAGCCTCTGGCCTGTACCCCAGCTTGTATGTATAAATAAATAAATCTTAAAAAAAAGACACAAATTTGATACCATCAGAAACGAAACTGCATCAGATAAATTTATTCCCATAGGTAAAGTCCAGAAAATTGCAAGTTAATATAGAAAAGGAAAAAATTAACTTAGTAGCAAGTAAAGTGATTTTCCTCACTATCCATCACCTCTCAAAATAGAAGGATTCAAAATGAAAGTAACAGATGTTTTATTTAACAATGTCCTGGAATTTAAATAAATAAACATGTAAGTTTGAGTGAAAATATCTCTATAAAAACTATGCATATTTGCTATTCTTAATCTTTGAATTTATTTGCTTTTATATTAAAATATTTTACTGTTTGTTTTTTTTTAATTCTAGAGGTCATTTTGTTCAGATCGTTAAATGGTAATACGTAGTCAGAAAATAGCCAAAATTCTCTGTTTTCATTCCTTAGTATTTTGTAATGCTTTGACAACCTATGCTTAGAAAACTGTGTGGTTGGATTGATAAATTAAATCATGTAAAAACTACCATTTTTGTAGGTTAAAATAGTACTTCTAATTCAAGCCCAATTTTTTAAAAGATTTATTTATTTATGCCTACAAGAACTGGGGTGTGCCATAGGTGTGGGGTGGTGAGAGGATTCACCAGAATCAGAATGGAGAGTAGAACAGGCAGATCTACTAAAGTACATTGCTGAGGGGAGCAGCGGGTGAGGCAGGAGAGGTCTGCTGCACCATGTGGGACGTTCCCGGTCATGGATCGGAACTTGTTGTGCAGTGGCTCTGGATAACTTCATAGTGCTGAAAATTTACCTGTTGTGCCACCAGGGAGGATGCCGATTTTTTTTTATTTTAATTTTGGGGTTACATTTTTGCTCTTCATTATGGGCACATGTTCCACTCCCCACTATTCAGTTATTTTGAATTGTATTTTCAAATTTCTTTAGAATTTTTTCAAGATCTTGGTTAATGCTCAAAATTCATTATGACTATATTAAATATGCACATTATATACTCATTTATTATAATCATGATTATAATTCCTCTTTAAAATTACTTTATATTGTCACATCCTCTATAATACACTTTTGTGTACGCAATAGTGTGTATGAAGATGAAGACATGTTCATCCTAAACCAATCCCACTTTACCCTACAAACCACTCACTTTCTCTATTTCCCCTCTTCCCATGTATCACATACTATGAATGCCGTTCTCTCTAATTTGCAACCATGTCTTTCTCTCCCTTGTAATGCATCCCCAGATCTCAAGATTATGCTCCATGATTACGTAAACTTGAAAACCAAGTAATCACACTGCTTTAAATTGTGACTACAAAGTAATAACCTTTCAGTAAAACTGGGAGTTTCCTAATTAGACTTTAATATGGGAATTTGTGAAGACTATTTTTCAAATTTCATATGGCAATTTTATAAGTTGACTAACTGAAAGGATGATGAGTTACAAAATAAATGCACATAATAAAATTATAAACAAACACGAGTAGATGTATATTTTCCAAGTCTTGAATTTGAAAATTATTACTCAAAGCAAAGCCGTTTTAGCTTTAAAAGATGATGATAAGAATAAGAAAAAAAAAAACTCTAAAAGAATAAGTATTAGCAAAACTATTAATTCAAATACAATATTCAAAAATATTTAGGAGATACCTCAAAATATTAATAAGCCCAACAATCATGAAAAAAAAACATTTACTAAGTAGAAAAATAGTGTTAGTTAGTTAAAAATAAAAATATTACTTTAAGTCCTTTGAGCCCACCAATCATGCCTGAATATGGTACAAATATCTATATATGACTTATCTGTTTCAGTGGAGATTTCACTCATTCAATTGAAAGCATTTATAAAGAATCCAATCAATTACCAGCTACTACACTGGGATTAAAATACAAATCAATAACAAAAAAATTATTGATCCTTAAAATAAAAAAGGAGAAAATCACAATATATAATTTGTTTTAATGAAGAAAATCTTACCATGAAAGAAATAAGTTCTTAAATATATTTTTTACAAACTTGAGATGTAATATGCATCTAGAAAGAGCATATATCTTAGTGTAAAGCTCAATTATCATCACATATGTCCTTGTACATGTGTATAGTTATATGAAAAATATGTAACATACATTCAATATAAAAATACCTAATATTTCAAAGACTTCCTGATATAGTATGTTAAATATAAGAGCTGTGGTTGAAGAACAACAGCCCATTCATAAATAGTATAACATACATAAAATATTGGCATACATAATAAAATATAAGACTGTAGAAAGACAATTGTACATTAAAAAATAATAAAAATAGAGAATTTGTTGGGGCCTCCCTGGTGACACAAAGGTTTAAGCGCAGTGCTGCGGAGCTGTTGGCAACTGCAGCTAGAGTTCAGTGCCTCTCCTGCCTAGCCTGCTGCTCCAGTCAGCAGTATATTTTGGTCCATCTGCCTATTCTGCTCCCCGCACTGTCTCTGGTGCACCCTCTCACCACCCCACACCTCTGACCTAGACCCCAGCTTATATGCAAAAATAAATAAATCGGGCCTCCCTGGTGGCGCAGCGGTTAAGCACTGTGCTGTGGAGCTGTCGGAGGTGGTGACACGAGTTCGACACCCGGCCGGGGAGATTCCCATATGGTGCGGCAGACCTCTCCTGCCTCACCCGCTGCTCCCCTCAGCAGTGTGTTTCTGATCTGCCAGTTCTGCTCCCCACTCTGTCTCTGGTGAACCCTCTCGCCGCCCCACACCTCTGGCCTGCACCCCAGCTTGTATGCAAAAATAAATAAATCTTTAAAAAAATTTAAAAAAATAAAAATAAATAAATAAATAAATAAATCTTTAAAAAATACAGAATTTGAAACCATGGAGCTTTATAATGTCCTGAGAATATTAATGTAAATTTCAACCTCTTTGAAGATTTCAATGTCTTTGAACATTAAAATAACTAAATTTAAACAGCATATGAAATCACAATATAAAGTTACAATATTCATTCCAAATAGTAATATTTGATCATTTCAATTAATGGTTTCTATCCATTCATTTGATAATGCATAATTTAATTGATTGGCTTCATAGTCAAACAAAATACATTTTTATCTGCTGTTTAAAGAAAAGTAAGATTTTTTGTTAGTAAATATACTTCCTATTTGCCAATTCTTGACGAAGAAAAAAAAACTTTTTTATTGAAATATGTGCAGGCATGGGCACACAATAAAGTATCAGAGGTATTGAAAAGAAAATTTAACCACTTTTTTGCTTTTATAATTTAATCTTTTACTAAATTGTCAGTTACATATGTATGTAATTTGGGGGTTATATTTTAACTCTCCATATGTGCACATGTTTCTCTGACCCTTCACAAAACTTCCCTTTACAGTGCCCTAACCCCTTTAACTTTCTATTACCACATATAAAATCTCTGATAGTAGGATCAGAAATACAGATAGACCAGTCACCACCTTGAAAAAGAGCTTCACAGGTCTTGGGTGGGCATAAGCACCACCGGAATTACTTACCTGTGAAAAGTCCATTATTACACTTTCTTCATCAAGTACTGAAATGGGAAAGATTACATCCTAATTAAAAATGTCTTCGTGTGAAAACATTTCTACCTTATTCAAAATGCTCCTTCTCTCACCTCTTTTCCTTCTGCTTTATAATGTAAAATATTTTAGTTGCACTCTTCACAGAAACAAAATTTATACAATGAAAATTGGTACTTTGTTATAAATCTAGACAAGATTATCAGAGAAACCAAAACTGAGAAGGAACTGAATTTTTTTTTTTTTTAGCTGACTTTAAATTGTTACATTTGGTAAATTTACACATAGTTTGAAAGCTGTATTCATGGATACGGGATTAAACACTAACTTCAAAAAAAATTAGGTTGCCATGAATCCCCCTCAGAATTTAAATTATCTTTTTCATTAATAGATTTTTTCTCTTTTTTTCCATTCATTGTGTAGAGACAAACGCCAAACATGTTCAGTATTGCATGGTGGTGTTAGGAGCACAGTATCTAACCAAAGATTACAATACCTTAATTATACCAAGTTAGACCTAATGTACTTGTTCCCTTAACCAAAGGTAAAAAGAATTAATGAGAAGTAAAAGTAAAAATAAAGTACAGATTAGCAAAGACTGCTGGCTGACTGCCCAGTATGTATTTTCTTCTTCATAGTAACAAGACCTATTTTATTACCGATGACAGTCTCTTCACTGAAAATGCTGCATTTTCCAACTTTCCTTCATAGCAGAAGTAACCAATGATGTTAGTGGAAATTATTAGTTGTGCTTCCTGAAAAACTTGTTCTGGAAGGAAGATACCTGGAAAGTGCCCATTTGTCCCTGCTCCACTCCTTATTTCCTTTTCAAAGAGGGTGCCATTATTAGAGAGCCAGGCGATCCTCAACCTGAGGATGGAAGTCATGTACTAACACTGGCACAGCAGAGCACCATCTATTTTGTGTCATGATGCTTTTATGAATTTAAATCTGCTTATTCCCGGACTTTTTTAAAGTGAGAGAATCAACTCACTTGTGTTTAATCTCTTGTAGTCGGCTTTGTTATTATCATATGAATATTTCCTAATAGATATAGAAAATAATGAGGAAATCTCCAAATACTGTTTTTGTTTAAGATTTATTTTATTCATGCATACAAGCTGGGGAGCTGGGATTACAGGGTTCACCAGAGACAGAGCGGGGAGCAGAATAGGCAGATCGACTGAAGTACACTGCCTAGGGGGAGCAGCGGGCGAGGCAGGAGAGGTCTGCTGCGCCATGTGGGAATGCCCCCTCTGGGCATCAAAATCGCACCCCACAGCTCCACAGCGCTGCACTTAACCTGTTGCACCACCAGGGAGGCCATAAACTCTCCAAATATTGTTTAGATACAAAATGAAGGGCCTCCCTGGTGGCCCAACGGGTTAAGTCTCAGCATTATGAAGCTATCAGCAGCCACTGCACCATGAATTCAATCCCCAGGGAGCTTTCCACATAGCACAGCAGACCTCTTCTGCCTTGCCTGCTGCTCTTCAGTAGATTTGCCTGTTCTGCTCCCCACTCTGTCTCTGATAAATCCTCCCACCACCCCTCACCTCTGGCCTATATCCAGTTCTTGGATGCATAAATAAATAAATGTTAGATACATAAGGAAGAAGATAAAAGATAACATTAGCAACACAGTTTGGCCAAAAATCTTGGTTTGTATCATTTGATAGAGGTATGCAAATGTAAGCTATCCCAACACTGATTTCATTCAGAAGGACACTAATAAAAGTACATACATGCACACACACACACCCACACTCTCCTTTTAAGATTACAGTAAAAATAAATTTTATAACCCAACAAAATGCTACTATAACTGCTCTCAAGCATCTCTAACACTTGCGTATCATGATAAATTAACATTTAACATTTGATGTTAATTTACATTCTAATTGTATGCAAGGATTTTTGGAGTAATCATTAGAAATAAGTTTAGGAGCCCTACTTTGGGAAACACCAGGATAAGCTGTGTTACCGATCAATTCACTGAAACTCTTAATGGATTCTGATTCTCTTTTAAATGAAGGCTTGAATAAATTATTTTTAAGGCATGAAGCAGATTTAACTTTCTATGATATTCTGATGATGTTTTCACATAAAAACCATTAATGAGTAACAGATGGGAGATGGTCTCTAAATATTTTGTGACTATAATCAAGTCTTAAGCTTGTGTGCAGCAATTTTCATGTTTGTCAACTGAAATGATATAGCTCTAACAGTCCATAATTCAATAAAGTCATGATTGTTCAATTTTCAGATGTCACATTTATTTACATAAATAATGTTTAGATATGTCAGGCATACATGCCATCTACTATTTGAAGTTTGAAAACATTTTTTTTGTTTGTTTTTCAAACATTCAATTCATTTTAAATATTCCATGCCTCAGATTCTTGCTAAAAATACACATTTCTTTGCCCCCAAAACCTACTCAATCATAATTTCAGTGATAGGGAATGAGATATTTCTGTTTTTAACATTGATGCAAAATAATGAGATAAGGAGAGTTAGACAAATATTAGGTTAAATCATATTTCTTTGAAAGATTTAAGGTTATGTTTCAATAATTCATAGAAATATACTAGTAAAAGTTTACAGATCAATAGAATAAATCAGATGGAAGACAAGAGATAATAAAAATTACCTGTATGAAATGTAATGGTAGTTTTTTTAAAATATAAGAGCAGTGAAAGTATCAATGAAGAACAAGTATTGCCATTTAAATGATAACAAATGTTCACCGAGATGACAACATAAAATGAATGTTCTAATTCAACATTGGGGTGGGGTGAACATTTTTTTTTTAAAGATTTATTTATTTATACATACAAGCTGGGGTACAGGCCAGAGGTGCGGGGCAGCGAGAGGGTTCACCAGAGACAGAGAGGGGAGCAGAACAGGCAGATCAGAAATACACTGCTGAGGGGAGCAGCGGGCAAGGCAGGAGAGGTCTGCTGCACCATGTGGGATTCTCCGGAGCCGGGCGTCGAACCCGCATGGCGAGCTGTCAACAGCTCCACAGTGCAGCGCTCAACCGCTGCGCTACCAGGGAGGCCCCTGGGGTGAACATTTTAAAAAGAAGGGCTAGGGCACTGGCAAAAACTCAGCCCTCCAGCTGGCTCAAACACATACCTTTCAGCAACAGTTCGTTCTGGCCACAAGCTTGTGTCTGCACAAGAATTTTTATTCATTTTCTCGTTTATGTAATAAACTTGCCAATTTGGATATAAAAAAGAAAAAGAAAAAGAAGGTTTGTCCTATGCATTGCAAATTACTTAGCACCATCCCTGACCCCTACCCAATATATGCCAGTAGTAACCTTGAAACTGTGATGACAAAATTGTTTCTAGACATCTGTGAAGGCCATGTAAAATGGTCTACTCACTGTGTCCTCACACGGCCTTTGCCTTTGTGCAGCAGTATCTGGTGTCTTTTCTTCTTGTAAGGACACCAGCCCCATTGGATCAGAATCTTACCCATGTGATATCTCATTTAAATTTAATTGCCTTATCTCAGAATGCAGTTATATTGTTGATTAGGGCTTCAGCATAAGAATTTGGAGGGGGCACAATTCAGTCTATTACACCATCTTTAACAAGCAATGCATTATGAGTCAGGCTAAAAAGAAAAGCAGTATGAGATCCTTGATTATTGTGCTAATGATTTAATATTTTCCTTTGCAACATATGGTGAGCCATCTGGGAAACCACAATTTTAAGCAGATTTGAACTTGGATGAGAGAACCTGGAGACAAAGTGACTGACTGATTTGAGGCTTTCACTAGTGGAAGCAAATCATAGCGGGGATCAGAATTTAGGAAATAGAAATGGAGAAAGCGAGAAAAATAGGTACTTAGTATTTTTTTAAATCTAAGGTAAAAATAAGTAAACTAAAGATAAGTCAACAGAGTATAACTAATATGAATTTTATAAATTATTGGAATCACACCTTTACAACTAAAGATTTCAACACAATTGATATGTACCTGCCATGTAATGCAGGGATGTCTTCATCAACATCTCTGATGAAGACTTATCTAGTCCTCACATAAGTACTTCAGTGGGGAGAACTTACTTTCATATTGGGCAAACTTTTTGATTTTTTGACAGTTACTTTTTGAGCCAAACTTTAACTCACTGCAATCTTTTTTCTTAATTATGTGAGAAAATTGTTTTCCATATTATAGTTCACCATTCAGTATTTGAGATCACTCCAAACAATTTTCCCTTGCTCTCTCTCATAATTAAATTCCACAGGGTCCAGAAACACTTTTTATTTCAGGGACATACTGATATGCTTCCTTTATTTACACACCCCTAGTGTGAGTTAAACTCATTATTCATTTTAACATCGTAAAGGTTTGTTTTTTCTTCCAATATAAAAGTATCAGAGCTTCTCTCTCTTTTTTGGTCTTTCTATAAAGTAGAGAGAACAATTCTTAAAGAGGGGTGAGGCAATATTTCAACATGAAATGCTAACATTTCCTGCTAGCACATTTACTTTCAAGATAGTTTTTAGCAAGTCTTTAATTGCAATACTTAAACTAACAATGAAACATTCTATTTAACACTAAAGAAACTGAACATGCACATTAATAATGTAAGGTTCTTTTAGAACACACACCATATATACACACCTCCTCCCCCCGACACACCTATCCACTCACTCAGGAAACTGTGGAGGGGGGAGAAGGTGTGTATGAGGGAGATGTGTATCCCAATTAATTCTTCAGTTTCTATGTGTACTAACATCTTCGAGTAACAGTGAGCAAATATTGCTATGGTACCATAACTATAGGCACCATGACTTGACTTGAAATATATGAGATTAATTTTTCTATCAGCATATCCAATATCTTGTAAAAGCTCCCAGTATTTCACAGAAGTTATTTTACAGAAAGCCCGCTTATGTCACTCATAGTATTACAGACATTTGCAAGTTAATCTTTATTGTGATAAAAGATTAAACCCACACACATGCACACAGACCATTTATTCTTCCCTCAGCCAGTCTACAAGGGATAAAAACTTTAATCTGGGATTATCAAGCATATCTGTTAATTTTTGTGGGATTATATGGCATTCCTACAGTATGTCAGATATTAATTTTCTTAAATTATCTGCAGTGTAGCAATTTACTTGCAGATGCTCATTTCTTAAACATATCATATGCAATAATAAATGTCCTTTATACACAATGACACTAGTAAGCTTTAAAAATGATTTCTGCTTCTGTTGTGAACATCAATCATTTTCTGGACATTAACACATGTAATGAACAATGTGAAAGTTGACATTTCCAAAACAGGAGACCATGGGTTAAGGTCAATACTTAATCTGACAAATTAAACTCTTTTTCTGTTGCAAGAATTTAATTTTTAAAAAGATGCACATTACAAAAAAGAATGAAAGTTACCAGAAACCTGCCAGTCAGTCTAGATATTTTGATGCTAGCTATGTCAGATGACTTGTGTTTCAGTAATAAAAGTCATAGTAACAGTAATCCTGACTCAAAGTAGACTAAAAAGACTCAAATCCCTTTGAAGAACCAATGGGAAAAAGGAAAAAAAAAAGTTTTTTTTTTTTAAGATTTATTTTATTTATACAAGAACTGGGGTGCAGACCAGAGGTGCAGGGAGAGGATTCACCAGAGACAGAGTGGGGAGCAGAAGAGGCAGATTGACTGAAATACACTGCTGGGGGGAACAGTGGCCAGAGGAGAGGTCTGCTGTGCCATGTGGGCTGGCTCCCTGGCTGGGTATCAAACTCATGCTGCAGTGGCTGCCCTAGCTTCATAGTGCTGATACTTAACACTCTGTGCCACCAGGGAGGCCCAGAAAAAAAAATGTTCAGTTATGTATAGGATGAACTCTAGCAATATGCATTTTTAAGCTTGCTACAGCAGGTTGTCCACCTAAGCAGGGACCTCTTCTGGGAGTATACATATATAGAATGTATTATCTCATTTTAAGATGAGTTATCAAAGATTCAATTTACTTTTACAAACTTAGTACTTTTTCTGTGTTCTGGGGATTTTTTTTTTGCAGCCTTTTTACTTTTAAGGAATTTGTGGTTCAAGTACATTTCTATGAATCTGCAGAAATATAATTGCCCAAATCCACTTGTTATCAACAGATTCCTGAACTGTACCCCAGGGTACTGAACTGGAATTCACATTGACATTTTAGAACCACTGCTCTAGGACCTCTTAAGCATCCTAACTAAATTGAAGTGCATGGTATAAGAATTTTGAATCTAATGGTAACCTAGGGTTACCACAATCTTATGAAATAGAATAGGAAAAAAAAATTCGGAGGTTTAGAAAAAAATGTCTTTGATAGCCTTATAGGCAAACTAAGTCTTCCAAAGTTTCAGCTAAAATGCTTTTAAAATAACCACTTTTGTGGTCTTGATTTGCATTTCTCTATAATAACTGATTGTGAACAGTTTTTCCTGTGCCTGCTGGCCATTTGAATGTCTTCTTTGGAGAAGTGACTGTTTAGTTATTTGGTCCACTTACTGATTGTATTATTTGTTCATATTTTATAGAGTTTTATGAGTTCTTTTGTCTCCTTGATATCAGTTCTTTGTCAGATATATGATGTGTAAATATATTCTTCCACTAAGTAAGATTTTTTTTTCATTTTAGTTGTGATTTCTTTTGCTGCACAGAAGCTTGTTTGTTTGTAACCTGTTATTTGTGTTCTGTTCTGCTTTCTTGCTCTTGGGGATGGACACCATCTCAAACTGTGAGACTGGTCATATCAAAAAGAACAGAAGGAACAGTGCTGGAGAGGATGTGGAGAAAATGGAACCCTCTGACACTGCTAGTGGAAATGCAAATTTGTCCAGTCCGTATGGAAAGCAGTGTGGAGGTGTCTCAAAATATTAAAAATGGAACTGTCATTTGAGACAGTAATCCCAATCCTAGGAATATAACCCCTAAATTTCAAAAACACAAATTCAAAAGAAAACATGCACTCCCATGTTTTTTGCAGCACTATTTACAATACTTAAACTATGGAAACAATCTAAGTGCCCCAAAACAGATGAATGGATAAAGAAGATGTGATATACACACCCTATGGAATACTTAGCAATCAAAAAAAAAAAATCAAGCCATTTGCAGCAACCTGGGTGGTGCTTGAAGAGATAATGCTAAGTGAAATAAGTCAGAATAAGAAAGATAAATACTGGATGGTGTCACAAATATGTGGAATATAAAGTCACTAAATTAAAAGTCAGATAAAGACAAGTTTAAAAGCTAACCCTTTATAGTTGACTACAGAACCAGAATGGAAGCTCCAAGTGGGGCAGTATTAGAGGGGTGAGAACCTGGAGAGAAGGAAACAGAGTGGGCTATACCAGTAGAATATGGGTGAGAGGGTGGTGGGTGAACTATGTTGGTAATCCCTGATGGGGGTATCCCAATTTTACCTCAATTAAAAACAAATAACAACAAAAAAAATTAACTGTTGTTTATCTCTAAATAATAAAGATTAGGAAATTGAGTTACTTGATATTTTCAGAAAGGAATATCTGACAAGACCAAACAAAACTGGAATGTTTAGAGGGCCTCCCTGGTGGTGCAACCGGTTAAGTGCAGCACTGTGTAACTTTCAGTAGCTGGGGTGCAAGTTCGATACTTGGCAAGGGAGACTCCCACATGGCGCAGCAGACCACTCCTGCCTCACCCGCTGCTCCCCTCAGCAGTGTATTTTTGTCGATCTGCCTGTTTTGCTCCCCATTCTGTCTCTGGTGAACCCTCTCACCGCCCCATACCTCTGGATTGAACCCCAGTCCGTATGCATAAATAAATAACTCCTTTTAAAAAATGAAATGTTTAGGGCCTCCCTGGTGGTGCAGTGGTTGAACACTGCACTGTGGAGCTCCGGGCAGCGGTGACGCGAGTTTAAGGCCCAGCCAGGGAGAATCCCACATGGTGTGTCAGACTTCTCCTGCCCCTCCTGCTGCTCCCCTCAGCAGTGTATTTCCATCTATCTGCCTGTTCAGCTTCCCAACTTGTCTCTGTTGAGCACTCTCACTGCCCCACACCTCTGGCCTGTAGCCCAGCTTGCATGCATAAATAAATTAATTAAAAAAAAAGAAATGTTCAGAAACATACTGTAAGGAATGTATCCTAGAAAGAAGCATTCTTTAATTCCTATTTGGTAATGTAATAATTTGTTTCACAATATCAGTGCAATTAAATGGTGCTATGGCAGCATTCTCGATCACTGATATCACATATCCATACAAAATACTCATATCCAGTAAAGGATAAAGGAAAGGTACACCGACAAGTTTCTTCAAAATCATCAATGTGCCTTACAAGGTTCTTTATAATCTACAACCTGCCAGGATCCTTTCTTAGGGTCTGGCAGTTGACAATGTGATATGAAGCACTGGCCTCTTTGTTTTCCTTCACATGCTCTCCCTCCAACAGCCCATTTCACTGCTCACCCACACACCACTAGGGGCTCACTTCTGCTTAAAGAGAAGCCTTGTGATGACTTTTACTCTGCTTTAACTGAGCTGGGTTCCAGCCACCTATATGATTTTAAAGCACTTGTATTGCCTCTTCTTAGCACTTAACACCTTAAATTCATTAGTTATATTTATTATTTCTTAATATCTCTTCCACTTCTTGCTTCTTAGTTCAAAAAGGTTAAGGATCCTGCCTTATTATTCACTATAACTATTTTATCACTTAAAGTATAGTACATGTAGTTGGGGGGATATATATGTATATGTATGTACATATATAAATCTGTATATATGTGCATATATATTGAATAAATGTCAGTGCAACTAAATGTGTAACAAAGACAAGCTACTTTGTTTACCAGTATTTGAGTAACATAGCCATCTTTAAATTATTAAAAGACTTGAATTATACCTGTATAACTTATATATATATACTATATAATTGGAGTCCACTTATGATTATTAAATGGAAAATGTTATTGTGACATTTTTAAAATAGAACAAACAAAAATTGCAATTTATACGACCTTTTATTTTGTTTTCATTTGATTTTATGGGAAACATTTTTAACTTCTGATATTAACTAATCTCTTAATTTACGTAATATTTGGTCGTATATCACATAATTTTATTATTAGTGATATATTCAATTTTATATACAAATATGGGGTTTTGAAATCAGCTGCAGATATCTTCATAATATATTTTGCGTTTTTTAAAAGATTTATTTTTATTTATTTATACATACAAGAACTGGAGGGTAGGCCAGAGGTGTAGGGTATGAGAGGATTCACCAGAGACAGAGTGGGGAGTAGACCAGGGAATAGACTGAAATAAACTGCTGAGGGGGGCAGCGGGAGATACAGGAGAGGTCTGCTGTGCATGTGGGTTTAGCTCCCTGGCCAGGGATTGAATTAGTGTGGCACTGGGAGATAGCTTGATAATGCTGAGACTTTAACCCCTGCCACATTAGGATGGCCCCTATTTTGCATTTAAAAAGCAAAGAAGTGCATACAATACTTAAATCTCACCAAAGTTTATGTTAGTCTAAAGAGGTTTATTATCTACTTTTTTGGTGATATTTCTGACAATTATTACTTATAAGCACAGGGCACATGAGTAAAATGCAATAAAATGAAAATACATAACTTGACTTGTTAAATAATTTCCAAATCTTGTTTTTCCAGGAATATTATACAATCTGTGAACTGGATTTTATGTTTCAAAAGTTCTGCTTGGCTTTCCTTTCAACTGATCCAAGAATGGAATATAAAAAAAGGAATTACAGGCAGTCAAAAATCCATAGTTCAAAATACATAAATCCATGCATTTAGACATTAAGCATAATTCAGAAATATATGGTAGTAGAGTCATAATATTACAGATTATACTGCAGACATTTCATTTAATTAGAGTTTTTTTTTAATCATATAGAAGAGATATTTAACAAGTAACACTGACACCATGAATTAAACTGGAGGAATATTCTGCTCACAGCTCATATAAACTTCCTTTGTGCTAAACTAATGAGTAGGTGATTTTTCTGGTATGCTTTGACAGAGCATGTAAATTATCCAACAATATGAAGCCACAGAGGGCAATGGAAGCTGTAGTGGATGCTGATATTCAGGGAATGCAGCATCTCTTTTCAATAAGGTAAGAATTGATGTGACTGCAGCAGTTAAAATGTGCTGCTCACCATAAAAACAGGTCCCATGACAGAAACAGTAATATGGACTTTTGCACACGGTGCTATAATTTAAACTCCTTGCCTTTATTTTACTGGCAAAATGTGGGTAAATGGAGTTCAGTTTGCTTAAAATTGCAGGTAATCTTTTTGAACACATAGCATTATGAAGAGACAATGGATCCTAACTTTATAAGATGCACAATCTTTGTAAAATAATTTTTTCAAAATCCTTTGGTTTTGTTCTCAGTACAATATGATTAATAGAATCAACACAGAGTTGTGACGATAAATTAGGATCTTAATTATGAATAAATCCAACACTGTATCTTATACACAGCATGCTATTTTATTGGGAAATGCTCCTAGTTCACTTACTATGAGAACATTAGATAAAGCATGCCACTACTTTGCTTTCTTTGTTGTATAAATTTGTTTTTGGTGGACATGGAAGTTTCACTGTTGACTCAAGCTGTGTAGGCCGTAGGGAGAAAAAGAGGAGTGTGCCAGAATATCAGAGAGAGACTGCCGAACAAAATGGTAAGAAGGTATTTGAACAAAGGAGACTGTGAGATTTGAACAAAAAATGAGATTTATAGTTAGTGATGGTGGAGGCTGCACTGACTCCAATATCCATTTTATCTGTTTTCTTTGTACCTTTTATACTACAGAGATAGAAATGGAAAATACATTTTTTCCACTAGCTTTTAGATGACAGTCACAATCTGCCAATCAGAAAAAAATAAGGGGCAATTAAGTTAGAGTTTGTGTTTCTGCTTTTTCTTGAAAACATGGTTATAGAAGGACCATATTTATCAATTTTTAATGAGCTTTATTAACTAAGTTTCTAGGGTCTCATCATCATTTTTGCAAGTGAAGATGGGATACACAAGGCATATTGAAGTCAATATATTCAAATCTGAATACAGAAATCATAAAATCAGTTTCCCTACCATTGCAGTTTTTTGGGTAAATCCTGTTCTGACTGTGGGTGTACGCTGATGTGGCACTGAGGAGTGATTTATAAGCCAGTTGCTTCTCATCATAGAAAAGGCATTAGCTCCATTGGGTAGCTCAGTTCATTGGGGGTAGATTTATAATTCACTTTTGACAGCTCAATCTAGAATCTCCTTCAAGTCTACCAAGACATTTAATAACTAGTAAAAAAAAAAATCTAGTACATTTAGGGGCTTCCCTGGTGGCGGAAGGGAATGCGCCTTAGCACTATGAAGTTATCGGCAGCCACTACAGCACAAATTCAATCCCTGGCCAGTGAGCTAACCCACATGGAACAGCGGACCTCCCCTGTCTCGCCTGCTGCTCCTCTCAGCAGTGTATTTTGGTCAATCCACCTGTTCTGCTCCCCACTCTGTCTATGGTTAATCCTCTCACACCCGACACACCTCTGGCCTGTGCCCCAGCTCTTGTATGCACAAATAAATAAATCTTTAAAAAAATACAATTTTATACTTAGATTTTATTCCTTGAAACCTACCTGTGTAGATATAGATTTTAATAATACTCCACAAAGGTTATAATAAATGGAATGACTTAAATGGTACCATTCATTTGACTAAGTCATAATATATTTTATTTCTTAAAACTACATACTTCTACTCATGTGAAAGTGGATGGAATATAGAAAGCAACTACTAGTCACGAACATATGCTATATCACAGTGATAGAAGAAAAAAAATTATAAATCTTTAAATGAATCCACATAAATGGAGTAACATGTCCATAAGAATTTATAAATAGACAGAGTTTGGCAAGAACAATAAAGTAGCAGAATGCTCTATCAGCACAGAAGAGGAGTGTCAGTGGTGTTAAGATGAAGGCAATAGTACTTCTCTTGTTTCCAGTGATTGAAGTCTTTTGGGAAAAGGTTTCTCAATATGGAATCCAAAAAACTAGCTCTCTGAAATTTATAGCTGCTTTATAAAGAAAGCATCAAATAATGATATGTTTGGGAAAACTCAGATAAACCAAAATATGTTTTGTTTTTCTAGGACTATCAGATACATTGGTAACTAGTATATTTTGGCTCTCTCTAAGAAAGATTATTTACAAAATTTAATAATTTTTCTTGACAAAAGAATGGAATATTCACAGACTATTTCCAGTAATACTGTTATAAGAAGTACACTTTAAAAACTTTTAAAGGTTTACTTTTATTTATTTATTTATTTATTTATTTATTTATTTATTTATTTATGTATACAAGCTGGGGCACAGGCCAGAGGCATGGGGCGGCGAGAGGGTTCACCAGAGCCAGAGCGGGGAGCAGAACAGGCAGATCAGAAATACACTGCTGAGGGGAGCAGCGGGCGAGGCAGGAGAGGTCTGCCGCACCATGCGGGATTCTCCCTGGCCAGGTGTCAAACTCGCATCGCCGCTGCCAACAGCTCCACAGCAGCGCTCAACCGCTGCACCACCGGGGAGGCCCCTAAATTTTTTTTTTTTAAGATTTATTTATTTATGCATACAAGCTGGGGTACAGGCCAGACGTGTAGGGCGGTGAGAGGGTTCACCAGAGACGGCGGGGGGGGGGGGAACAGGCAGCTCGACGGAAATACACTGCTGAGGGGAGCAGCAGGCGGCGCAGGAGAGGTCTGCGGCGCCATGTGGGAATCTCCTTGACTGGGCATTGAACTCATTTTGCCGCTGCTGACAGCTCCACAGCACAGTGCTTAACCACTGCGCCACCAGGGAGGCCCTTAAAAATGTTTTAAAAGTGTGGTTGACATAGGTAAAGGCTAGAGATTTTATTAAGTACAGATAAATGGTCTTGCACAAGTAATAAATAAAGTCAGAATAAAATTTTTGAGAAAAAATGAACCAAGGTAAATGATCTTTGTGACAACTAATTTTGTTAAAAAGTATTTTCAAAAGCTATGCCAAGGAATTTGGATAATATTTTGAAGTCAAGATAAAGCCATGGGCATTTGATTTTTACAAAAGAGAGGAAGATATAAAGGGGAGAATCAGTTTAGAATGATCATCTGATATCAAGATAACAGATATAATTTCTAGCACACATAACTCCCTCAAAACAAATCCAAGCATCAATTTCTCAAAGATATTCAAAGACTACATCTCAGGAAAATTTTTGAAAATGTTTTGCGGTTAAAACATAATCCCATGGCTTTGGAGTTAAAATTGTTTTTTTCAACTACTATTTTTTCGGTTTTGCTCATATCTTTTAAAATAAAATGTTAATTTTATAATTTTAAATTATATTTACAAAATAACAATTATAATAGTACTTGGAAGATTAAAAAATAATGCAGCTAGAAATTACGGAATGTGGGTCTCCCTGGTAGCGCAAGGATCCCCTTGCCCTAGGAAGCTTTGGGCAGCCACTGCAGCAGAAGTTCGATCCCTGGCCAGGGAGTTTCCCACATAGGGCAGCAGACCTCTGCTGTCTCCCCCGCTGCTCCCCTCAGCAGAGTATTTTAGGCAGTCTGCCAGTTCTGCTCCCCACTCTGTCTTTGTTGAATCCTCTCACTCCCTCCACAACTTTGGCCTATACCCCAGCTCGGTATGCATAAATAGATAAAACTTTAAAAAAAAGAAATTACTGAATGCTAATTTTGTGCCAGTTACTACTTTAAAGGGTTTCAATTATTTTGTTAACCTTACACATGGTACTATTACTGCCTCAACTTTGTGAATCATGAAACTGAAGCTTTGGGTAGTCTGTTCCCTTAGTGAAATCCACTGATGTCTGGCTACAGGCCAAATTGCTGAAATAAACATGTATATATAAAAAAAAAAGGAACTTGCATAAATTTTTCTCTTAAATGGCAGTCCAGAGATTGTCAGATTAGGGGGCAAGTTTTGTTCCACAAGACCATCACGGACCAATATTTCCTATATCTAGTGGATATAGGTTCATAGTGATTCTGTGACCTTAGGGTGTTGCATTTGTTGGTATTGCTGAAGCTAATCTTTCACCACCTTGTGCACAGTTAAGCACACTGGACGTGTGCAAGACAAGTGTAGGGGGGTAGAGGGACTTAAAAGAGGTAAGACCGGAATGACCCTATATCACTTTCTCTTATACACATTGGCCATAATTTAGTCACACAAATTCTCTGGGTCCAGGGAAGCTGAGTTATTACCAAGAGGTGAAAAAATAATGAACAGTGTAAATAATTAGCACTCAGGCTGAAAGATTCCTAGCAAACCACTGGGATATCATGTATGGATACATATAGCTGATACACAAATCCAGTAAGATACAAATTTTACTCAGCTCTCTGCTACACCTAAAATGAACTAGTAAAATAGGTATTATTAGCCCCATTAATTAGTGTGTACTAATGATGACAGACAGTTTTTCAGTTAGGGTCAGAAATTATTCAGAAGCATTGCAAAATATGAAACCACGTCTTAGGCATACAATATTCTTTTAAATCACATTGACAATTTATTTCTATGATTAGCAATGCATTCCTTTTTGTGTATATGAACTTTCATGTATGTATGTATATGATTTGAGATCTACAAATATGTCACTCCATTTAATTAATCTATTGATAAGAGACACTATCCTCGTGATGCTGTCTTCTTATTATAAGAGATTGAAGGTCAGGTCTTCAAAAAAATCCTCTTTTGTAAGATTTTCTGGGAAAAATTTAATTTGACTAATGTTATTTTAACTCACAATAACTTTTCCAAGAAACGTGTTTCTATAAATCAGAGGATTACCTTTATTGACAATAAAGTCTGAAATCTATTTCCTGGAGCTCACCAGTTAAAGGTTTCTCAGCTTTCAGTGAGACAGAATCAGTATGCAAATAGGATAACTTATGTATAATAAGTCAGTCTCTTTGTAGGTCAGAATCCACAGAATTGAATACCAAAATAAAAGTTCTTTCTTGAATACCACTAAACTTAAATCTCAGTGGAGAGGCAAGTATCAAACAGAGGGCCAAGATCAAATTGAGAATAAAGTAGTCTTGTACATCCACTGAGTTTCTACTCCAAGTGATGATAGCAATCAGGGCAAGCCTCTCTGTGCTGGGAGCTGAGGTGCATAAAGTGAGAGCATGAGTCTTTAGTGCTCTCTATCTAGACCTTTTCATAACTACTAAAATGCACTTTAAAAATTTCAGGTACATTAGTGGTGCCATAGGGAGTTGAAATCTCTCTTTATACCATTTTATCAGTCATTTGGCTGTATCACAGGTCACTGTTTCTTGTATGCTACAATAAACTTCTACCTAAAAGTGTCAGTCTGACTGTGAGAAGCTATCAACTATCTGCATGGTTGACAGGACTCTAAAAATATATTCTGTCTCACACAAAGAACACAAGTTCTTTGCTTCATTAGATGGTAGCAGCAGTCTTTCTTAAAGAGCAACACAAACTTCCAACTGCATTTTGTCCAGCCTTACCCATAACATGTATTTATATCAAGCTATGTATTGAGAAATAATTATTTATGTAATTTATTTTTATTCTTCTGGCCTTCCTCTAAAATTAGTCTTAACTTCTTAGTTCGAATGTTTAAATATCTGAACAAAGAAAGACAGATAAACTGATGACTTACACTCCCTTTAATTTTACTCAAGCCTAAAACCATAAAAAAAATAGAATAAGATTGAAATTATGAGCAGGTGTTTTTCTTTAGAAGATAAATTTATCTCCAAATGTTATAAAATTGCTACTTAAGCCTACACAATATTATCATGTTTGCAATTTTGATTGTATCTTTCCAAGTTCACAAATTTTAAGATAGTGTTTTAGAGAGGTAATGAGATGTTATTGATCATCATTATACATACACAGGTAACATGTATTATGCACAAATTCTTCCAATAAATTTGATATTCTTATTAAAATGATTGCAGAAAATTTCTAGTCACCTGGATTTCAGCACTAAGACCTTTAAATCCAATTTGCCTAGCGTGATTTTGACCACACAATACTGTGTGGATTCATTTATTCAGATAGCCATTGACCCTACAATATGTACAGTAAGCAGCTACATGTCAGGTGCTGTACCTCACTGAGAATAAAATGATGGGCAATAGGGATATGAAACTGATGAATGTTTTTTAGAGTCGAATAAGAGTGGCAGATATTAGTGAAATTCTTACACATGTATAAAATCATAAACTATATTAGTTCTATAAAAGAAAATCTGGATCATAATTATGTTGTAGTACAGGTGATACAGGTGAATGATTTAATCTGCTAGAGAAGGCACCTCTAAAGATGTGCATGAGACCCCAAAGACTGAACAAATTAAGTATACAAAAGAGGAGGGCTGGCAGGAAGGTATTAGCTGTCTACAGATGAGAGATAATCATGTTCTCTGAAATAGGAAGCAATGAACTGTCTGTTTACCTATCAAAGTCCAAATTATAAGATTTATTTATTTATTTATTTATTTATTTATTTATTTATTTATTTATTTATTTATTTATGTTTTAAGATTTTATTTTATTTGTACATACAAGCTGGGGTATAGGCCAGAGGCGTGGGGCGGCGAGAGGGCTCACCAGAGACAGAGTGGGGAGCAGAACAGGCAGATCAGAAGTACACTGCTGAGGGGAGCAGCGGGTGAGGCAGGAGAGGTCTGCCTCACCATGTGGGATTCTCCCTGGCCGGGCGTCGAACTCGCGTCGCCGCTGCCAACAGCTCCACAGCGCACCGCTCAACCGCTGCGCCACCGGGGAGGCCCATAAGATTTATTTTTAAGATTTATTTATTTTGGCATAAAACTGTGGTTCAGGCTAGAGGTGTGGGGTGGTGAGAGGGTTCACCAGAGACAGAGTGGGGAGCAGAACAGGCAGATCGACCAAAACACACTGCTGAGGGGAGCAGCGAATGAGGCTCCCCGGCTAGTCATCGGACTCACGCTACAGCTGAGGACAGGTCCACAGGCTGTGCTTAACCCCTCGCGCCACCAGGGAGGCCCCAAATTCTAAGATATTTAGCTTGAGTTTCTCTTATTTAAACTGAAAGATTCTTTATATGTGGACCCCCTTCCTTTTATTGTTTTGGGATGCTTCCCTAGTCATTTAATAGGAAAATGAATTAACAAACTCTTTTTATTTTTGATTAGACAAACGAAGAACAGGTTAAAAAATATGTTTTCTAGCCTCCCTGCAGCTAAATAAGACACAATTTTCACCAATGGTGAGGTGCCAAATATCATATGTAAATTACAGGATGAATATTTAAAGGGGAGGTTAGAATATGAACATGATGGCTAAAGCAAAAACACTCATTTTGGACCATGAGATGCACAGATTATTGGGGAAGAAAGAAGGAGTCTGATTCTCTGATGAATACCGCAACCTTGCTATGATCACTGCATCTAAACTTCTGTAAATTATTTTTTTTAATGAATTTTACTCTAGTTCTTACATTCCGTTTTCCACTCAGCAACCAGAATGACTCTTATTTTGCTTATGTGTTTGTTGTTTTTTTTATTTTAATGAGGTAACATTATTTTACAACATTGTATGTGATTCAGAGGATTAGAATCATATCTCTTCAGATATTTCACCACACCACAACCACCATCAACACACCCATAGTCTTCCAACATAGTTCATTGGAGCCCCTCCATACTTTGTTCCTCACACTTGCTCTTACCCTCTGGTAGCCTTAATTTTACAGAAATATTTTGATAGTTTGCTAATGGTTTGGTTTTGACCGACCCCTTATTTGTTTCTCTCATTCCACATATAAGTGAAATTATCCAATATTTTTCTTTCTCCTTCCAAATTATTTCAATTGTCATTTTCCCTACAGTTCCATCCATGTAACTGCCACAATGGCAAGAGTTCACCTTGCCTTTATTGCTGAGTAGTATTCCCTTTTGTATATATACCACATCTTAATTTACTCATTAGTCCTTGAACACTTGAATTGTTTCCATAACTTGGTTTTTGTAAATAGTGCTGCAATGAACATAAGAGTGAATTTAACCCTTTTTTTTTTGTTTCTTTTTTATACTTTGGATAGGTACCTAGGAGTGGAACTGTTGTATCATGTACTAGATCTGTTTTCAATATTTTGAGAAATATCCATAAGGATTAGACCAGCGCACATGGGTTTGCATTTCTCAACATCTTTGTCAACACTTTAGCTTCTAGAATTTTTGATAAGGGCCATCACACAGTTGTCAGATGAAATTTCACTGCGTCTTTGCTTTTCACTATCTTGGAAATGAATTGTAAAAATAAGTCACTACAATAAAGTGGCAGGTTACAATATCAATTTACAAAAAAACAGTTGCATCCCCATATGCAATCAAGAAGACAATCCCTTTTGAAATCATATCAACAATAATTATATACCTTGGAGTAAACATACCAAAGGAGGTGAAGGACTTATACAACACAAACTATAATGTGTTGTTAAAAGAACTAGGAGATGACACAAGTAGATGGAAAGATACTCCGTTCATGGACTGGATAATTAACATTCTTAAAATAGTAATCTTACCTAAAGCAACACAGATTCACTTGCAATCTCTATCAAAATTTCAATGGCATTCTTCAAAGAAATAGAACAAACATTCATTATGGAAATTTATAGGGAATCACAAAAGATCCTTAATAACCAAACCAACCCTGACCCAAAACAAACAAAAAACATAATAGTTGTATCATACTCCCAGACATAAAAATACATTTCAAAGCTAAATAGTAATCAAAACATTATAGGACCTTGATAAAAACAGATACATATATCAAGGAATGGGACTGATAGCCCAACAATATCTCCATACTTACATAAACAGTTAATATACTGTATAGGAACCAACCAAAAGTGTACATTAGAGAAATGAAATCTGATCAACAAATTGAGTTGTGAAAACTAGAGTACCACATGTAAAAGAATAAAGCTAGATCACCATGCCGCACCACACAGCAATTTGCTTGAAATGGATATCAAAGTGGGGAGGGACACAATGGGTTATGGTGGAAGATTATCAGAACCTTGGTGGTGGGTGTGTTGTGATAACATAACCTAGATGGTGTGACCCTTGAACTCTAAATCATATCCAATTTTATAAACCAAGTTTATGTCAATAAAAAATTAATAAAGTAAAAAGCAACATTTAAGAGAAAAAAAACAAAAATGGATTAAAAACTTGGATATAAAACCTGAAATCATAAAATGCGTAAAAGAAAACAAGCTTGAGAGATGCCTTCGTGGATTTCTTTCCAAAAGCAAGGTAAACAAAACAGAATATAAAAAAAATGAGAGTACATCAAACTTAAAAGCTTCTGCACAGCAAAAGAACCTATCATTAAAACAAAAATGTGGGAGAAAATCAGTAGGGGAAAATATTTGTAAATCACACATTTGACAAGGGAATGATATCCAAGATCCAAAAGATATCCAAAATCCAAAGAACTCATACAACCCAACTAAAATGTCAGTCAAAAAATAAACAGAACACATATTGATGATAAACAAGCACATTAAAAAATGTTCATCACTACTTTTCAAAGTTTTTCATTTAAACTTTAAATTAGATATCCTGTTTAGAGCACACAATGTTTTCCAATGTCACTCATTGAAGTACAAAATCTTCAAAGTCTTCAAATTGTTTTTGCAATTTTGCCTCATCTATTAACTCTCTCTGTCTTTTGCTATTTTAATCCCTCTAGCCTAGTTTCCAGTCCATAAACAAGAGCAAGCTTCTCCCTTCCTCAAGGTCTTTCCATTACCTATCTCCTCTCTTGATAAAAATTATTCCCTCAACAACTCTGGCTAACTCTTTCACATAATTCACATCGTTTTTTTAATCACCTTAATCTAAAATCATCTTAAATAATATTACATCACACACATCACTCTGCCTTGTTAAATTCCCTCTTATCATCTATACTTATAAGCCAGTGACTCACTTCCTTCCATATCTCCTCCCCCCTTTTTCCCTCCTCCCTTCCTACCCCCTCCTTTCTTTTGTTTATTTTCTCCTCCAATAATGATAAGCTTACTGAACTAAAACAATGTCTAGAACCTACAGATTAGTATAGACAATGTTTTTTGAATGCATTAATCTTTCCAAAGTTCATGCTATTTTAGCACATTCTAAGGATTGTTAAAACATAAAAAATAAAAGCAGTTTTTTTTTTACTCTAACCTATCTACCTTAAAAAAAAAGAACCGTGAAAGTTTTATTAATGCATTATTTCCAAGTCTTCTAACAGAATATAACTATTTATCACTTCCCATGCCAAATTTATATGTATCACACAGAATATCAATAATAGGTGAAAACTTAGTAACCCTGGTTAGAAGAGGAAGAAGAAATAGTGTGTGAGAATACATAAAGACACAAGAATAAGAAGTGGGAGAAAATGAGAACAGCAGGGGACTTGGAGACCAGAGAGAATCCCCTAGTGTTAAACTTTCCTGGGAACAATTTTAAGACATTAGGAAACACTAGCAATCAGATCTAAGAGCATTATAATCCCAGTATCCTCTGTTATTTCTACTTCTTCACAAACTAGTTTTCATTCATTTAACATATATGAATGGAACTCAAGGTAGAAGGGCCACAATGGTGAGCAAATGTAGACAAAGAACTTGTATATGAGATTTTAAGACAAATCAGACTGGCAGGAAATATTTCATTTTATGATTTAAGGTTTCATCATATTTTATGTCTTCCTAAATTGAGTAATGGAAATCTGTACATTGACCTGACTTAATACATACATGCCAAAATACTAATGAGGAAAATTTTGAAAAAAACGAGTATTTAAAATTAAAAAAAATATTTTTTTCTTGGATAGAATTAGAAAAATGTGAGAGATCGTGGTCCTATTGCATTTAAAAGAGCATTCCTTTGAACCTACTTTAAAGCGCTCTCTATGCAGAGGTATTACATTCACATTATTTTCACTAAAACATGCTTTTAATATTTTTATAAGGGTAAGAGGTTGGTCTTTATCTCATGCTGACTACTACACTGTAACATTACAGTTAAAACTTAGCATTTCATTCATAGAAAGCTTACATTTTATTTTATTTCTTTAAATAAAATTCAGAATTTGACCTTTTCGTGATTTTACTGACATACTATCTTCCTTAGAACACTTGGCTTGAGGAAGTGACTGGTTTCAGTTCTAAATTGTATTTGATCTCCCTCACCAGCTGTGTGTTCTTGATAAAGAAAGAAGGAGGGAAAAATGAGGGGGTGGAAGAGTTAGTCCATTCATATTTCCTAACATTTCCCTTTGAATCCTGTGCGGCCATTACAGCAATCACACACCGCAGCGTCTCTCATTCTGGGCACCACTGACACAGCATCAGGGTCAGTGCGCGCAGCATGACGGGTACGTGGAGGGCTGCATTCCCGTGGCACTCGGACACAAAATATTTGGTTACTTTCCACCTCGATAACCGCTTGTCTGTAGTCCGTGCCGACTGTGACTGTGTACTATGATGAAGAATGCTGTTTCCAAATTTTCAGTTACTATTTTTGTATCTGATTAAATGGGGTTATTAATAAAAAAAGAGTCTAAATTTGAAGCTATAGTGAAACAGTATAACTAGGTAGTTGTAATTATGTCCTACACTAATCAGTAGATGTCATTATAAAAATCCACACAAGAAGAGCTAATCACAATTGATAATATAAAAACTATAAAAATGTTAGAATTTGAATAGTGAGATCTTTCTTTGGGGTATGTGCATTCTAGCACAGCACAAACAGAAAACCAATTTTAGAAATTTTTTTTTGTTTGTTTCTTGATAAGATCCACGATGATAACAGGTAAAAATGATTGATCCAGGATAGAATTTACTTAAAATAAGGATTAACTGAATATACAAAATAGACATTCATGTACACTTGTCTAGAGCACATTTATTTAATAAGGACAATTTAATTATTTCATATAACAAGGTGCTTTGCTTTATGAATACTATATGAATAGTCACATAGGTACAATAACATCTTGAGCCTCTAGAACCTTATAATCAAGTATACTCATAGCTATTAATTTTTAAGGACAGGGCCTCCCTGGTGGCGCAGCGGTTGAGCGCTGCGCTGTGGAGCTGTCGGCAGCGGCGACGCGAGTTCGACGCCCGGCCAGGGAGAATCCCACATGGCGCGGCAGACCTCTCCTGCCTCGCCCGCTGCTCCCCTCAGCAGTGTATTTCTGATCTGCCTGTTCTGCTACCCGCTCTGTCTCTGGTGAACCCTCTCACTGCCCCACGCCTCTGGCCTGTACCCCAGCTTGCATGTAAAAATAAAAAAAAAAAAATCTTTAAAAAAAAAAATTTTTAAGGACAAATGAATCTCAAAATGTTACTGTGCCATAGCAGATGTGATGCAAAATATTTGAAAACTAGCATACCATGATGTACTTTTTAGTTTGCAATGGTTCTTCTTAGCTACCAAAGATTGGGGGCATGCAGAAAACAGAATGGGGAATGGATATGTGGATGTCAGAGTTATACTAGGTATGGTTTCTTGGAGCAAACACCAACTTGGGGGTGAAGAAGATGGGGTACTGAGCAGAAGTCTAGGTGAAGCTGTGGTACAAATCAAAACTTCCTGGACTTATGGGGCCTCTGAATCTGAGATAGCCCTGGAGAACTCGCCTGGAAATGGTTAGTGGAATGACACTTTCTGTTGGCATGTTGAGTCATTAATGTGGGCAACCTAATGAAAGAACCTTGAATGGGAATCATCTCAGTCTAAATATTTCCCAAAAGAGATCTTTTGATGGCACAATTTTTTCAGCAGCTAAGTGAAGAAATACTTCAGTTGTGAAGAAACATCTGGGTGGTATAAAGCAGTGTGAATTACACTGCTTAATTATTAAAATATTCATATTTATTAAAATATTATTAGAATATTAAATATTGATTTAATAATATTTATTAAAATATTTATTAATTTATTAAAATATTTATTAATTACCCTCTATGCCTAGATTACTATTGTTTGAGGAAGTCTAGACTTTTAATACAACCCCTTTTTTTTCTAGGAGCTTGACTGTATAAATTATACATGCATATTTAGAATGCACTAATATTACTCTAGTATTAACATTAAATATTTTAAAAACAAATAATATACTTAACTCCCTCTTAACAGTTAATAACAATTTAGAAACATATATGATATAAAATCAAGAGCACCAATTATTTACAAAATCAGCATGCCATCAGCATGAAGGTATTAAGGAAACACCTATCCACCTGACCTAGGACTATAAAAATAAATAGAATTTTTAAATGAGGAGATAAAAGAAAAAAATATTTAAAATATAAAGAGCATTGTTAGCTATAAAACATTCAAGTAAATATGAAATGACACCTGTCAGAGAATGAATAACAATGTCAGTTTGATAGAGACATACATAATATATTAAAAAAAAATGGGGGGAAACAATGTCATAAAGGGAAGTTGGCACACATTTGAAAGATTTTACTGAAGATCTTACTGATCTCCAAGGAAAGATCATTACCTGTTTGTTTATGAATAAATGGAAGGAATGACATTTAATGCTATGACCTTCTCTCTAACTAGTCTAGCCAACTGACCTTTCCCAATAATTCCATGTGTTTTCTACAATCCTGTCCCTACAGTAAACAAAACATTTTCTTTTGCTGGTGGGCCTCTAGACTGACTGCTATTCAAAGAAACTAAAAAGTGTTAAATTAAATCCAAAAAAAAATTATTGGTCGTAGTAGAAAGGCTGATTTACCCTAAGCAGTTTATATTTGTTCTCAAAATGTGTTTTTCAAAATGTAATGAAAATTATCACATTTCCCCATCGCTTTGTTGCTTTCTGACACAGTTTTAAATAATATGCTAAATTTCACATTATATGTAAGTACAAGACCACTCTCCATATCTACGCAAGTTACATATATCCTTATGGGATCAATTAATATTGGAATTAGAGGAAGAATACAGGCTAAAATGCAATAAGAAAAAAGTAAACCTTCATGGTCACGAGAATGTCACTGTACAGTGTTGTTTTTTGGGTTTTACAAACTTAGCTATGATTATTGCTGACAAATAATTTTCACTGAACTAATTCCAATACCGAAATACTGGACATCTGCAAGGGATTCATCCTCTTTAATCTTCTCAATGATATCATTAGTGAGGAACTATTTTAATTCTAACTTTTCAGATAAGTGAATTACTAGAGGCCCCATTACTAGTCAGCAATGAATATCAAATATGAACTCATTTTATCCTAAAGGAATCATTTTCACTGAATACAAAAAAAAAAAAGTTAAGGTTTCAAAAGTTAATTAATTTGTCCTGTTCAAGAAAGACATATTTTTGAGTCAAGAGGTCATACTATTAAACTATGAGGTTTCACGTAGGAAATTATTTAACAAGTTTTAAAATATAGATGTAACAAAAACCCAAAAGATACTATTGCATTTCCAAATAGGCACAGACCACCATCATACTTGATGACGAGTGCCAAGACCAGGCACGCATAAGCCATTTCACCAATCATTATTATTAATTTCCATTCCCTTGGATAATTATATCACCTCTTGATCTGCAACCCTTTAACATCTTTCCCCCTGTCCTCAGTGTTGATTACAGCATATACTTTGGGGAAAAAAAAAAAGCTATCTGCATAGAGCAGATAGCTTTCTCCAGTACCAGAACTGCCACGCTACCCACAAAGATAAAAATAGATAAAATCTAAGCTTATAATCTGTCTTTATTGAAATGAATGAGTCTATGACCTTAACTAAGAGCACCTGATGTAATGTAATCTGGATGTCATTACCTCTCAGCTATTCAGTCTTGTTCTCTGTATGATAGCATAATAATTTACCTTTACCTTATTATAATCTTTTTGTATTGTTTTTTCATGATGTCATGTTGTTCTTATGCTTCTCTCCTTCCCTGTACAGAAAACCATCTTAAAAAGGATTGACAAAACACTTGTGAATACCATTTGATCTCTTCCGACACACACACACACACACACACACACACACACACACACGCACTTTTTGTATTTTTGAGTTCCTCCTTATTAGGAATTTTTTCACACTACTCCCTCTAAAACCTTACAAATATCTTCAAAGACCTTTCTAAATCCAATGGTCAGTATGTTTTTGTTTTTTAGCAAAATATAATAAAATGTTAATTGGCAATACAATCAAATGCAACTGATGAGTGTGTGTGTGTGTGTGTGTGTGTGTGTGTGTACTGAAAAAGAAATTTGTGAGAAAGTGGGAGAATATCATGTGAATGGACAATGCCCAAAGCTGAAAATACTTTCCATTTTTGACTGAGCTGTCTTTCATTTTCACTAGATTGAAAACTTGAAGCAGAGCAGTTGTGGGAATTTGCTTCTATAGTTAATTGCTTTCTCTTCTTTAGCTACATAAATGACAAAATTCACAATTTTACAATTTTTAATCTTCTTCCCAAAAATAGCTTTTTGTTCATTGAGATGTCACTGATTTACCGCACTGTCTATGATATAGAGGTTACAGGCTCAAGCTTCTTCACATGATGCAAGGGCACCCTTAGTACAAGAGCACCCATGCTAATTCATCACAGTCAATTTGACACCCTCCCACATTGTTCTCTAACTTCCTCCTTGCCTTAAATTTTACAATTGTATTTCCAGGGCTTGTTTGTTATTTTTCTTTCTGCCTTTTGTTTTGTTTCTCAAGATTCCACATGTGAGAAAAAACATCTGGTATTTGTATTTCTCCTTCTGGCTTACTTTGCTTAGCATAATCCCCTCCATTTCTATCCATATATATTTTTTTCAAATGACAGGAGTTCATCGTTTTTTTTATTGCTAAGTAGTATTCTATTGTGTATATATAACATCTTAATTTGCTCAGCTGTCCTTGGGCATTTGTGTTGTTTTACTAACTTCAATTTTTCAACAGTATTAGATCTAGCTTGACATATTCCCTCCTAAAAACAAGAAGACACAACAGTCTTGTGCTCTTCATCTTGTTTCAGATGTTGTTCCTTATTACTGACATTTCTTGTTCAGCTTCATCCAATCAATCAACTCTGAATGTCAGTGGCTCTTGAGTCATCTATATTATATATTATACTTTCTTCATAGATTTTCATAGATTCAAACATGTCCCATACGTTGATGACTTACAATTTTATATATAGTTCATCAACTTTCTCAAATTTATCTAGACAGCTGAGTTCCTCTCAGTTCTCCTTTGTTAAGACATATGAAAAAAGTAGTTCCTGACGTCTGCAATGGTTCCACTTTTCTCAACATTCATAACCACTCTATCAAGATGTCGATCATTAAAGGATATTTCACTCTTTTTTATTCATCTCCACAGATCACAGCCATTTTCTTCTTTACTCACTTTGGACTTGATAACACAATATCCTGTTAATCAAATTTTGTAAAATCCTGTGCATTCTACAGAGTAATCTCCATGCAAATCCTGAAAAATTTTATACGTGTATATATGGCAATGCAATTTCACTATTAAAAATATAGTACTACTTGGAATTAAATTTTTGAAATTTTTAGAGTAATGATTCCTCAACACTTCTACGATAATCTTAAAAGACTTCCTCTTAACTTCCTTATTTCATCTACATAGACTCTTTTTTTTTTTTTTTGTTCCATAAACACATAAAACTATGACTTAAGTTCTTTGGAATTTTATTTTTTTAATGTTTTTTATTAATATATTTTACATTATTGTGTATTCCCCATAGTTTACACACCACCAATTCACCTGTGAACCGTCACCATAGTTCCTTGTGTTCTTTGGAACTAGAAGGGATCATGCTCAGTGAAATAAGCCAGAAGGAAAAAGAAAAATATTGAATGGTTTCACTTATAGTAGAAATATAGGGGAACCAGATAAGCGATCAAGAGGAGAAAATAACAGCAACAAACACAAAAAATAGCAGGCAATTATAAATGAGAGACATTTAGCGAGGGGGTGGGTTGTTTCAAATTTTCTTAATGCTGCCTGGAACTTCAAAATTTATCACCCAGATCTTCACATGGTGAGTTTTATTACTTGGTTCAGATTTTGCTCAATTTTTTTTAACTCTATCTAAAGCAACATGTTGAACTCCGTTTTTTCTGTATAGCTTTATCTTCCTATTTACCCATTTTATATATTGTAATAGTACTTAGAAAATATAAAAGTAACCTTACTGGAAATTTTGTTGTCAATAAAATGGTATATTCTTACAAGCAGAGACTTCTGCCTGTTTGTTCACTATTAAGGGCAGTGCCTGCCATAGAAATTAATGATTTGATGTTTTGGAAAAGAGTGAAATAGATATAGATTAAATATTCCCAAATGGCAGTAGTACCATTCATTTGAATATTATGTCTAATGGAGTTGTTATTAGCTAGAAGGCCAGTGTGATGATTATATTGGAGTCTTAAACTTCTGAGTGAATGATCGTCAACGGCTGTTGGTCATCATCATCTCTGCCTGCAGTTCATGGCCTCATTTTAGAACAACCTCTGATCACTTAATATAGCCATTCCATAGGGGATGTTTCCATTTGTTACAATATGAAACAAAGACAAATTCAAGTAAATAATCTCTCTCTCTCTCTCTCTCTCTCTCTCTCTCTCTCTCTCACACACACACACACACACACACACACACACACACACACACAAGATAAATGCAAATGCAATACTAAAAGAAAGAAAAAAAATCTTTGGTCCTGTGTGTGTCTGTGTGTGTGTGTGTGTGTGTGTGTGTGTGTGTGTGTGTGTAGGATATATATCCTAGATATACAAATATACATGCATATATACATGTGTATGTGTGTGTATATGTGTATATATATATATATATATATATATATATATATATATATATATATAAAATATGGCGTAAGTTACAGAGAGGAGTAGAAACAGCTACTGTTGGAAAAAATTGCTTCTAGAAAAAAGAATAGATTAAAAGAAAAAGTGTACATTTTTAAAGTACAAATATCTAGTTCATCTATATGAGTCCAGAAAGTGAGTACGTTTCCCCAAATGGTCACATTAAGTCCAGATATTAAAATGCTGTTTCTAAATATACTGATTCTTTAAGGTATTCAAATATAGTAAACTCATACAAATCATCCATAATGATAATAACTAACTCATTTATTTTTTATATACAGTGCTATGCACTATGTTAAGCATTTTACTGACAAAAATTCAGTTAATCCTCATTTGGCTGTAGATAAAATACAAAGCATGTTACATACTTTACTGACAGATTTGGGTTTGAACCCATATAGTTTGAATTTACAGTACATGTTCCTCACATTTTCTTTTATATTTCCTCTCTCAGGAGTAACATCTGTTTTTTAGGATTTTCTATCTCTGACTGTTTTCCAGTTACTAGGTAGCATGCTTCTCAGAAGGCAGAATCGATGGACTTTTTCCATGTTATGGAATAAGCCTTAAATCTATAGTCAAACTTCTGGGGTTTGTTACTGGGTTGGTTCTGTCTGAAACTTTATTTTGTTCTCTATATTCTAAATTTAAGGGGGGCAATTTTTATCTTTCATTCTCTTAACATCTCACTTTCTATTCTTTTGCAATTCATGTTGTCCCAAGTGGCGAAAATGCATCCTCTTTTATAGCAGAGTAGTATCCCAGTGTGTATACCTCTTAATCTTCCTATTCCTCTCATTTGTACTTACACACTTATATTGTTTCCATTACTTGGTTACTGTAAATAGTTTTTTGATGAACATAATATAACACACAGCCCTTCAAATTAGTCTTTTATCTTGCATCTTTTGGATAGGTAACTAGGAGCAAATTACTGGATGTATTTATTTATTATTTTGAGAAAGTTCAATACTGTTTTCAATAGGAGTTGGGCCAGTCCGCATTTTCACAAACAGTGGTTCCATATGAATTTTAGTAACACTTGCTCTATTTCATTGAAAAATACTACTGGAAGTTTTATTTGGATAAAATGGCCACTTTAAAAATTATTAGTTCTTCCACTTTATGAGCACAGAGTATTTAATTTATGTTTTAATTTATTTGTGTCTTACTCTACTTCTTTTTAACAATGTTTTGTAGTTCTCTTTGTATAAATCCTTCATCTCATTTTGTACGTTTATTCCTCGGTATATAATTAGTTTCAATGTGATTATGAATGGGGTTGTTTTGATTTCTTACTCTTCTAGTTCTTTGTTTGCATATAGGAACACAACTGCTTTTTATAAATTGAAATTGTTTAAACTGTCATTTGATTATATTAGTTTATTTTTTCAACTATGTTTTTAGGAGTCTATAGGTTTTGCTATGTATATTATGTCTTCAGATAATAGCAATAGTTTTACTTCCTGTTTCCCAGTTTTTATTTTTTAATATACTTCTCTTCTCTTGTCTAATGGATACTGCTAGGGCTTCTAGTGCTATATTGGATAATAGTGATATAAATGGAGACCCTTAATTTGTGTGAGATCTTAGAGGAAGATATGAACAATGATATGGTAAATCTCTCTCCATATTCATCATTCTGCTGAAAGTCCTTTCTAGAATGGCATTGTTTGCAGCCAACATATGTTTTCTGAACACTGTAGCTTTATGGGTGTGTTTACTTACTTTATCACGGGACTGTCTCTCTGAGATTAAAATATCTGAACCTTAGTACATTCACTCCAAGGTTACTGACAGCCTTAAAATATTGACTCATCTGGCTGTCATCCAAACTGCTTAGTGACTAATAAAGTCTCCCTTTCTCCTTGTCTATATAGATTTTAATGAAAGGTGTTTCAGATTACACTCCTGAAGTTTCAAAATATCAAGACATAGTTAATCAAAGAGTCACTCATGCTTTATTCCTATTACCTTTAAAGTATTCAGTAATTAGAATGTTGAAAAGACTATGAATATACAAAGTAGTTTTAGTTCATTATGAGTTTGTATTGAAAAAGTAGATACTATTCATATAGTATCTAAATTGAAGAAAAGAAAGGTGAAAACAAGTGTCAGAGAAAAATCACAAAAGTGAGTTATAGAATATACATATTAACAACATAAACTCAATGAAAAATAGAATACTGAATCAACTATGTCTATTTCTAAATATAACCTCTTTTATAGCTAAAGTATTTTTATTTGGAAGTTTACTTTTTTAATGAAAGCATATATTTGAACTAATTTTTCTATTTAAATTAAAAAATATTGATATATGTTTAGAATAGTTATACAAATATTTTACTACAAATTTTTATTATCATCTTTTAATTGAAGATATTTTGAAGGAATGGTTTTTAAATTTACTGTCTTTACTGTTTTTTTTTTTACATCTTTATATATTAAACACTTGGAATTATATTGTTTTAAATCCATTTGTACCTTCTTATTTTCCTTAGTAGAAATAGTTTAATAAAGGTTACTACAAAGTATTTTAAGGACTGGTCAAGACGTCACCCATAATTTGGTCTCTCAATATTTAACTATGCATACTTCGTTCTTACAATTATATACAAATTGAATATTCATCCAGTCTATATGATAATTTTTCCATTGATTGATTATTCAAAGGTATATTTACCAAGAATCAACAAATGACTTTTCATTTTTCTAGTGAAACAAATGAGAAATAAAATTGATAATTTTTTAAAGATTTATCTATTTATGCATACAAGCTGGCGTATAGACCAGAGGTGTGGGGCAGCAAGAGGGTTCACCAGAGACAGAGTGGGGAGCAGAACAGGCAGATCAACAGAAATACATTGCTGAGGGCAGCAGCAGGCGAGGCAGGAAAGGTTTGCCATTCCATGTGGGACTCTCCCTGGCCAGGCATTGAACTCAAACTGCAGCTGCCAACAGCTTCACAGCGCAGCACCCAACCACTGTGCCACTGGGGAGGTCCAAAATTGATAATTAATATCGTGTAACTATATAACAAATATTAACGATCTAGTTATTAATTTATTTTTAATTGACATATTTTAAATTTTGTAAATATCATTATGCCTAAAATTTTTACCAACAAGGTACATATTTTCAAATATATATTTGATTACCTGCTAAAATCCTTCCACTACTGGATGAAGCACATACTTCAGTAATTTTCTCTTATTTATATAGTAGGACTCAAAGTCAGTAATAGCTGGAATGATAAGTAAGAAATGTACTCTTTGTAATGTCGATGAGATGAAGGCTGCATAATAAGCACTGAATTTTACAAAATATGTCATAAAAGATGGAGACAGTTGACATGAATATTCATTCACTACTACCCACAGAATAACCTAAACAGCAGGGATCTAGAATCACTAATACTTCTGAGGGCAAGTGTACCATTCCTAGCCCTTCATGTCTTAAGTTCCGTCTTGGTCTATTTGAATGTCTGAGATGTTCTTTTACTAGTTGTTCTCATTATTTTTGAATAATGTCCTCATTCATGAGGACTGCACTTCCATATTCATTATTGTTCTAACACTTTAAATAAAACAATTGAGGAAATTAGCAAATGAGAATTAGATGATGATAAGTATATGGCCTTAATGACAGGAACTGTTTAGGGAGAGTATTCTCATTGAAAGAGATAACCACTGTCTTTAAGTTCAATACAAACCCCCAGATGGAGTGGTGATAAGAGTCATATTCCACAAACAGGACTTTTTGTAAGGCTACAAAGTGCCTGAAGAATGTCTGAAAAGATATTTATTGACTTTCTGCAGCATATACACCTCTTTTCCCTTTGGTTTTCATTAGAATAACTTACAAAATTGCATCCTCAGTTATAGCACAGGACTCTGAATGGCTTAAATTTAAGTGCTTCTATAGTTTTGAAAAACTGGTTAGACATGGACTCCAATCTACTTGATGCCAGAGAAGTGAATCCAAAGACTTTTACAAAGGAAAAGGATACTCCCTACAGGGAGTATCTTTCTACAGTTGGACATTATTTTGTGAAATTTGAAAGTCAGAATGCCCCTGGATGCAGAAATGTTGCTACCACAAAGGAACAGTACAGAATTGCTGATGACTGGGATAACCATACAGATTTCCAGTACGACGATAACATAGAGAAGTCAGATGGAAACTTGTAAAGCCAAGGATGACGGTGATGCTAATCTCTACATTAAATTGAACCTAATGTTTGGATTTTCTGTCTTTAAGCCTATAAATTTTGTTTATTTGTTTAAGTCAGTTTGAGTTGTATCAGAGGCCATTTCCTAAACAAGATATCTTAGATTATGTTTTCTCAGTGTAGATCATAAGCGTGCAGATGGGAAACTCAAAAGAAAGATATTTAGAAATATAAGTGAGCTGATCATTGTCTTCAGAATAAAATTACAGATATCAACATCCTACTCACTGATTGAATTGGGCGGGATGACAGAAAGAAAAGATTGTCAGGTAAAAATATTCTTTTGTCTTGTTCCTAGGAAGAGACTGAGGAAAAACAACCAATTATTAAAAGTGGAACTCATGCTGTCCTGTCAATTCCTGGATCAGAAACCCAAGAGTAGGAATTTCACTGTATAGTAAATTGCATCTTTACTGCTTCGAATAAAACTATGAGTCAGGAATCCATGTATGAATAATAAAGAATCAAGACAATTTTATAGCAGATAAAGGTTGAAGTAACTGCATCTTTAGCTATAATAAGAAGCTTGCAAATCTTCCTGTAAAGATGACTTTGTAGTAAATCCTATTGTATGTTTATTAATGAAAGGTTTTGCTTCTTATTAGGATTTGTGTGAGATTAAATTGGCACAGAGTCGAAGAAGGGGGAAATTTCAGTAAATCAGTAATGGTCTGTTTTCCTATACATTAGGCAGAGTCTAATACATAGAAAGTGTAATGGGACAAGCAAAGTGACCTGCGTGAGACAGAAGACAGAAAAAAAAAAAAAAAACCTAGAGATTAGAGCTATTTATGGGATATCCTTTTATTTTTGACAACTTACTTGACTACGTTTTCCTTAATAATAGAACCTTTGTTTATTATTCTGCTTCAAGTATATAAGAGTCTTAAGAAACATGTGTTGAATAATTTATTGTTTTCTTCTGTAACTTCAAGTCAAATCCCATATAATTTCTAGGGGAATTATTTCCATGTATATACCTCCCTAAATTCGTAGAGAAATCACAAATCATTCTGACCAAATTATTAGTGATTACATACAAAAATATGTGATAATTTTAAACAAAACTAGAATAGAAACAAATTTAAATTATTTATTATACTTATTAAAATAAAGTAGCATGCTTTATTGCTAGGTCATAAAAAGTGCTTCTGTGTTATTTCAAATAAGATTTCTCAAATTTTGTATTTGGATTTCTCTATAGTTGGCTCATATGCATTCCTCATTATCAACTGAATATATTAAAATTCCCACTATGATAAATTCTCAAGGATTTGAGGAATTTTACCCTTGGATTCTCTATGTGCTTGGTAAATACTTAATTGAGAAGTCAGTGCTGTTTTTATTACTTTTTGAAAAATATTTATTTTATTTGTTTATGCATACAAGAACTGGGGTGTAGGCTAGAGGTGCAGGGAGTGAGAGGATTCACCAGAGACAGAGTGGGGAGCAGAACAGGCAGATCTACCGACATATACTGATGAGGGGAGCAGCGCACAAGACAGGAGAGGTCTGTTATGCCATGTGGGTCAGCTCCTGGCCAGGAATCCAATTCAGGCCAGTAGCTGGTAACAGCTTGATCTCTCTGAGACTTTAACCCCTGCATCACCAGAGAGGCCCCCGTGGTCTTTTTAACATTTAATTTATGAAGATAATATACCTCTGAATGCAGCTGGCTTAATTGATAAGAATTATGGAAAATAGTATGTTCATACAAAGACCTGGTTAGGTAAAGGAAAAGAGTTATCCCCTTATAGAAATAATGGTATATAATCTGTTCTTAATCATTATAAAAATTTATCTCAAGGAAATATAAAAATGATCTTAGCTTCAATAGAAAGTATTACTGACTCAAAATAATGCAAGAACTTAGTGAAAGACTATAAATAAAGTTCTTTAGACTCCAAGTTATCTGCACCAGTAAAATATACTATAAATATTTAAAAAGACCAAAATAAGATTTGCAAGTTTTTTAACAGAAAATGGAGATAAGAAATAAATTTTACCTCAATTTATTCCATCAATATATCACTCCAAGAGTAAAACCAAATGATCAAGTTGATTTAAGGTAAAAATTTCAAATAACTGAAAAAATATCATCAATTTAATTACAATTAAAGTACTGTTGTACCTACTATAAAGCTTACACAGGGATTATTATTTTTTTAAAAGATTTATTTATTTATATATACAAGCTGGGCTACAGGCCAGAGGCGGGGTGGGGGGGGCGGCGAGAGGGTTCACCAGAGACAGAGTGGGGAGCAGAACAGGCAGATCAGAAATACACTGCTGAGGGGAGCAGCGGGAGAGGCAGGAGAGGTCTGCTGCACCATGAGGGATTCTCCCGGGCTGGGCGTCGAACCCGCATCGCACGCTGCCGATAGCTCCACAGTGCAGTGCTCAACAGCTGTGCCACCAGGGAGGCCCTTACACAGGAATTATTAAATATCACTATGGCAAAAAACTCCAGATATTTTCACTCTGATAATCTTTGTTCTCACCATGTATCATAGGCTGAAATAAAATAACTTTTTATTCTAAAGGTTTGCATTTGTATAATATATACTGCACAATAAATACATTTTAAAAGCAATATGTCATTCCTAGTAGGACATAAATTCTCCAGATTTTAATTCAGATACTTGAAATTACTCATGAGTTTATTTAACTATGGGTTATTCAGAGCATACCAAAAAGTACTTTATCAGGCAATGGTAGAGTAAAAAATATGTCCAAGTTGACAACTTTAGTAAGATATAAATGGACAGTATAAATATTTTGGAATGAAGTAAAACTGTTGCAAGTTACTACCTAATCACTAAATCTACAATAGCTAAAAAGTAGGCGAATGCAGATTTACAACGTATTTGCTACCATGTAATGAAGGACTACTGAGAAAATTTAATGCTTTTGGACACTTTGTTCATGAGTCAAATCCTGAAAGCAAGGAAGAAAAAAATCCTACTGATTTTTCAGTCAAATCCTATTATTTCACAGGTATACATGCTGACCATGTTTCCTTTTTTTATTGTAGCTTCTTTTCACTTTCTCTTTTACTTTGTAGCATTAAAAGTTGCTTCAAGGACTTTTAATATTTATAAACATCAAGGACTTCAAGGAATAATATATTTAAACTGAAACCAAACAATAAGAGGGGACTACAGAACTCTTTCAAAGTATAGCTCTTATTGAAACTACCATGTTTAAATATATGTAGCAATCATAGCAGGTAAACACTTGAAAAAATTTAAGAAGAAAATTAAATACAGTTATTTCATATAGTTCTTTCAAACATATGAAACAATGACTTAAAATTCAAAAGTAATGATAACCTAGTATTTAAATGGTCCTTTTTACACTTGAAGGCACATTGCAATATACCTTATTGTAAATCAAAAGAGGTTTATACTAGATTACATTCACCACTAAAAGACAAATTCTATCCTTTACCATCCAATTGATCCCCTTTATCTGATTTATCCACTCCATTCCCTTTTCTTCTGATAACCACTATCTTGGTTTTAATGTCAAAAGTTTAAAAGTTTATTTTTATTTTGTTTAGTCATCCATCTATATATATATTTATACACATTTATATATATATATATGCTACAGATAAGTTAACTCACACTGTCTTTCCATCTTATTTCATTAAGCATAATAGCTTTGAAGTGCAGCTATGTCATTAAAAATCATTCTTTTGAATAGTTCTATAGTATTCCATTGTTTATATATATATATATTTTTAGGTCTGATACACAAATTTTTTGATTGAATTTTTATAGGATCATATATTAAGGTACAGCAAAATAGATTTTCCCCAGCTATAAATAATCTGCTGTCTACTTTATACACACACAGACACACACACACACAGACACACACACACACACACAAATACACAAATCATTGTTCATTTTTGTATAATGTATGCTTTCTCTTCTCAGGTGTAGTACCTGTAAAATTCCCACCATCAATTCACCTGTGAACGCTCATCATAGTCCCTTGTGTTCTTCCCTCCTCTGTTTTGACTCCTCTGTCTCACACGTCCATGCAGAATGTCTCTGATTTATAGTTTCCTGCTAATTTTGTTTTTATTTTTTTATTATTATTCTTATTTTATTTTTTTTCCCTGATACCTTATTTGGTTCACCTACATTCCTCCTTTAAGTGGAATCATCCAAATATTTTTCTTTTTCTTTCTGCCTTATTTCACTGAGCATAATCCCTTTCAGTTCTATAAATATTGCTGAAAATGGCATGAGTTTATCTTTTTTGAATGCTGAATAGTATTCCATTGTATATATATACCATTGTTTATATATCTTACATCATCTTTATTCAGTTATAGTTGATGAGCATTTAGGTTGCAAATAATATTTTAAATAGTGAGAATTTGCTAAAATTATGAGGTATAGAACAGTCTTTTCACAAATAGTTACAATCAGTATTAAGTTGGGTAGTATAAACATAGGCTATGGCTGCGTGTGTATAAAGAGCTGAAGCAGGGAGCAAGAAAAGAGAAACAGTATATTAGGTACTGCGTAGTCTATAAAATTTATGATCAACTCAAGAAAACTGTTCTAAATTAATGGGCAAATATTTTTTCACCATTCACAATGCAAGGAATTCCTAAAAGATATACACTTGAAATAAGGATATCATCCTATTTTATGATTTGTCATCTTAGATATTTTATCAAAAACAATGATCTTAACATGCAACTATTATCCATCTAGGGTATTTGGAAGCTATTGATTTCAATTTTGGACACTACAATTACCACTCAACCTATGTTTCTGCTTTTTTTTTTTTGTCTAATATAAGTTGGTAACTCACTGTGGCATTTCAGAGAAAAGCATGAAGGGGTTGAATAACAGAACTTGACAGTTTATTGCATAAATATCCATTGATAGTACAAACCTCAAACTATGACTGAAATAAATTTAACACAAAATGCTGATTACTCAAAAAATTTAATTATGATACACCTTTTGGTTTATAGCACTGGGAACGCCAGACATAGTAGAGTTCACAGTTTAGTTGGGGAAATAACAGATTGTTATACAGAGAAAAACAACAATTTAGGAAACACTGTTAGGCAAAACATGATGAACCAGCAAATATTTGTTTTATGTTCAAGACGATTTTCATGGATTTATATTATTTGCTTTGGGCATTGATATGTTTTCAACATGGGGGGAAATAACCAAAAATGAAAGCCATCAGAAAATGCAAGACACTTTCTAGGTCAGTGAACAGACTAGCTTAGATGGAACAGAGGTCATGTGGATAAGAAGTAAGAGTAAGGCTCAATAAAGTGGGGGCCAGGTTTTTGATGATTTGTATACTTTTTCATGTATTAACTCTCTAAAGGACTTAACAGCATTTCATCTTTTCTTCTTCTTCCTTTATTACACAGATTATAAATTCAGAGTGTAAACATTCATTTGAAAATATCAGTGGCATTTACATTATGCTTTTATATAAATGTTCATTAGTTTGGGTTAGGAGAAAAAACAGGAATGAAATAATGAAAATGAAAGGAAAAAATGAATGACAATTTGAGTAAAGGAACTCAAATGCATACCATCAAGTGGTCAAGATTTCAGCAACTTTAATGATTGTGTTTTACCTAGGGATGAACAACTATAAAAAATATCAAACTGTAAGTTCATTTACAAATATTGTGTGCATACCTGATTTTGCCAGGACATACGTTTTAAGTTATTTTAATATACAGTAGCAAATTGAACCACAAGTGAAGAGCAGCTGGAATAAAAGTGCCCTTTTCATCAAACTGGCATGATGCTCAAATGTGACTATAGAAAAATACAAAAATGAATGTATAGTCCTTTTGGACACTGATTTGTAGTTTTCTATTGCAGTTTTTCAGTTGGAATAACCAAAATATAAGATGAGTCAAAATATAAGATGCCACAGATATTTAAAATAAGATAAAATTCAAAACAATAAAGACAAATAGAAATGAAAATATACAGCAAAAAAGAAGCATTTCTTACTTTGATAATTTTAGATAATACTAGTACCCTATTTTTCTAAATTTCATGGAGTTATGCCTATTAACACTATCCAAAGTGAGGAGTTTCCATAAATCAGAAATCTATATGACCATTTTTATAGATGAAAAATGAGAAACAACACATGCACAGAAGATTATATGCTGTTCTCTAACAAAATAGAGATGTTATTATGTTGCTATTATAGAATATTAAGTATACACAGGACTAATCTATGCTGAAATAATCCTGTGACAGGTAAAAGTGAGTATAATAAAAAGATAAAACCTGTCTACAGCACTGCACATGGCCCCTTGTTCTGTGGCACGGCTTGGTATTTCACACTGGGTTTTCTTTCTTTCTTGTAGACAAATTCCTGGTACTCACATTACTACCACATAGAAAACAACTTTGATAGGGATAAGAGTTTCTCAAGTGGCTAAGTATTTAAAGATACTTCCAGAAACAAAGGTGGATATCTGTCTGTTTGTGGTGTAATACAGAACTCGAAAGATAATTCACATATCTGTAATCCAAAAATCAAATGTAACAGATTTTCTATTGTGCATTCAGAGAGATTTGTGCAGGAACACATGCCCATCCTAAAGTGAATGGATATCTTTGCTGTCCTACCCAGAATTTTCCAGAAGTATTAAAAAACAATTTATAAAAATCAAGACAATGTGTCAATGGGAAAAACGAAATGCCTGCAATGTTTAAGAACAAGTAAGATACTCAATAAGGGTGGGGGATCTACAGAGGAGAAGTATGGCACGGCACTTTCAGAGCACATGACCCCATAAATGTAGCAATTTGGTCCATAGGGTATTTTAGGCTAATGGTATTTGAGTAATACCATGTTCTGAAAGACTTTCTCACCATTCCTGAAGCAAGTCATCTAACCTGCATGTGAACAGGTTATTCTCAATGCCTGGAGAAAAGGAACATGTTAATTGCCTAGGGGACACAGAGAAATCTGAGCAAATAGGACTTGTAAATTTTCCCCAGTAGCTAATATTCTTTGTCCTATCATGTCTTTCGATGTTTCCATACTTCAATTTTGGCATAAAATTTATTTCCTTATGGAAGTATTCATGTCATGTAATATTTACATGAAATATTTTTTATGCTTTTCTCTTGTTAATCTGGCTTTTGTTACAGGAGTCCTGTCAAGAATTTGAAAGGTGGGGCTTCCCTAGTGGCGCAGAAGTTAAGCGCTGCGCTGTGGAGTTGTCAGCAACTGCGACGCTAGTTTGATGCCCAGCCAAGGAGATTCCCACATGGCACAGCAGACCTCTCCTGCCTCGCCTGCTGCTCCCCTCAGCAGTGTATTTCTGTCTATCTGCTTGTCCTGCTCCCCTCTCTGCCTCTGGTGAACCTTCTCACCACCCCAAGCCTCTGGCCTGTACCCCAGCTTGTATGCATAAATATATAAATCTTAAAAAAAAAAGAATTTGAAAGGTAGTCAAAAAAGATATTTTCTAGTTCTAAGAAGAAGAGGAGGGACCAGGAAGAGGTAAAAATACAAATTTGAAAATAGTTGAAAAAATAGGAAATACATAATAAAATTTACTTGTTTTCAAGAAACTGACTGAAAATAGTCTTTAAAATGAATGATGGATGTTTTAATGTAAGAGTAGGAATAATTTTTCAAATTTGTCTTACAGAAATTGCAATTTCTGCTGACACTAAGTCCCTATAAGTAATGACCTACATTTTTAATGTTTTGAAGAAATGTCATTTAAAACAAATTTATGTTGAACACTTCTCCTTAATTATATCATAGAAAAGCTGATTATCCCTCTAAGAAATGAATGAAATTTTAATTACCACTTAACAATTTATTACAACACAGGTAGCAATATATAAGGGCAATAAGTACATATTTTCTGCACATTCTAATGTGATATTGTTTTCCAGTCAGGCTTGATAATCTGTATACTATCTTCTTATTTTAAAGCAATGAGAACATTAATAAAAATGTAAGGGCTGATGAGTGGGTAAAATGGCAGACAAGTTAGTAAAGCAGTTACTGTGAAATAATTTCTGTAGCCTGTGTTCATGATGACTCTAAAATAAAATCAGCAATGTACATCAAAGACCATGCTCCACTCGGAAATATGCAACTAAATACTTTCAAACATTAATCAATTTTGAAAATGAATATTTAATATTTACAAATATCTATACTACAAAAAAAGTGTCAATGTTCTTGACTTTCAATAGGGGATAATAGAAGCAGGATATCCTGGTAACTAAAAAAATGCCTTCAAAGAAAAAGAAAGTTGTAATTTAAATTCTAATGTGGTAAAAGATTTCAAAATTTTTATTTGTGAGGTTTTGAGCCATAGGTGTTGAAGAGCACAGATGGCTTAAGTTTGTGGTAGACAATCTAAGCAAAGGTTTGCAGACTTGAGCTTGTATGAAATTTCAGTTACTAGAACAAAGTGACCATAGAAAGGTGTAATAAAAACATGAATCTTGGAAAATGAAATAAGGCAAATTAAGGAGACTTTTGAGTTATATATTATATATTAAATGAGCAATTTAACTTGGATGGTATATAAAACATATATGTTTTAGTATGGAAATTATGACCCAACACATAACAAGGGGCCTAAAAGGAATTATAACAATAGTCTAGAGGGACTAAGTTTATAGCAGTTGTAATTAGAATGAAAATAACTACTAATGCTATCCAAATCTTATATGGTGCTCAAAAAGTGTCTGATTGTTTCATGAGTTTTACAGATACAAGTTCATTTAAATACAAAACCTGTGAGATAAGTATAATCAGTTGTGCCTTTATACTGGGAAAGAAATTTAGAAACAAGTAGGTTAAGGAATTGGTCTCATTCCTATATAGGAGATGGAGTTCAAATCTGATGTCATGCATGCTGGCTTTGAATCCTCATTTTTAATCCCTGTGTAAGACTGCAAAATAATGAACTTATAAATGCAAAATAAATATTAGTTGACATTATTAGGAGTGGCGAATATCAATGGTATAGCTTAATCTATGATTAATTATGGGATCATGAATCTGAAGTGGAAATACAAGAGAAAAGCCTTATTTGTAGTGGAGGTTAGGAAAAAGAAATCTGTTCCATGGGTGACTTCTGTTGTTCAATTTTATGTGAGAGGCATGACCTCTATCCTTTAAATCTTGACCAAAATTTTCAGAGATTTCATCATGTGTAAGAATTCTGGAATTGAAATGTTAATGGTGTCACTACTAAGAAATGCTAAGGACAAGGAAAGTGAAAATTACTGGAAGGTAATTTTGAATGTAGGCGATATGCTTGAGGAGCTAAAAGAGAATCCTATTGACATGAACACACAAGAAAACATTAGCACCTATGTTAATCTGCACAGAAAAATGTAGAAAAATACATTTGTCTCATTAATATTTTTTTATTTCTCATCCCCTCACAATGTACTGTAAAATGTATTTTCCTTGAGTGATGCACAACTGAGCAATATTCTTTCAACAAACCTCACTTTACTTGGATCGGTCTCACTGGGTATTTATCTATTCTTTATTTTCAAATGGACACTGATCAAAACATAAGCCAAATCATGAATAACATCTAAAAAGAAGAAGTAGTCTCTGTTCCTTGAAATAGTGTTGGAAGAGTAATGACATGCCATTTTATACTATACCAAAGTTTTCATCAACTTTTAAGAGAATGCTACTATAGTAGTATCCTTCTTTAATGATATTATGAATAAATCTTCAAGATTAAAAAAAGAAGTGGTATGAAAGTTATTCCTTTTTTTAAAGATTTATTTATGCAAACAAGAGCTGGGGTGGGGCCTCCCTGATGGTGCAGCGGTTAAGCGGCTGCACTGTGGAGCTGTCGGCAGCAGCGACGTGAGTTCGTCGCCCAGCTGGGGAGATTCACACATGGCGCAGCAGACCGCTTCTGCCTCACCTGCTGCTCCCCTCAGCAGTGTGTTTCCGTTGATCTGCCTGTTCTGTTCCCCACTCTGTCTCTGGTGAACCCTCTTGCCGCTCCACGCCTCTGGCCTGTACCTCAGCTTGTATGCATAAATAAATAAATCTTTAAAAAATACAATTAAAAAAAAGAGCTGGGGTGTAGGACAGAAGTGTGGGGGCACGAGAAGAGTCACCAGAGACAGAGTGGGGAGCAGAATAGGCAGCTCGATGGAAATACACTGCTGAGGGGAGCAGCAAGCAAGACAGGAGCGGTCTGCTGTGCCACGTGGGTCAGCTCCCTGGTTGGGATCAAACTCATGCTGCTGTGGCTGAGGATAGCTTCAAAGTTCTGAGACTTAACCCCTTATGCCACCAGGGAGGCCCCTAAAAGTTATTCTTATGTGTAATTAGACTAATCACCTTTGTATTGAAAGTATCATAGCTTATTTATTAACTTTAAAATACAGACAAATATAATATCAAATTAGAATAATAAGTGATATAGCATTATTATTGGAAGTCAGAAAATAGCTTTTTCTTTCTCTTCTGATTTTCTTCTTCCAATTTTAAATATTATTATAATATCATTAAATTCTTCACATATTTCCTTGCCTTAGAATGGGTTAAAGGAAAAAATTACAAATTAAAATGAATGGACTTTTCTAGAATCTCATGTAAGTACATTTTCCATAGTCACATAAAGTCTAATTTGAGATATTAATACCAATTCATTTCTCTTTTCTACCTTCAAATAAATATATTATAAATGGTAAAAGTACACAAAGATAACCAAGTTAAAAATTTTGAAAGCAAGAGATCTGCACAAACTATATAACTGCACCGATTAAATAAAAATACTTACATTTATGTTTAAATGTATTTAAAAACATTGCAGCAGCAAATGTATGATTCAAATTAATTATGTAGAATTTCAGTTGTCAAAAAGCTAAACTTGGACAATTTTTAGAATCTGACATAATTTGACAAACCTGTAGAATAATTTAAATTTGCTAATTAAGTTAGATCATACAAAGTGTCCAAAAGAAATGAGAAGAATCTGTTACATTCTAGAGTATCTAGAGAAGGTCATTGCGAATAGAAAATTATTTGGAAATGTACCATAAAATAATGATTTACTAACACTGAATATAAATTGCGTGAATAAAGATAATCAGGAAGGAATATCTAGTGCACACATATCATACTTTTGCCTTTCAACTGGTTCCATTTTTTCTATGCCAAATTATTGTTTTTTGAAAATTGTGATCTTAAATAATTAAAGTAAATTAGAGGATTGTGTTAGAAAGTTATGATTTTCATAAGCAAATTATTTCTGTTCTACTAACCAACTAATAATAAAGTTTAAAATAATATTTGGCCTCGCTGGTGGAGCAAGGAGTTAAGTCTCAGCATTATGAAGTTATCCCAGCCACTACAGCAGGAGTTTGATCCCCCACCAGGGAGCTTCCCACATGGCACAGTAGATCTCTCCTCTTGCCCACTGCTCCCCTCAGCAGTGTATTTCAGTCAATCTGCCTGCTCTGCTCCCCACTCTGTCTCTGGTGAATCCCTCACACGCCCCCACCTGTGGCCTACACCACAGCTCTTGTATGCATAAATAAATAACTCTTTCAAAAAATAAATAAAATAAAACAATTAACAATATTCTTTAGTATAAAGGAGGAACAATGGTAATTGAAAATTTTAAGTGCTTTTCTATAACATTTTTATTCAACTGAAATAAGCTCCTGAAAAGGGGATGAAAAATTTTAAATGAAAGTGACAAAAATAGGGGTGATTATGGTTAAGTTACTGATTATGGAATTAGCATAAAAAAGCTGCAAAAATTCTATTTTTTTTTTTACTCTTTTCACAAAATTAAGAACTTAAAAATATTCACACTAAACTTTCACATCCCTTATCTTGTCAACATTCAGTAAATTAAATATTAAAGCCAATGGAAGGACTGTTACGGGCAACAAGAGAGTGATAGGAATTAACCTAGACTCTTATAATTTTGGAATATCTAAGACTTCTTGACAGTATTAGCCTATAAGTAGTTTTTCTTGAACAGTTATTCAAAATATTCCCTCATATCATGTCTTCATAGTAAAAATGAAACAAGAGAGAAATATCAAAGAGATGAAAAAAGGAAAAAAAAATACTAGCAAATTGAAACTAGTAGCTGGTATTTTGAAGATCATACACTGAAAGTGAGAAATGTGGCTACATTCCAGCAATGTAGAGACTTCCGTAGTATCATTTTAACAAGAGAACGATGACGTTTGAAATGCACTAAATAAAGACAAAAAATTAATTACCTGAATACTGCATAAACAAAAATTCTGAGGGTACTCATTTTGTTAAAGATCTAACATACAGGGGCCTCCCCGGTGGCACAGCAGTTAAGCGCTGCGCTGTGGAGCTATCGGCAGATGCGAGTTCGACTCCCGGCCGGGGATAATCCCACATGGCGAGGCAGACCTCTCCTGCCTTGCCTACCGCTCCCCTGAGCAGTGTATTTCTGATCTGCCTGTTCTGCTACCCGCTCCGTCTCTGGTGAACCCTCTCGCCGCCCCACGCTTCTGGCCTGTACCCCAGCTTGTATGTATAAATAAAAAATAAATCTTTAAAAAAATATATATCTAACATACAGATACATCCATTATTATATTGACTAGAATTGAATATGGAAGAAAGAAAAATTAGTAAATGGGAAATAAATGCCACGCTATTCCAGTTTTAGCTCATCTATAATTTAGTTAAGAAATGTGAAATATGGGCCTCCTTGGTGGCCCAACGGGTTAAGCACAGCACTATGAAGCTATCCAGAGACACTTCAGCATAAGTTTGATACCCGGCCAGGGAGATTCCCACATGGTGCAGCAGACCTCTCCTGCCTCACCCGCTGCTCCCCTCAGCAGTGTTTTTCAGTCAACCTGCCTGTTCTGCTCCCCACTCTGTCTCTGGTGAATCCTCTCACCACCCTGCACCTCTGGCCTACACACCAGCTTGTATGCATAAATAAATAAATCTTTAAAAAAAAAAAAGAAATGCGAAATACCAGGTTAATGTAAATATGACTATATAAAGTCAAAAATAATGCTCAAGAGGGTGGAAGAGGGGAGCACGGGGGACTATGGTGATGGTTCCATGGGTGAACAGGTGGTGGGTAACATATGGGGACCACACAATAATGTAAAAGATATGAATAACAAAAATAAATAAAATATTATTAAAAAAACAATGCTCATATTAATTATTAAATTCACTCTTCAAATGGATATTCTTAGTAACTTATTGTCTTATAATTTTAAGGCCTATGCTAAATGATAACTTTAATTTTTTAAAGTTGTTGAAATGATCAGACTCTTATCCCTGACAAACCCATACATATCTAATATTAAATTCCTTTCTTCTGACTCATAAAAGATCTTATTAGCTACCCATTTCTATGTACTTGATCATACATAAAAGGAGATCAAACTTAAGGTGCTGAATTATTTTAGTATTGAGATCTTTTTTTGAAATGAAGATTTTCTTTAACATTCTATAGTACAAGTTAGACGTATAGTAAAAGTTAGACGTGTCACATGGAGCTTAAGAGCTAGAGGTCATGTTTATTTCCTACATTAAACACCCACTCTTAATCACATCAAAAATTAAATGGTTAGTATAAAAAATATGAGTTTCCAAAAGAAACATAGTGTGTTTAGGCTATCTGGGATCTTCTCCCTCTCCCAAGTGCTCTGTCCGCACATATTTTGTTTTACAAATATTGATGAATTCCAGAAATTTCCTATGGCAGTCCACAGTGATCCCTCCCTTCTGTAAAATTTGCACATATAATTTAATATCATTCATATACTGCTCTTCAAGAGGTAGCCTTTTCATTGGTCCTATTAGGAAAACATATTGAAATTATTATGTTAAATAAAAAAGATGGGCTGAAGTTTAGGATAATAATATGTTAACAATCATTGTATTTCCCAATAAGTGTTTCTAGCATAGGAAAGAGTAAATTCTTGGGAGCAGCACCGCTAAATGCACAAAGCCTAAGTACATGTCTGTTTTTAGTGAGAGAAATATTGTTATATTTTGCAATGTTATTCAATAGGTAAAAGAAAAACTTTGTGAAAAATCAAGAGTATATATTTTTGGCAGCTGCTGGGACACAGCCAAAAAACTTCATACTCCTTTATTACAAATGTACTTGTTTCTTACTACTGCTGTGCTATAATAAATTCCACAAATGTAGTACCAGAAAAAAGCACACATTTATTATGTCATAGTTCTACAGGTCAGAAGTCCAAAATGGACTTGTGGGGTTAAAAAAAAAAAAGGCTTCTGTAGGACTGTATTTTCTCTGGAAGTTACAAGAGCAGAATTTGTCTCTTGTCTTTTTAAATACTAGAGATTTTCATACACATTGGTTCAAGTCCCATCTTCAAAACTAGCAATTGCCCCATTCTTATCCCTACTTGCTTCCATTTTCCCATTTCTATTGTTTATGCTAACTCTCTATTTTTTAATGTGTGTGTGTGTGTGTGTGTTTTCTCTTCTCAGGTGTATTCCCTGTAAAATTCCCAACACCAATTCACCCATGAACTATCCTCATAGAACCTTGTGCTCTTCCCTCCCCAGTTTTGGTCCCTCCCCCTCCTCCTCCCTTGCAGAATGTCTCTTACAGTTCCCTGCTAATTTTTTTTATTATTATTGTTATTATTTTCTGACCCCTCATTTGGTTCCCCTATATTCCTCCTCTAACTGAAACCATGTGATATTATTCTTTTTCCTTCTGGCTTATTTCACTGTGCATAATCCCTTCCAGCTCCATTCACATTGCTGCAAATGGCATGAGTTTATCTTTTTTATTGCTGAATAGTATTCCTTTGTGTACACAGACCACATCTTCTTGATCCAGTCATCTATTTTTGGGCATTTGGGTTGCTTCCATAATTTACCTATTGGAAATAGTATTGCAAAAAACATATGGGTGCAGATATCCTTTTGAATTAATGTTTTTGTGTTCTTTGGGTAGATTCCTAGGAGTGGAATCGCTGTGTCATATGGTAGCTCCATTTTTAGTAATTTGAGGAACCTCCACACAGCTTTCCAGAGTGGTTGGAACAGTTAGCATTCCCACCAGCAGTGTAGGAGAGTTCCTTTATCGCCACATCCTCATCAGCATTTGTTGTTGCTTATTTAATATATGCCATTCTCACTGGTGTAAGGTAGTGTAGGGTAAATAAAAAAGGCATCAGCATTTTCTGCCCTACGACCATTAGATTTAATGATGGACACCTGTGGTCTTGCATGTGTGCCTTGTGGTGGGCACACCTGGGTCTGGAGGCTAAGTATACAAGGGCAGCGTCACAGAGCAGTGAAACAAGTGAGAGCATGACTGAAGCGGCAGCAGCAGAAGCAGAGACAACAGCAACAGAGGTCACAAGAGGATCCAGAGAGCTCAAAAAGTGAAGATTTGGGGGGGCTAGGAAGCCTGCAGCCTCTTGGTCCCCGGGGCCCCCTTGTTGTCCTGTACCTGATTGCCTCACTGCAAAAAGGTTATTAAAAGCCTCAACAGCCACCGAGGGTTCCAGAACTCGTTCTTACCTATCTGACTGAATCATAGGAAATCTGCCTGGTGTCTTGCTGGCACTATAGGTAGTATCTCATTGTGATTTTGATTTGCATTTCCCTAATTATAAGTGTTGTTGAACATTTTTTCATATACTTGTTGGCCATTTGCACTTCCTTTAGGAGAAGTGGCTTTTTAGCTCTTTTTCTAAGATTTATTTAATTATGCATACAAGAGCTTCAGTGTAGTCAAGACGTGTGTGTGTGTATGCGTGGTTGGGGGGTAAGGGTGAGAGGATTTACCAGAGACAGAGTGGGGAGAAGAACAGGCAGATTAACTGAAATACACTGCTGAAGGGAGCAGCGGGCCAGGCAGGAGAGGTCTGCTGCGCCATGTGGGAAGCTCTCTGGCTCGGTATCAAACTCCTGCAGTGGCTGCAATAGCTTGATAGTGCTGAGACTTTACCCCTTGTGCCACTTTGGAGGCCCCAGCTCTTTAGCTCTTATGCCTATAATATGAAAAGATTGTTTACTTTGTTTTTGTTGAGTCCTGTGAGATCTTTGTGATCAATCTCTTATCAGTTATATAGAGTGCAAAAATTTCCTCCCAATGAGTAGGTTGTCTCTTTGTTTTGATTAATGTCTCTTTTGTTGTACAGAAGCATGTTAGTTTGATGTCATACCAGCTGTTTGTTTTCCTTCACTTTCTTTGCTTTGGGGGATGAATTTTTAAAGACATTAGTAAGATGCATTTCAAGTAGAATTTTGATTATATTTTCTTGTATGTATCTTATGGTTTCAGGTCTTATGTCATTTTGAGTGGGATTTTGTTCATGGTGTGAGGTAGCAGTCCAGTTTTCCCAGCACCATTTATTGAACAAACTATCTTTTGTACATTGTACATTCTTTGCTCCTTTGCCAAAGATTAGTAGTCCATATATATGTGGATGCTGACTCTCTTAACTTGCTCTGTCATCCATTAGGACTCGTCATTATAAACTTACCTTGCTCTATTGTGTTTTCCTTACTGCCCTTTGAAGATAAGACATTTTTTACAGATTGAAAGTTTATAACAACCCTGTTAAACAGGTATATTGGTGCGATTTTACCAATAGCATGTTCTCTTTCTCTGTCTTTGTGTCACATTTTGTTAATTCTCACAATATTTTTAATTTTTTCAGTATTATTATATCTGTTACAATGATCTGTGGCCAGTAATCTTTGATGTCATTATTGTAATTGCTTTGGGGTGTGATGAACTACATCCACAAAAAACAACAATGTATAAATGGTGTGTGTGTTCTGCCTGCTCCACTGAATGTCCATTCCTCAAATTCTCTCTCCCACCCCTCAGGTCAGCCTAATTCCTGAGACACAACCTAATGTTAAAATTAGGACAAGTAGGGCCTCCCTGGTGGCGCAGCAGTTAAGCTCTGCGCTGTGGAGCTGTTGGCAGTGGCAAGAATCCCCGTATGGCGCAGCAGACCTCTCCTGCCTCGCCCGCTGCTCCCCTCAGCAGTGTATTTCTGATCTGCCTGTTCTGCTCCCCGCTCTGTCTCTGGGCAACCCTCTCGCTGCCCCACGCCTCTGGCCTGTACCCCAACTTGTATGTATAAATAAAAAATAAATCTTAAAAAAAAATTAGGATAAGTAATAACCCTACAATGCCTCTAACTGTTTAAGTAAAAGGAAAAGTCATATGTCTCACTTTGAATCCAAAGCTAGAAATGTTAGAGAAAGTTAGAGAGGAAAACATATCAAAAGCTCATTTAAAGTTTGTTTGATTGCAGCACTAAGGAATGCCATTACTTTCCATGAACTTCAACCATTAAAGTAAATACATAATTGATATTATGTATTTATTCTTTTCAAAACTATAGCTGAATTAAGAAAGTCAAGTAATTTAATATTAAATATGAAATTAACATTAATTAAATGTTCTAATATTTTCTATGGGCTGCTGGAATGTTTAAGAGCAAATTGCCAAGAGACAACTTTTTTCATATTTATTTGAAAAGAAAATTCTTAAACAATACTGAAGCAAGTCTGGCAAAGTATTTGAAGCTTTGATCACAGAATGGACTTCTGAGATGTGGCTTTTATTAGACTATTTTTCCTCATTTAACTAGAGTGAGGAATTCCTAGAGAATTTTATCTCCCGCTACAAGCTCCTACTTCTCTGAAGAATGTCTGACATTGAACAATTTGGTTGTGGGAGAATCATTGCTGATATTCGATCACCTTCCAGACATTAAGGTCCTTAGCCTTGATAGAGGCTATGCCAGAATTCACATAATTTTTAAAGGAATAAATCCAGGACCAAGGCACTAAGATTCTTACAATTCATTTGGTTTAGTGATTGCAAAACAATTTGCAACACCTTGATTAGATGGGTATCACTGAATTTTACTTGATGTCTTCAATAATGAAAAAAAATTATACAGCTATAAAAAAAGATGAAATTTTCACATTAGCTAAAACATAGATGGATCTTGAGGGATTGTGCTTAGGAAGATAAGTCTGACAGAGAAAGATGAATACTTATGATTTCACTCACTATGTTATAGATAACTCTAGTCAACAAATTTTTACAAAAGTCATATTACTGAAATAAAATTAGTCATTTCCTATCAATTTTTATGTGCTCAACACGAATATGGCAGTCAAATTTAATTTTGGCTCTAGTTTTTTTGTAATCTGCGATAAATTGATGTTTACATCACAAAATACATGCCAATAATAACAGGCTCACGGTTAATGTCTGTAAAAAATCAAGTCATAGACTACTTCTTAGATTGCTTTGCTTGTCTTTTGTACAGCTGCTCAGGAGCATCTCAGCAGTAGTCAGCCAGCATTGTAGTGGGCCATCTACCCTGGTATCTTTGTTCCACTGATCCGGTATCTTGATGAAAATGTTCGTCATGTTCATCACTAACCATACCACAGTTTTCAGGGAAGACATCCAGTTGGGAATGAAGGAAGTGGATCTTTAGAGACATATTGCAGCCAAGTTTCTGATACTGCATCAGCATGTCTTCTACTAGTTCCTTATAGTTTTCTGCCCTAACATTCCAAGAAAGTTTGTAGACACTAGGCGAAAAGCATTTCATGCTTGTTTAGCAACACCCTGCAGCAAGTTGTTGAACTGGTCATTTCAACGCAGACGGAATGTTTGGGTAAACTATTCTCGACTTCTTTTGTTTCATTATTCCGCTGGGAAGAGAAGGAACCAAGCAGGAGTAACAGTCTTTTATGTGGTTGCTTGGCTCTCTCCACATCATGGGGACTGCAAAAGGCATTGATGGTCTTTTGCCATTTAACCACTGTGAAAGCTGTGTTGGACATGTAGCATAGCATATATGTGGGCCCAAGGCTTGTCTTGGTCACCAACCTCGCATCCGAAGTCAAGATGATAAGGCTTCTTCACTTAAGAAGTGACACTTTTCTTCTGCTTGGCAAATATCACTTCCCCACAAATAGAGCAGAAATTGGCCACGCTATTAACGCACTTTTGAGGTATTACTGTTCTGTGTTGTGCTTTAATGGATAAAATAAGAACAGTTCTATGGAACAGTAGCTTAAACTGTCTCACACAAGTCTGAAATATTTTCAATGCTTAACCTTTCTGACCGGGCTTTATTTAGTGTATTGCTGACGTCAGCTTACTTTAGCAGCACCCTGGCAGTAGTATTCCATTGCCATTCAGTAGTATTTCATTTCCATTCAGAAAATGATGCAATCGACTCTGGATGATGTGTGCATTATGGTATTATGCAATGTGATGCAATATTACATCATTCTAAGCTGATTTGGGATGTTGTTGCAGTCCTACTGGATAAATTTACATGGTGAAACATATAAAATGAATTATATGAAATATCTTAAAAACAAGAGCTAATACAAAATTTCAGGGTTATATTCATGTTAGCACACCAAGATACTACAGATTACGGCCTTTTTAAGTCAGTAATTATCTCACTGCTGACAAGTGTAATGTAACAGAGCAAACCAATCATCGAAACAAACAAAACAAAAAATTACATTCCTAGAGTCTGACAGCAGAACGGACATTACCAGAAGAGAAGGGGGTGGAGCTATGTGAGGGAATCAAGTAAAAGTGGTCAGCTGTATGGTGCTGGATGAAAAGTAGAAAGTGGGGATGAACAATAACAGTCAAGCAAGTAAATTATATTAACAATAAAATACAGCCCTCACCTACAAATGTCTTGTAGTTTTAAATGTAGACAAGCTAGAATTTTTTTCTTAAAAAAAGGACTAGTCCTTAGGACAATATTAATTCTTAAATGAGATAGTATCTCCAAAAACACTTAAAATATTGGTCCAAAGACTGAAGGCTGAGCAGTATCATCTAGGACAATAATAATGGCTAGGGACTACAGTCACTTAGCATTAAGAATAAAATGCATGTGACCTTTTGGATTAATGTTTTTGTGTCCTTTGGATATATTCCTTGGAGTGGAATTGCTGTGTCAGACGGAAGCTCCATTTTTAGTTGTTTGAGAAACTGCCATACAGCTTTCCATAGAGGTTGGACCAGTTTGTAGTCCCACCAACCGTGTAAGAGTGTTCTTTTTTCTCCACATCCTCGCCAACATTTGTTGTTTTCTGTTTTTTTAATGTGTGTCATTCTTGTTGGAGTAAGATGTTATCTCATTGTGGTCTTTATTTGCATTTCTCTAATTATGAGGGATGTTGAACATTTTTTCATATGTCTGTTTGCCATTTGCACTTCTTTGGAGAAGTCTTTTAAGTTCTTCTGCCCATTTTTTTGACTGGATTTTTTGCTTTGTTTTTGTTGAGTCGTGTGAGTTCTTTGTAGATTTTTGTGATCAGACCCTTGTCTGTTGTATGGAGTGCAAATATGTTTTCCCAGTCAGTGGGATGTCTATTTGTTTTGGTGAATGTCTCTTTTGCTGTACAGAAGCTTTTTAGTTTGATGTAATCCCAGCTGTTTATCTTTCCCGTCACTATCTTTGCTTTGGGGGATGTGTCTTTAAAAATACTACTAAGATGTATGTCATGTAGTGTCTTGTATATGCTTTCTTCTATATATTTTATGGTTTTGGGTCTTATGTCCAAGTCTCTTATCCATTTTGAATGTTTTTTGTGCATGGTGTGAGATAGTAGTCTAGTTTCATTTTTCTGTAAGTGGTCGTCCAGTTTTGCCAACACTATTGTTTGAACAAGCTGTCCTTGTTCCATTGCATGTTCTTTGCACCTTTATCAAAGATTAGTTGCCCTTATGTATGTGGTTTGATTTCTGGGTTTTCTATTTGATTCCATTGGTATGTGTGTCTATGTTTGTTCCAGTACCATGCACTTTTAATTATTATGGCTTTGTAGTATAATTTGAAGTCTGGGAGGGTGATACCTCCATTCTCCTCTTTTTGGTGAGGAGGGCTTTGACTATTCAAGGTTTTTTGTAGTTCCATAAGGACTTCATCAGTATTTGTTCTATGTGTATTACAGCACTATTTACAATAGTTAAAATATGGAAACAACCCAAATGCCCCCAAATTGATGACTGGATCAAGAAAATGTGGTACATCTCTACAATGGAGTACTATTCAGCAATTAAAAATGATAAAATGACACAATTCTCAGTAACATGGATGGATCTAGAAGGGATAATGCCCAGTGAAATAAACCAGAAGGAAAATGAAAAATATCAAATGGTATCACTTATAGGAGGACCATAAGAGAGCCAAATGAGAAATCAGAAGGAGAAAGTACCACACAAAACATAACACAAGCAAAAACCAGCAGGCAACCACAAGTAAGAGACAGTTTACAGGAGGGGGGGGGAAGAGAGATCAAAATAGAGGAGAAAAGAGCACAAGGGACTATGCTGATGGTTCATGGGTGACTTTGTGGTGGGAAACCTACAGGGATGTACAATAATGGAAAGGATATAAATTAAATTTTACATATATACATGTAAAATTTAATCTATATCCGTATATATCCATATATCCATATATATATATATATATCCATATATCCATATATATATATATATATATATATATAAAATAGAATAAAGTACCTATTTAAGTAAAAAAAAAAGAATAAAATGCAACCTAAGTATATCTAGGATAAGACAACAGCAGTTGTGTTTCACTCTTATGTTTATGACTGTTTTCAAAATATTTATCATGACAATTTACTTATAACTTTTTTGAGGGCACAATTTGTCATATCCTATACCAGCAGCATGTATTCCGTCCACACATACCACAAATTTAATAACAAATGGTGGAGATATTTCTATGCTATTAAGTAGTAAAGCAATTTAAAGTCTGCTTCAGGGCCTCCCTGGTGGTGCAACGGGTTGAGTGTCAGCACTATGAAGCTATCCTCAACCACTGCAGCATGAGTTCAATCCCCAGCCAGGGAGCTTCCCACATGGCACAGCAGACTTATCCTGCCTCGCCCACTGCTCCCTTCAGCAGCGTAGTTCAGTGGATCTGCCTGTTCTGCTCCCAACTCTGTCTCTGGTGAATCCTCTCACCCTCCCCTACACCTCTGGCCTACACCCCAGCTCTTGTATGTATAAATAAGTAAATCTTTAGAAAAAAAATGTCTGTTTCAATGTGCATTTAAACTTACTAGCCTTCAAAAATAAGTATCTATGCTAACATCCACAAAATAACAGAACATTAAAATATTATACTCACAAATTTCTTTTTCATCTTCAATGTTTAGTGTTATTTTTGAAATTACTTGCAAATTTAAAGTGGACATGATAGGATGCTGATTATAATATGGTAAACACTGCTGAATCTCAGTAGTAAAATAGGACTCTGTGGCATCCTTTATAGAAGTCTCGGGCGCTCCCTGGTAGCGGTTGAGTGCTGCGCTGTGGAGCTGTTGGCTGCGGGGATGTGAGTTTGACGTCCGGCCAGGGAGACTCCCACATGTGCGGCAGACCTCTCCTGACTCGCCCGCTGCTCTCCTCAGCAGTATATTTCCGTCCATCTGCCTGTTCTGCTCCCCACTCTGTCTCTGATGAACACTCTTGCCACCCCATGCCTCTGGCCTGTACCCCAGCTCATATGCATAAATAAATAAATCTTAAAAAAAAAAAGAAGAGTCTCAATTTTTCTCACTTTCCTTATTTTAATAATTTTCCCCTTTCCTTCTTAAGGGGATGTGATAATATACTCTAAGCATTTCTACAATAGTGTTCTTTCTTTTTTTTTTTTTTAAAGATTTATTCATTCATATATACAGCTAGGGTACAGGCCAGAGGTGTGGAGCGGTTAGAGGCTTCACCAGAGACAGAGTGGGGAGCAGAACAGGCAGATCAGAAACACACTGCTGAGGGGAACAGCGGGCGAGGTAGGAGAGGTCTGCTGCACCATGTGGGATTCTCCCTGGCCGGGCGTCGAACTCGCATCGCTGCTGCCAACAGCTCCACAGCACAGCGTTTAACCGCTGTGCCACCAGGGAGGCCCAATAGTGTTATTTCTTAAAAATGTACCTATACTATCATCCCCTTTTAGCTCATCCCAACAATCTTTTCACTTTATGAAATTATAGTGATCAAATAATCACCATGAAATCATTACAGAATAAGACTATTACATGAATTAAATAGAGTCTGCCCTCAAAGAAATGCTCCATTTGAAATAAAAGAATTTGTGTAAATTCTTGTATTTGTTCTTATGCTTTCTCAAGAAAACAAAAATGGATAAGGAAAATGTTTTCCTAAAAATATCTCTCTTAATCATGTTATAACAAATTAGCTTTCCTAAAGTGCTGGGTTAAGCCCAACACTGTGGAGCTGCTGGCACCTGTTGGCAGCTGTGGTGCAAGTTCGATACCCAGCTGAGGAGATTCCCATATGACACAGCAGACCTCTCCTGCTTCGCCTGCTGCTCCCCTCAGCAGTGTATTTTGGTCGATCTGTCTGTCCCGCTCCCCACTCTGTCTCTGGTGAACCCTCTAACTGTGCCACATCTCTGGCCTGCACTCCAGCTTGTATGCATAAATAAATAAATCTTAAAAAAAAAACACATTACAAATGCAATTTAAAGATCAGTGTATGTATGGATTACACAGGAAAGATGAATGAAAATAAATAAATCATCCATAATTTTTCAGTAGATTATTTTGCTTCTTTTGAATGCAGTATATTAAGGATTGCTCCTAGGTTGAAAAGGTATAGCATAGTCAGAACGCCCTGTTTTTTATGTCATAAATAATTATTTATAACAAAATTTATGTAGGTTTTCTCAAAGATGCAAATCTTGTTTTCATTTTTAAGAAATATATATGGGGCCTCCCCGGTGGCGCAGCGGTTAAGCGCTGTGCTGTGGAGCTGTCGGCAGTGGTGACGTGAGTTCGACGCCCAGCCAGGGAGAGTCCCACATGGCGCGGCAGACCTCTCCTGCCTCGCCCGCTGCTCCCCTCAGCAGTGTAGCTCTGATCTGCCTGTTCTGCTACCCTCTCTGTCTCTGGTGAGCCCTCTCGCCGCCCCACACCTCTAGCCTGTACCCCAGCTTGTATGTATAAATAAAATAAATCTTTAAAAAAAAAAAAAAAAAAGAAATATATATGAAAGTCTTTCTGAGGGGAAATAGGCCAAATGCATTGTTTTGTTCTCTGCATGCAAGAGATTCTTTTCACTGAAACTTGTATTAAATGTAAACAAAAGAACAATAGATGATTTTCTTTTATTGTAATTTATTTTCAGAGCAAAGCTAAGATATCTAATTGCATATTATCTAAAAGCTTAAGCTAGTACATAAATTATAATTCTTAAAATATAATTAGTATTTTATTTACTTGCCACATCTCCTCCAATTTTTACTGCATTCAGTGATTTAAATGACATAATTCTTTCTAATTTTGCATAATATATTAGTATTCAAATCCACCTTTTCACTCAGTGCAATTTTTGATAGAAAGATGAGTTGGGTTCTGAATAATTTACGATCTGCTGTATGAATTTGAAATAACAGCTTTGTGCTCTGATTTAAATGAGTGTTTATTCACTTGCACTAGTCAAAATCAACTCTCATCTCTATTTGCACCTCAAGATTATAGAAATGTCAGTAATGAAGTGGGGAACATTTTTTTCTGTTTTGCTAAAAGATCCCATATTGCTATTACTTAAGATTTGTTTTTAACACCAATCACTAAAATAGCCTGACACCTCCTCTAAAGAAACAATTGCGCTCATTCAGAATGGGCTTAGTAAAAATTGCTTTAACTCTTTAAAAGCAAATGATTTTAGGAGAATTTTATGAACACATCATAAATACGTAAAGCAAATTACAATGAAATGAAGGTTAATTTAGTTTCATTAATTCTGTTATTTTGGGGGTGCTTAATCTACATAGAAGATGAATCCAGTAAAGTGCCATTCCTAGTGGGGTAAAAATATCAATATAACCTTATATCACTATTCACTGGATGGGTGGCAACATAACTTTTCCTGCAGAGAGAGAAAATTAAACTTCCTTTAAAACTGAGACCACAAATGATAAGACAATTTTATTTCCTATCTCTTCTACATAGCAGCTTACACTTAAAATTAATAGACAAAATGGAGTACTACAGAATGAAAACATTGCTGAGAATATTATCCTAGGAAAAGAAAAAGGCAAACCTTTAATAAATAAAAAATAGAGCTCTATGTAATATCATTCTTTCCTATCAAAAAAAGTATCCTACAAAATATATTTTCTCATAATGCTGTTTTATTTTTGCTATGAACATTTTAATGTGTCATATCAGATAACCCACATTATCACTCTTTGTTTTGTATGCATGTTTCAATATTATGATAAATTCTAGAGAATGAAAACTTTATTACTGTTGTTGTCGTTATTGAAGTATTATGGGTTTAGTACTGTGGAACAAAAAACCAAAGATGTATATAGTGTTAATACTCTTCATAAAAGATATTATCCATTTATATTAAGAAAAGTCTCTGCTAAATCCAAACTCATTTCATATTTGAAGAGGGGATGAGTGATGAGTCATTGTTGGGTCTAGAAATTATCTACTGTTCTTGTCTGTGATTTATGTCTGTTAGCATTCTCCTAAAAAAGTTTGTGATCAAATACATTTGAAAAATGTTAACATGTATAAAGAATTTATGTAGCCTAAGAAATACTACTGTAGAAGATAAAATAAAACAATGGAAAAGTATCTCTTCTCTTACAGAAGTGACTTTGACAAATGCTATTTAAATCATCCAAATAGTGCTAAAAAGAAATGCTAATCAAATTTAGGGAATCAAAAGTAAAATTAAGAATGAATCTTGGGGCTTCCCTGGTGCCCTAGGAATTGAATATCAATGTATCACCACTAATGCCTGAGTTAGATACCAGGCCAGCAAGCTAACCCACATATGGTGCTGCAAACCTCTCCTGTCTTGCCCGCTGCTCCTTTCAGCAGTATTTTTCAGTAGATCCACCTGTTACGCTCCCCAGTCTGTCCGTGATGAATCCTCTCACCCCCCACACACTTCAGGGCTACACTGTAGCTCCTGTATGCATTAATAAAGAAATCTTAAAAAAAATAAAATCAATATTTTCTGTCATTTATGTTCACAACATAATTTGCACGCATTTGTACAAATTTCTGTGTACAAATACACAATATCACTGTGTATCACTAGTGTAAAATATACAACATAACTATGACAGAAGCATACTGTTAATACACTGGTGTGTACATGTTTGTATGTGTTTATATGTCTTCATGCGTATGCTTATTAGGTATTGAATTTCTTGAGGACCCAGATAATATCTTGTAGAACATTTTATATGCATTTTTTTCCAGCTTGTTCCCTATAGGTAGTAATCAATTAATAGTGATGTTTGCTGAGTCAAATGTAATAAATGGAGATACTGATTAGATAAATAATTTGAAAGTAGGTTTGGAAAGTGTTAAACAGCAAATGAGACGTTCAAATCTGAGGCTATAAATGATAGGAGAGGCAGTTTAGGTTATTTTGAAGAACGTTGTCTTTGAGAAGTAACATTTAATACAGATTAATCTGCTCTTAGGTACAGGAATGCTTCAAGGAGAGATTATAAAGGACAGCTAAACCAAAGAATGTAAGTAGACTGGGATGAATAATTTCCTGTTAGAAAACAGACAAATTCTTGTCATCTGAGGATCACAATTCAGTTGATTTAAATTGCATTATAGCTCACATAAAGTGGTCAGCTATGTATTCATGGAGGGATTTTTGTTTATTATTTTTTGTTGCTTTTTACCATCAAGTCATTTAACATAAATATATGTTGGCACTCAATCAGTTAGCAAACAAACCCAGAAACTTCCATTTTCAGAAATGGAAATTGAAAATTGAAATTATTTCATTTCTGTACAAACATTTTGTTCTTTTGTTTGAATTGCCTATGTGTTCACATTTGTAAGTACATGATAAACATCGATGACTAAATAGCTTCATTTTTACATACCTAAAAGTTTAGCTTCAGTTAGAAACTCAGATAAATAAAAAACTGATAAATAACTGATAAATATATAACTGAGAATATGAATATTTAAAGGATCTGCAGTATGATTTTCTAAAAATAATATAAACCTTTACTTATAAAAGACAACACTAATTTATTTTACTTTTCCTTCAATGATCCATAACTCCAAGATTGAGCTATGATCAACATTTTCACTGAACAATCACTGAGAAATTAAATTAAGCTGCAACATCATAGACTAACTCTCCAGAATCAATATTCAGCTATCCTAGAGAACAGTGGGAGAATTATTTCACTGGAGCTGAACTCATTTTATGGTAGGTAGAATTGATTTTCAACCTAAGTCTTTTTTAACTTAACCTATATGGATTAACTGCCTTACCAACTTTATCAAAAGGCAGACCACCCGACTTAATTCATTTGTTCTCACAAATAGTTTTATGATTACAAAAATAACCTTGGTTGTATCCATCACACCTGTTTTTTTTTTCACTACACTTTCAAAATAAAAAAAAAAATATTTGTATATAATAGGTTTCAAACGTCTAATTTCCATGGGATAGTGAAAACATAGATATTAGGTGATTATAAAGGTGGAAACATTTTCAATTGCTGCTTTTCCACCTTTATTATCTATAAGTAAAAGTTTTATGTGTGTTGTGCATCACTGAATGTGGTTTTCTATTCTCAGCTTCTTTCCCGATTTTTTAAAATCTACAAATCAATCACAATAATAACCTGAATATAATCAGAGAAGGGTTATCAATTTAAAGAAAAGTTATATGTATCTTACATCTTCAGGCATCCAGCAGGTACAGATATTTTCAGGATAATTTCTATTTGCCCTACATTCATTTAACATTCTACAAATATTTTGTCAAATAGGTGCTGTGTGGCAAATGTTGATGGACGTCTGATATATAACAGACCAAAAATAGGAATGTTCCTTCTTTTATGGACATTACCCTTTATCAGTATATATGAATGCCATGGTCTTCCAAGTTATATCAACTATTGCCTAAGGGCATTGTTATTTCCCACTTAGATATCTTTACATAAACCTTTCTTTCAACCTGTGATAATATTCTCACCCCTGTCTACATCTTTTCTAATACAATCTAAAGTTACAGGATAAATCAAGTATTTTATTTGCAGTGGAAAAACATATGTTGATCTTCTGGTGAGAAATTATCTTAATTTTTATGGAGAAGGAAGAAAAAGGAAAGAGGTAAATCATATTTATTGAGTACTACTATGTGCCAGGGATAGAACAAGATTAACTACATAATCGTCATTACATTATAATCCCCTTTTTTCCTGATCAGAAGCAATTTCTTTAAGGTGATTAAACTGAAATAATAGCTATTTGGACTCCAATCAGTTCAACATCAGGTTAGTCCATTACTCACCAAAGCCAACACTCTGAAGAGCTATACAGCACATAGCTTTGTGCCTTTTTAATGTCAGGTACTACATGTACCTGCTATTAAAAAAAAAAAGGTAAACTATTTTTACTTTACTTATCTTAGATGTTAATTAGTATTTATTAAATGACTAAATGGGTTTTATGCCTAAACCCAAGTTATTATTTGTGCTGTATTCTCTGTGTAAAATTTAAGAGAATTAATCCAGTCCTTCTTTTACTGAATGTAAAAGTAATACTTCTAAAAAGGAATTTTGCTAAAATTCCTTACTGTCTTATTGACTAAATGTGATTTAGGTAATTTATTAAAGTCAGTCAAAGATGACTACTAAGATTTTTATATTAAAATGTGGGTATATGGGCCTCCCTCGAGGTCCAACAGATTAAGCTCAGTGCTGTGGAGATGTCGGCAGCGGTGGCTCGAGTTTGGTGCCTGGCTGGGAGATCCCCAAGGGAGCAGCAGACCTCTCCTGCCTCACCCCTCAGCAGTGTATTTTGGTCCATCTGCCTGTTCTGCTCCCCACTCTGTCTCTGGTGAACCCTCTCACTGCCCCACACCTCTGGCCTGCACCCCTGCTTATATGCATAAATAAATCTTAAAAAATAATAAAATAAAATAAAATAAAATGTGGGTTTATGATACTTTCATTTCCCATCATGAAACTACTGGAGAAGGAAAAGCTTTGAGACATTCTCATGAATTCAGTTTCAGTCTGAGTTTGATATGCATGTGAGACAATGAAACGGCATGCCCACCAGAGTGGGGGTTCCGTTCATGGATCTCAGGAAAGAGCATTGGGCTGAAGAAATATATTTAAGGTTTGTTAACAAATAGTATTTTGTGTTTACTTTTAACTTTAATTATCAAGTATTTTAATTAACATATAGAGGCATCTTTGTGTGCAGGAGATAATTTACTCCTAATAATTAATTAGCTAATCTTACTATTTTTCAATAACCTCTTTCCCATTTACTTACAAAAAATATGATTCAATACATTCTAGCATATGCTGATATTTACTTTAGAACGTGTATACATGCCATAAGACCTTGAAGAGTGCAGTAAATATTGGTGCAGTAAATAATAGTGAACCTGGACAGGCCACTAAAAATATTCTTCCACATGACATTCACATGTTAAAAAAAAATCTGTTAAGCCAAGCCTCTCTCTCTTTCTCAATGTATATACATGTCCATTTCTATCATTTCAGCAGCAGAAGATAAATATCACATAAATAAATCAAGACATATTGGGCATATTGCATTTTTCACAATCCCTCCATATTTAGCCACATTGTACAAATACAGAGTGAGATTAGAAATGACTTCTTTGAAAGCCTATAAAACTTCACTTATAATCAAGGAAATGCAAATCAAAACAACTATGAGATACCACCTCACACCTGTGAGGATGGCACACATTAAAAATGCAGGCAATAACAAATGCTGGAAAGGATGTGGAGAAAAAGGAACTCTTCTACACTGCTGGTGGGAATGTGAACTGGTCCAACCACTATGGAAGGCTGTATGGCGATTCATCAGACTGC
>PVIJ01001505.1:36797-196236 GCA_004024925.1 Scalopus aquaticus | reverse complement strand
AAGATGGATAAACGCTGGCTTCCTCCTACACTGGAACAAATTGCAGAGATAAGGCATGTGCAGGTTTAAAGGATGAACACTGCGCCCTGTTTGCCATTCCTAACAGTTTCTTATAGTGATTGAGGCCTGCCTTGGGAATTCCCCCTGTGCCCCATCTCCATGCAGGAGTTGGAGGGAGTTGGAGGGTAAACAGGTCTGGAACTTCACCCAGGACTGGAACCAAACCGCTATAGGTGCGAATTCCCAGGACTCCAGAGACCGGCAGGCCCCTCCCCCAATTCCGCCCCCCAGTGCCCCTTGTACAGGCCCTCTTCCTAGACATTCCTGCGTCTTGGAATCCTATACAGAGTCGAATTCTGGATAGGGTGTTCCAAGCCTGAGGTCTCCGAGGAGGGGTGGACCACGTGGGGAGCAGCTGTAAGACGGATGGTTCCAGCCACCGAATCACGTGCGTTTATTGGTGGATACACACAGGAAGAGAGAAAGGAGTCCCCTGCCGTGGATCCCAACCCCAGCCTTCGCCCCTCCAGGTGTCCTCCTTGTAATTCCTGGGTCTTATCTACAAACGCTGGAGTTGGGGGCAGGAAGGTGGGACCCCACGAGCCCTCGCTCTGCCAGGGGTGTGGGGGTCTGGGCCGGTGCCACACTATTCACTACCGGGGCCAGCCATCGGCAGTGGGCAGACGGCGTAGGGAGGGGCCTGGCCGTAGGGGCTCTGCCAGAGGCCTGGCCAGGAGCAAGGGGTAGGGGAAGGTCTTGGGAAAGTCACCAGGGCCCCCCGGGGCCGGTGAGAGGCGTTCAGACTTGATGTTGAGTGGGGGCGTGGGCGGCGAGGCGCTGCGGGCCAGGCTTCCTTCCTCTCCCAGGCTGCGGCCCCCACTGCAGAGAGAGAGAGAAGAGGGGCAAGAGCTCATTGAGGAAGAGATGGAAGTCAGGGGGTGGCATGGCTTGGGCAAAGACTCGAGAAAAAGGGTCTTGGGAAAAGAGGGGGTGGCCGTTCCTCCTGGGGCCTCCAAAATAGCCACGCACCCACACCAGGAACTGCCATTCAGGGCTGGGTGCAAAACCAGGAGTGACCACCAGGGGTCAGCAATGGCTAGGAACTTCGGAAGATTTGGGGACACCCCCCCACCGCCTCTGCGGAACCAGACCCAGACAGGGTTGTGAAGAGGCGGTAGTCAGGGCTATTACCTGGGCTGTGTCGGTGTGACAGGGGGCCCATCACCTCTCGAGGGCTGCCAAGGGGCCAGGGTGGGGGGCTGCAGCAGGCTGGGGGGTGGAGGAGGGTCTCCCAGGCCATATTCTAGGGGAGCAGAAGGAGTAAGCTGAGGGCTGGACCTGGAGATTCCCTTGACCGAGCCCCACCCATTTCACCAGGCTGTTTTCAGTTCCAGTTGGTGGGGGAGTCTGAATGCCTCCCCATCAGGGCAGGTGGGGGTGCATACCTGGGGGGCCTGCAGGGAGGAAGGGGAAACTCCCCAGTGGGGGTCCTGGGGCTGCCGCAGAGCAAGGACTCTGCAGGCTCCCGTAGAGGCCTCTCTGTAGGGATAGAGGGTGAAAGGGAAACTGAAGTCAGCACCCAGGCCACTCTGCTTGCCCCCATCAGCCCTGCCACACCTTCCCCTCACGCACCGAAGTACTCAGTCCTCCTCGGGCCCCTGTTAAGCCACCAGGCAGGTCTTGCCTCCTCCCTTCTGCAGCCAGGAACAAGGGGGGTGGTGTCTTGCTGGAGAGGTGGCTCGGTGAGAAGAGAGGGTGTGCCAGGCCTGGTGAGAGGAGACCCATGCCCCAAGGGAGGGCAGGTGGCCCTGTCATCTAATGAGGTGAGGTCCAGAGGTGATACACACAGCCAAGCATTACCAGAGCCAAGATCCCCCCAACAGAAACCTCCGTGAGACCCCTCCCTTCCCCCCCTCCCCATGCCTCATGCTCACCTGGGGGCCCAGCTTTGGGGGCTGCTGGCCGGAAGGGGGATGGGCGACTCTGGGCAGGTAAGGCCTCCCCCAGCCCACCGGGGTCACAGCCTGGTGGAGGCAGGGCCCCATAAACCATGTCCGGGCTAGGCATAGTGGGGGCTGCTGGCTAATGGCAAAAGAGGAGGTAAATAGTTGTAGGAAATTGGCAATAGGGGCACCAAGTTCAAGACAGAAAAATCCCAGTAAGTTCAGGAGGCAGCCTCCACCTTCTGGAAGTTCTCTACTGCTCACCTCTCAGGCCCTACCCCATAGGTCTGTGTTGGGCTCTATTGCCCCTCAACAGATAAGTCCAGAGCTAAAGCGTCTAATTCAGTAAGGGATTTGGCACAGAGGGGGCTTGCTGGGGTATTGCTGAATCAAAGAAATAAAAAAAGAAAGGAATTGTCTCCCTGTTGAAATTTTAATCATCCTCCAGGGAGCCTTCACTGCATATCCCCAAACTCTAGGCTTCCTGGCCTTAGGTCCCTCCCTCAGTCCCAGCCTCTATCACTTGGGCCTCAGAGATGAGAAGAAGCCCTATTCATGGCAGACCCAGGAGTCACTTACATAGAGCCGGGGCCGGGGCAAAGCTGGGTCGCCCCCATCACCTGCCAGCCTCCGCAGCTTCTCTCCTGACCCCTCAGGCCCCTCATCTGGCTCCAGCTCTGGTCCATCGAGGCCCACACCCCTCCGTTTCAGTGTCTGTGGGGAGTGGAGACAACAGAGTGGACCCTCCCCCCTTCTCCAACCAGGAAACTGTGGGTGGGGCACTGTGCAGGCACCGACTGCTCAAGTCAAACCCCATTGATCAAAACCCCAGTGAGTGACACCCCCTCTTATGAAGTCCCAATTGTGTGTCATGGAGGGACTGTCTGCCCTGATACCAGAGAGGCCAAGGACCACACCCAGGGGATTCACCCTGGCTGCTGGCACTGTACTAACACTACTCCTGGATAAGACTCAAGCACCCCCTTTCTACTCCCAAGAACAGCTGGGCTGAGAATACTTGAGAGGCTTTCCTGAGCTGCCTTCCCCTGGGACCACCTGGGTGGTAGGTGTGGGGCTGAACCAGCTAGTGCAGGGGCTGCTTCTGCCTCTCTCCTGAGGATGCTTTGGTCCAGACAACACTCCTGGACCTCAGTGAGGTCTGCATGCTTTTATTCTCTCTCTCTGTCTCTGTGTGACTCTTTATCTCTGTGTTTACCTGTCTCTCCCTCTGTATCCCACCCCTCCCATTAGTCACAGCAGGGATTTAAAAGCACACTCCCTGGAGATGGACAGATCTAGGTGCACATTCTGTTTCCTCCACATGTGTGCTGTGTGACCTCCACAGATGGGGAGGCCTCCTCTTGCCTCACATCCCTCTCTTGTAAAAGGAGATGACCACCTACTCACCAAATGGGAGACAGGGTTAAATGTGATGATGTGTGAAGAAATGGGGCCCACCATGCACAATAGTTGTTGTTATTTCTGCTGTCCAGATGGCTGCTCTAGAAGGGACCCTCATTACCCCAAACCTGGTTTTTACTGGCAGCAAAGCCAGACCTCAACCCTTGCCTTTTATGCAAACCAAGAATCTCTAGGCTCTGACCAAGCAGTAAGTGCCAGGCTACACAAACCAGGAAGGAAGCCTAGGGGTACCTCAAGGATGTCGGTGTTGGTGCGGCTCTCGTGGGGCTCACTGTACTCTGTGTACTTCAGGAGCACGCGGTCCATGTCTGTGCTGGCATACTGGAAAAGCCGATTGGCACTGTTGAAGATGATGAGGGCTATCTCACAGTCACAGAGCACGCTCAGCTCATAGGCCTTCTTCATCAACCCGAACTTCCGCTTGGTAAATGTCACCTAGACCCAAGACCCACAGGCAGGGAAGGAGAAGACAAAGATTTGTGGTGGTGTGGGGGAGATGAACATGCTTTTTAAACATGCCTCAGGATTCTAACCTTTAGGTGTGCTGTTCTTTATTGTTGTATTCGCCTTCTCACTTCTCAACCTGGTAAACTCCTATTGAAGCTTCAAAACCCAGCCCCAATGCCCTCTCCTTTAGAAAATTTTCCTTGACCTCCCAAGAAGAGCCTACACTCCCTCACTGAGCTTCACCCATTTGTGTCTCCCTCTGATCCAGCCCTCTGACTTGGGTGTGATTGTTCCTTTCTATGTGTCCTAAGGCTTGGACTCCAGGCATCAGGGGAAGAAATGAACAAGTCATCATGAAAATGAGTCATCATGAAAATGAGTGAATGCTCTATCTCAAAATCCTGACACTGTATCAAGGCTGCACATTCTCTTGCAGTTCCCCCAGATGGCCAGGCTTTTTACACAGGCTGTGTCCTCTGCGGGAAACACCTTCCCTCCAATTCATAGTTCCACCAGGTAAACTCACCTGCCGATTCCTTTGGTCCAGAATGCGAGAGATTTGAATTTTTTTCCTCCCCATCGTCCCAGGCTGGGTGGGGACCTTGATCTAAGAGAGAAGAGGTTATAGCGGGTGGGTGGTGAGTGGTACAAGGCACCCAGACTCTCTCCTGTTCCCTGCCTGCCCTTGCCAGGCACTGAGAGGGAGATGGGAAGTTAAGGCAGGCTGGGTCACAGCCCCATTTAACCAGCCCAGCATGCAGCAGATGCTCAATGAACATTTTCAAACCAACTTCACAAAAGAGAGCTGGCCCAGGGCAAAGACGCAGGTACAGATGCCCCCACTCCAGCCTTGAAAACAAAATGAGTGGGTAGTTGGGGCTTCCCTGATGGCGCAGTGGTTTAAGTGCTGCACTGTGGAGCTGTGGGCGGCGGCGGCAGCGGCAATTCGAGTTTTGACACCTGGCCAGGGAGATTCCCACATGGCATGGCAGACCTCTCCTGCCTTGCCCGCTGCTCCCCTCAGCAGTGTATTTCCATCTGTCTGCCTGTTCTGCTCCCTGCTCTGTCTCTGGTGAACCCTCTTGCCGCCCCACGCCAATGGCCTGTACCCCAGCTTGTATGCATAAATTTTTAAAAAATAAATCTTTTAAAAAAAATGAGCTAGTAGTTGCGGGACCTCAGGTTTGCTTGACCTTCTGGGGCTCTGAGGTTACTAGTGCTGTGCACTGCCCAGTGATATCGAAGATAAAATAACCCACAAAGGCATTCAGATCTTCCCAGGCCACAGCACATGTCACATATGGGCTGCTGTTACAAACACTGGTGACAGCCTAAAAACCATCAGCAGGCCAGGTCAGGGGAGCGTCTGAAGCCCACACCAGATGGTGCTCAGCAAACATCAGTGGATTGAATCAGGAACCTGAGCCACTGAAGGTCCACACAGCAGACACCTTCAATCCACAGCAGGCCTAATGTGCAAGATTGAAGGCTGTAGTTATTAGAAAATATGTATTAAAATAATACATTAAGATTGGAGAAAAGACTAGAAGGAAATGACAATGATGGAAATTGTGTGTGTGTTTTTCCCCTTTAAAAAAGTTCAGATACAATTCATATAAAATCAACCATTTTAAAGTGAACAATTCAGTTGCATTTGAGTTCACTACCCCTCTCTAGTTTTAGAATATCCCATCACCCCAGGAGACCCCATTCCCCTTATATTACCCCACACAACCACCAAACTGCCTTCTGTCTCTCTGAATTTGCCTATTCTGGATATTTCATAGAAATGGATTACTTACCATGTCAACTTTTCCCGCTTAGTGATTACAAATTTTTTTTAAGATTTATTTTTTATTTTTTTTATTTATGCATACAAGCTGGGGTACAGGTCAGAGGCGTGGGGCGGCGAGAGGGTTCACCAGAGACAGAGTGGGGAGCAGAACAGGCAGATCAGAAATACACTGCTGAGGGGAGCAGCGGGCGAGGCAGGAGAAGTCTGCCGCACCATGTGGGATTCTCCCCAGCTGGGCATCGAACTTGCATCGCCGCTGCCGACAGCTCCACAGCGCAGCACTTAACCGCTGCGCCACCGGGGATGCCTGATTACAAATTATTTTTATTAAAAATGTTTTTAAAGAATGGCAAAATAGGGCCTCCCTGATGGCACAGGGGTTGGAGCGCTATCAAGCTATCGCCAACCACTGAGGCATGAGTTCAATCCCCGGCCAGGGAGCTAATGTGCCCACATGGCACAGCAGACCTCTCCTGTCTTGCCCACTGCTCCCCTCAGCAGTGTGTTTTGGTGAATCCGCCTGTTCTGCTCCTTACTCTGTCTCTGGTGAATCCTCTCACCCTCCTCCCCTACACCTCTGGCCTATACCCAGATTCTTATATGTATAAATAAGTAAAATAAATCTTTTCTTAAAAAGTAGAATAAAATTAATATATTAAAAAATAATAATAAAGAATAGCAAAATAGCAGAATCCCAGCCTGCCCCACTTCCCAGCAGGAAAAGGTCGGGATGGACTGGAAAGGCTTCAGGCTTGGAGTCCTCAGATGGGAGTTTGGGCCAAGTGTGACATGAAGATCTTGGATCTTCTTGATGGACACCCCAAGCAGCTTGTGGGCCAGCACATCCCCACAACAAGCAGAATATTGGGGTCTGGGCCTTTCCCAGGACCCCTACCACCAATGCAGTCCTCCTGACAAATTCACAATGTCTATCTTATAGCACCAACCCACTGTATAGATGCCTGAGACCCTAAGGGGATAGGCCCCCCTACCAACTTTATTACCATACTTGACCTTCCAGGTCCTCCCATGTCACAGGTGACTATAGCTTCAGGTGAGCAGCCAGCTAGGGTCAGGGGTGCCTGCTCTTGACTCCTAGCCAGCCTCTGGTCCACTGGGTGGACCACTGAGTGGTCCTCAGTCAGAAAGGCCTCTTCCTAAGGCTTCAGTTTGCTGTTTTGCGAATGGAGTGGGTATGAAATGCAGAGCACACAGCACAAGGCCTGTGAATGAACTCTCAGGAAGTGAAGGAAATCTAGAGCCATCTCTGGGAGGAGCCATACCTGCTTCCCAGACCTCAGCCCAAGGAGTCTGGGCAGGATACTCCATGGTCTCAGAATCCCAGGATCCAGCAATGTGAGACACCCTAGCAGTCTTTGGCCCACTGTGTGATCCCAGGCACACCCTTCATCCTCTCTAGGCTAGGTCTCTGAGCCGTCACATCTATGCAGAGCTCCGGCTACAGAAGCCCCAGCTCTGGCCCTCCAGGTCCAGTTTAACTTGCTAAATTTAACCTCCAGGGCTAATTTTAATCCCCAGCTGGAATCAGGAGCATTCCCACGGCTGGGATGTGTTGCCCTTACCCTCACGGGTCCCTGGGGATGGGAGGGGGGCACTGGCCCCAGAGGTCCCAGTGCCAAGATGACTCCGGAAATGTCCCCACGCTTGAAGTCCCATGGGAACAGAGGCTTGGACCCAAGTGTCTGCACTGGAAGAATGACTTCGGCCCCTTCTCAGCATGTACCCATTTTAGACAAGGACATTCCAGTTAGGTCAGGGTTCACAGGTGTGGTGTGGGGAAAGAGGGTGGGGGATGCTGAACTGAGACTCAAGAGTCAAGACAGGAAGTGAGTTCCAGGCAGAAGGAATAGCAGGTGCAGGCCTGAGTCTGCAAAAGGTGCAGTAAGGAGGTTGCAGTGAAGAGGTTAGCCTCAGGGCAGGGCCAGCTGGATCTTCTGAGCTGTGGGGAGGACTGTGGGCTTTGGTCTAAGAGGAGTGAAGAGCCATGCAAGCGTCTGAGCAGAGAAGGGTCAGAAATTGACATTTCATTTTCATTGTGGCTGTCACGGGGAGTAGGACTATTGGGGGCTAGGGTAGATGGCAGGAGGCCAGAGGGGTGCCCAGGCTGCCTCTGTCTGGGCAGAGGCTGAAGATGAGGGCCCCTCTGTGCTGGGTCTGCCTCACATACTTTGAGTCACTGTTTTCTAAGGTGCATTGGGTCACCCAGAAGCTACCAGATTCTCTGCCTTCTCTTGTCTCAGACAATGCAGGAGCAGGTGGGGAGGGGTTTGACTCTTCTGACTCTGATAACTCTGAAACCACCAATCCTTACCCAGGAACCAAAGTCATCTTTTACTCTGACTATTGAGAGATCTAGCCAATACATAGGCACCTCCCTCTATGGAGTGCCACTGCCTTCCCTCAGAAGGAAATTCTAGCCCTCAGCTTGGCATTCAAGTTCCCTGCCCCCAATCAGCCCCTGCTACCTTCTTCTACTTTCAATACATGTTTCTGCCTAGAAGGACTCTTTTCTTCACCTGGCCCCTTCTTCACCTGGCCAACTACTAATCACACTTCAAAATCCAGCTCAAAAAATTCATTCCTCCAGGAAGCCCTCCTGCCCTTCCAGTAGATTTCTGCAGCCTCTGTCCTTTCCCTTCAATTCTGACACCCTGGGTGTATATATTCAAGTGTGTATATTTAACTCTGTCCCCCCCACCCCAATCCCACCATCCCCTGACTAGAAGCTACTCAGGAATAAACATGGGGAGGCTGGAAAGATTTGATGAATGAAGCAAGTCAACATACTTTAGAAGTTCCCCCAGCTTCCCTCAACAACTTCCTCTCAGACTCCCCCCCACACACCCCCATGACTCCCTGCCCAGAAATATACCACACATGCAAATCCAGCTACTCAGCATGGACCTGTCTCAGGCCAGGTGTGAAGGGCTAGCCAGGGGTGCGGAGGCGGAGAGTCCAGGGTGTGCATATATTTGTACTCACATGCAAATCCCCACCCGAGCCGCAGACAGACCCAGTGGCTGTTCTCCAGATGTTGGTGTGCTGGGAACTGTTGGGGGGAAGTGGCGGCACATGCTGAATGTGACATGAGGGGGAGGCTGAGGTTTGAGGAGGCCTCTGCTGTGTATTCATCCCCATACCCAACATCCAACCTGAAAGCAAAGGGCTTATGGCATCTGCCCAACACAGATATAGAGAGATGGACCCATGGACCCAGGAATGGAGCTGGGAAGAAGGATCAGGAGAAATCCAAGAGGGCTTCTCAAAGGAGGAAATATGTAGGTGGGTCTCTATGGAGCAACTGAATGGGAACCTGAGCAGATGAACAGGAGTGGGGGCATCTGAGAGTCTAGCACTTCTCCACCCCTTTGAGCCCTTGCACCTAGCATTTATTAAGTCTCGACCATGTACCTACCACTGCTTAACTGATCTCGAAAGAAGTAGAACGTTTGAGTAGGTCAATGAACATACAAGATTAGAAAAATGACTGATCATTAAAGAGACAAAAGGTCCAGATGGTTTCATAACTGTTTCTCAAACCTCAAAGGACAGGAAAGTTCAATGTTTTTTAAATCAACTCAGACTTTTGAAAACTTTTGAAAAATGATGGGAGTCATTGCTATGAAACTCTTACATCTGACATGTAAGTCAGAACCTGAGTCCAAAAAGAGAGACATATTGACCCCCAAAGGGCTGCTGTCAACCAGAAGACTTCTCCACAGAGGTGATATTGGAGTTGAGGCCTTGAGCACAAGAAAGCAACAGTCAAGCGAGAGAAGAGTCAGCCATCGGGAGGCCTGGGACAGGGTATTCAAGATTCAAGTGCAAAGGTCTGAAATGATCAAAGGCTGACATTTTGAAAAAAATCAAAGGTGTTTGTGTGGCTAGAAAGCATGAGCCAGGGGATGAAAGGAGGGGGGTCATGGATCACACAGTTTCTTATGGGTCATAGTGAGGAGTGTGGGCTTTTCTGCGAGGGCATGGAGAGTTTGGGGGCAGGGACTGTCAGGTTATGATTTCAGAGTTTAAAGTATCTTCATGAACCCTCACGAGTTTCTAGTGGGAGTGGAAGGAGATGCAGGTTTTAGAAAACCATCCAACATCTGCTAAAGGTGAGATTCTCTACCCAGACCAATGGTCCCTTTCCCCAGATTCTACCCGAGAGGAAGAGGACCATATTTACTCAAGGATGCAGACTAGAATGTAGTCAGCAACTTCATTCTTCATAGCTCCAAATTGGAAAAGACCAAATAGCCTCAATGGGAAAATTTGCACTTTCTGGTAGGTTCTATGTTGGACAACTATGCAGCACAAAAAAAGGGTGACTCCAAGCCACCAGAGGTGAACCTTTATGACCACATGCTGATTCAAGAAAGCTGTGGGATTCATTTACATAAAGTTTTAGATCAGGCAAAACTCAACTATGGTGATGGGTATCTGCACAGTGGCTACTTAGGGAGCGTGAGTAATGTGACAGGGCAGGAGAGTTCCAGGGGCTGGGGTGTTCTGCTCCCCAGTCTGGGATCTGGTACAAAGGTGTGAGTTTGTACACATGCATTAGCCCTACTCCGATAATTCTGTGTTTTTCCTATGTGATTTATCTCAATGAAGAGATTTTTAAAAAAAAAAAAACTTATTCCCCCTTGGGCCTCCCTGGTGGCACAGGGGTTAAAGTCTCAGCACTATCAAGCTATCACCAGCCTCTGTGGCATGAGTTCTATCCCCGGCCAGGGAGCTGACCCACATGGCACAGCAGACCTTTCCTGTTTCGCCCACTGCTCCCCTCTGTATCTCAGTAGTCACGTGTTCTGCTCCCCACTCTGTCTCTGGTGAATCCTCTCATCCCTCACACCTCTGGCCTACACCCCAGTTCTTGCATGCATAAATAAATTAAAAAAATAAATCTTTTTAAAAAAACTGTTCCCCCTCCCCCACTTACGGCTGCTGTGAAAGCAGCATCTGTCTAGGCAGGAGTGAGGTGGCAGGAGAGCCTGGGGCAGGTGTCCAGGCAGAAGATTTGGGGTCTAAACTAGGAGGAATTGTTTGGCCACTGAGGGGACTGGATATGCTGGTAGCACATACCTGAGCTAGGGGGAAGGGAGTGGGGAGGTGGGGAACCTAGGGTCCTAGACTTGAACACTCTGTCAGTGAGACCTGGGAGAGGGGAATAAGGAAGATTTCATAAGCATCATAAATTCTCAATGGTGGTATTTGGGATCACTAAGTAATCAACAATACTGCCTGTGTCCTCAGGCCATAGACTGTTACTTCCTTGGGCTGGTGAGACCTCTTAGCCCCCAGTAATGGATGTGGGGGACTAGAAAGAATTCCATTAATCCTTCCCCCGCCCCTCCTACCTTATCCTCCTGGGAGGACTCAACTTACTTACCTGTAAGTGGGGTGAGTACCCTTCTTCAATTATCTGGGGAGGGAGCAAAGGGGAATGGTGGTGGAGCCCTCCCAGAAGTTAGAGGAAAAAGGTCCAGGCCTCAGAACTGGGGACACTGAGTCAATGTGCAATCTTGCACCACCACAGCAACACAGAACCTCATTTCCTCCCCCACCAAAAATCCAGATCTTTGCAGTTAGTTTGAGAGAAAAGATCAGGAATAAGTCAAGTTCCCCTTCTCGGTTCCCAGTGAGGCCTTATTGGGGGGGACAAGTGGCATAGTTACCCTGCCAGACCCCTAAGCCCAAGGCCACAGCCCTGCCAGGCCACCAGGAACAGAGGGGAGGAAAGAGGAAGTGAGAGGCAGGTGGGTGGCGGGGGAGGTGAGGACCCGCGGGACCAGCCAAGCGGGGAGGGGGCGCTTCTGTGCGTGCAGCGAATCAGGCAGGCAGCCCCGCCTCACGCAACCCCAGCGGTGGTTTCATCACCTGCTCCCCAAGTACCTCATTACAGGAGACAGGAAGAGCCCCTTGGAAAGTCGGACCCCTCCCTCCCTTTCCCTCTCTTGAGGGCACCAGCAGTTCGACCCCAGCTGCCAGAGACCCTCCCCCAGGTAGGCCTTGGGCTGCCTCCTCCCCCAGGGCTTGGAGAGAAGACACCCTTGGTGGGGGGGGCACAGGACTGGCCTACACCACAGCGCTCCTGAGCCCTGGAGAAAGGGTGGGCTCCCATATGGCTAGATTTTTTTGAACCTCAGCTTCCTTCCCCAAAAGATGGGGAGAGTCAGGGTACCTCCTTAAATCAGGAGGGCTTCACAGTTGGTGTTCTGTACATGCTACTTCCCTGCACAGATAGCTTTCAAGGTCACTGCATCCTGATCTTGGGGTCACTTCTCCTTAGCCCTGATGGTGCCCAGCCCTAAGAGATGCCCTTAGAGTGAGGGCCCCATGCAGACCCAGGAAGGAGGGTCTTGGGAATAAGGGGCAGGGAGAAAGCCCATAACCATACAGACAGATTGGGGGTAGGGTGATTCCTCTCACAGGAGACCCCCAAACATGCATAGTGCCTCAAAATCCACAGATGTCTAAAACACCCAGGGATCCCCCAGACACATTCACCAGCCTCATCCCTGTATGCAAAAGTCCCACAAACACAGTCCACAATACATACAAGCCCCATACATCTCTCCAAATACACATATCCCCCAAAGATCGCCCACATTTGCAGACCCCCAAATAAAACAGACCCTCTAGGTACACACTGAACCCCCAAATGCCAACCCCCTAATATATGCTGATCCCCCAAATGCAAGCCCCCCAACAGAGTTCCCAACTGTCTGATCTCCAAAATGCACAGAACTCAAATACATGTAGATAACCCCAAAACACACCAGCCCTATCAACAATATGCAGGCCTCCTACATACACACAGAGATCCTCAAACATATGTAGACTGCACAAATCCATGCTGGCCCTGCATTACACTCAGGCCCCTAGACACAGGTAGAGGCCCCTCCCTGCTGTGGTGTCACCCACCCTTTGGATCCTTGAGGTAGGGTGGTCAGTACCTCCAGCAGAAAGATGAGGGTTGCAGGGGTCTGAGGGTGAGGTGTGGGGTGAACGTTGGGAGTCACATGTATGTACACTGCATGGGGACCACAGGTTATGTTGCTGCAGGTGGCTAGGTGGTCGAGGGATCAGTGGGGTGTTCCTGGAGACTTGGGGGTCTGAGAGGGAGTTTTGTCACCTACAAAGAAATCCAGAAATTAGAAATCCAGAAAGTTCCAGTTGGAGAAGGGTCCTTGGGGGTCCCTTTGGCCATGGGTCCCTCTGGTACCCAGGGAGAAACAGAAGCCCAGTGGGGACCCTTAGACGAACTCCACAGACTTCTCAGGCCTGCTCCTAGAAGGGCCCACTCTAGGGGCCACTGAAGGCCAGGCTGTTGCTGTGATCTGTTCAGCCCATGGTTCAAATCCTGGCTCCATCCCTTAGAGCCTGACATACTCTAAGCCTCAGTCTCCCTGTTTATACAACAAGCCCTTGTAAGCTCCCCCAGTGCTCACCTACCTTTCCCTCTGAGAAAGGCCTCATCTTCCAGCAAATTCCCAGCCCACCCTCTGTCCTTTCATGGGCACCTGACCCACCAGCCACATACAGACCTGCCAGTTTCCATCATAGGCCTTTGCCTGACTGTGCCCTCCTTCTGGGATGCCCTTTTCAGGCTCACTCAGCTTTAAGGGGCTGCTACATTCCTTCAAGGTAGGCAGAAATCCCTCTTCCTGGAGCTGACAATTTCCCCAGACACTTGGGCCTGCTGGATATTTTGTGTGTGTCTGGCAAGCAAGTAGATACCCGCGATGCCTGTGCTGTGGGGGACATGAACCACATTGAACCAGTGAGGAAGCAACTATTTCATAAACCAAAGAAACATCATAGCTGGTTCTGTGATCTTTTAAGGAGCTTGTGACTCAGAGAACAAAATCAAGGCTCCATTCAGTCCAACAGCCGCCAGTTTGAGACCCTGCTCTAAACAGTCAAGTGGACAGTGCTCACGTTCCTCTCAGGCCAACGACTAACCCTTCAAAGGTCCCATCTTGGAAGGAAATCATGTTTCTAGGACTTGCAGGACCCAGCCCCCCTTGCTATCCATTGCAGGACCTGTCTGGATCCACTTCCTTGCCAACAAGGCCAGTTTCTTTGTCTCGGCCACTGCAGACAAGGCCTGCTACCCCTACGGAACTCTCTGAGGGACTTGGATGTAGCCAGGAGGGACTCCACATTCAGAATCCAACTCTGCCTTCCAACGTAGGTGGGAGCCCTGGTCCTTTTAAGGTCCCCCAGAGACATTCCATGAGCCCCAGTGGCAGCCGCAAGGACCGCCAAGGTTTCCCTCTCTTTGTTCCAGAGAAAGATCTCCCCATGGGCCCCCAGAAATTCCTCCCCAGAGGCCCAGGCCTCCCTGCTTGGGAAATTAGCACATCTGTCAGCACTGGGCGGAAGGGACTCGGCTCACAGCCTACAGACCCAAGACACCAAGACAGCCAGCAGGCACCCCAAGACAGGGTCCTGGGGCATCCCTGGCCCCCAAGAAAGGTCTAGAAGACCACCAGGAGCTGGGGACACTGGGGCAGGTGGTGGATAGACCCAGCCCAGTCTGGAGGAGGTGACAAAAGACATATAACCATGTCAAGGACAGAGAGACAGAGGCTCTGAGGAAGAGATTTTAACAGGGGGAGGTAGTAGGAGGTGGTAGGGAGGGAGTTGCTTTGAATGGAGGGGACAGAGGGCCTTTCTGAGAAGGGGACCTCAAGGACAAGCGGTCACCAAGCATGTATGAATGTGGGAGAGACAGCCTGGTGACAGAATGACAGATCAGAGGCCCTAAGGTGGGAGTTGCTGGGAGGGTTCCAGGTGCAGGGGAAGCCTATGTGGCTGGGGTGGGGTGAGCAAGGGACAGATGGACACCAAGGAGGCAGCAAGGGGCCTTAGGGGTCGGGTTGAGAGTGTGGCCTGTAGAGCAATGGGGAGCAATGGAGGGTGTATGAGCAGGGAAGGACTAGTGTGATGCAGGGTTTTCAGAAGATTCTGGCTGTCGCATGGAGAAGTCTCATTGGGGTATGAGGTGGAGAGCGTTCAGCTGTGGGTGTAAAAAGTGAATGGGGCAGATCTGTGCCCACAGTGGTGACTCCTGCCAGCCACCTCGATCATCCCTTGGTGGTCCTACCTCAGCCTTGAGTAAACATGGGCCTGGAGAAGAGGGGGGACACACAGGTCTGAGGCCATCTTGGCGGCTGGCAGAGGGTGGGTGAAGTCTATGGGGGCTCATGGGCACTTCTGCTGGGTCATATCTGATGGCACCTGCTGTTATTGAGCATTGGCTGTCTGGCTGGGTCCATGTGCCACCTCATTTACACACAGGACCTTCCAGATGCCCCGGCAGACCAGTGAAGCAGAGATACATGCCTGTTTCACAGGAGGAAGTAACTTCTTCCTAGGGCCACACAGAAAGACCCCCAGATCCTCCACGGAAGCCTGGGTTTGTACCCAGGGCTGCTTTCTCCCTTCATTTGGGCTTCATCTCTTTCATCTCCCCCTACCCTCCAAAGATAGTCTGGACTCTTCAACTGCACTCTCGCTAGAGTGGTTTACTCCTAGAAAACCCTTTTCCCCGTCCAGTCTGGGAAGTGAACCCAGTGTACTGTTGGTGTATGAGACACAATCCTGAGCCTGGGGTGACAGACAGCCTCACAAGCCTCTGAGTAGCAGGCCCAGGGAAGCCCTCTTTAGAGTTGAGAAATGGGACCCTCTGTGTGCACTCCGTGGGAGTTGTCAGGTCAGGGCTCTCCAACCCCAAGTGGGATCCCAGGCGTACAATGAATCCCTTCCCCAAAATGACATCTGTCTCCAGGTGCGTATGTGCCTGAAATCTTCCAGAAAGCCACACTCCCAACGTATTTGCATTCACTGCATCTGAGTTGATTTTGATTCCCTTTCTCCTTTTAGTTTGCAATTTCCACATGTCTGGCCTGGCAATTTCCAGGTGTTATAATCCAGGTGGATATGATTTAAGGGAATAGATCCTTAGTTAGAGATGGGAAGAAAGATTAAGCTCAATTTGCTCAAGTCACAGGATTAACGACGGAGCTCAGAAAGGGGTGGTGGTTTGTCTGAGGTCATATAGAATGGGAAGAGAGGAAGTTGGAGTCATTCACTCTGGGCTTTTGTTCTCTGGGTGACTGAGGAGTGGTCTTGAGCCTATCCTCTCTCTGAGAGCCTGGTATATCCACATGGACTCAGTTTTCTCTTCTGCAAAATGGGGGCTTCCGATCAGAGGCTCTAGGGCCCTAAATGTCCCAAAATTCTATTCCCTGGCACAAAGACTCACTCCTTGGCTCAGAGAGGCAGTGGGAGGCAGAAATGGGGACACGAGGGAATGGAGCTCACTTTTCCCAAAGCTCCTCTGACCTCCAAAAACAAATCCCAGCAGTGGTCCTTCCAAGTCTAAATACATTCTTAAACCTAGTTTCCTTCACCCCAAGAGTCTGAGAGCTGGCTTCTGAACATCAAAGGTCCAGATGCTCTGACCTGCCTAATTGAGGCTTCTTGGCCCTGCCAGGCACCAGGTCTCAGCTGTTTCTGATTTCTCAGGTCTATGGTTGGGGCTGGGGGCAGACAGGGACCCTGATGGTTCATTTTTGATATCTGCCACCTTGAACCCTGAGAACAGTATTACATGAGTGTAATACAACCAATCGTGTACTGACAACTGAGGGCTGTGTATCCTTGTCCCAGATGGGGAAACTGAGGCACTGGTAAGGAGGTGGCCCAGGTAGTTGTGCCCCCCTACACCCCCAGGACTCCATGCCTACTGCTCTGGCTCCAGCCACACAGGTGTGTGTCAGCCCAGCCCAAACCCCACAGAGCTGAGGCCGTCATAGGCATATGTGGGTGGTCATGCCACACACAGATTTGTGCCCTGCCCATGAAGGTATAACCACACCAGGAAGGCACAGAATTGTGCACAGGGACCTTGAGGATGAGCAAAGAGGTGTGCCTTGGGAGGAGAGAGACGAAGTTCACAGATTCTTATCGGGGGCTCCCAGCACCACAACTCTGGATATCCAACTCCCCAAGTGACATCAAATCTGCAAGCAGACCCCTCGGACACACAACCTCTTGGACGCGCACATCCTTTGGAGTCACAACCCACTGAACTCAACCCCTAAGACACACAACTCTTCAGACTCACAAACATAGGAAGCACACCTCTGGGACACAGCTCTGGGAATCAGGGAAGCGCACTTGGACCCTCCACCCCCATCCCAGCCCACAGATATTCTTCAAGGGACACCGCAGGGGCCCCCGCCCCACGCGACACGCACCTGCTGGCTTTGCCCGGGACGCTTGTACACTGGACACTCACGCACCGAAGGGGCGGCAGCTACTCAGAGCTCTGTTGCAGCCTCAGGTGCCTTCAGGGGAGGCCCTGCCCCCGGGAGCTGATTGGCCAGGGCGGAGCTCGTTTGCAAGGGGGCGTGACAGGGCTGTGGTGGGCGGGCACTTGGGCGTGGCCCCGCCCCCGAAGCTCAGGCCCAGGGCTGTCCCGGAAGGTGGGAAGACACTGAGAGAAGAGGAGGGAAGGTTGGGAGAGGACCAGGTCAAACCACCAGGCTTCCCCCACCCTCACACTGGGGCCCCTAACCCTACCCTGACCCTGAAACTGCTGTGACTCTGATCTTGTCTCTAACCACACTAGCCCGAACCCCTGAGGCGCTCCACGTCGAGGGAAATATAACCTTGACCCCTGCCCTCTGCCTTACCGGCCATCTCATCCTCACCCTCGCTTTTCTCCGAGCCAACACAGACCCTTGGTCAGCCAAATGGAGAGACACCATAAAAAGGGTCTCTGGGTTATCTGCACGGGCAAACGGGCCCCTTCCAACCATGCCTTCTGGTCACAGGCCTAGATAAGCCCCTTGACTGCTGGGTGCCCTCCATCATTTCAAAGGTCCGGTGAGAGGGAGGGGGTTCCAGGGCCAAACCCCAGATCAGATCACTAAATCCAGGGCTACCCAGCACAGACCCAAACCCAGGCTCAGAGGGTAATCAAAGGGAGTTTGGTATTTTAATCAATCTAAACAGAATTACAGGATGAAGATGACTTTAGACTGGGTGATCCTGAAGAAGCCCCCTGTCTCGGGGAGGCAATGCTGGCATACTCCCCCACTGGCCCTATGCATTCAGGACTGGGCCAGAAGGATCAGGGCAGATTTCCCAGAAGAGGGGTGTTTGTTTGTACTAGGCCTTGAAGGATGAATAGGAGTTTTCCACCTGAAAGAAAAGTTTTTATTTGTTTATTTTTGTTTATTTTTTAAATAATTTTTTGTAAGCAATTTTTTTAGAGATTTATTTTATTTTTGCATACAAGCTGGGGTGCAGGCCAGAGGTGTGAGGTGGTGAGAGGGTTCACCAGAGACAGAGTGGGGAGCAGAACAGGAAGATCGACAGAAATACACTGCTGAGGGGAGCAGAAGGCGAGGCAGGAGAGGTCTGCCACATCATGTGGGAATCTCCCCAGCTGGGCATCGAACTCATGCCACAGCCACTGACAGCTCTACAGTGCCTCTGACAACTCTACAGCACTGTGCTTAACCCATTGTGCCACCACAGAGGCCCGTTTATTTATTTTAAAGATTGTTTATGCATATAAGAGCTGGGGTGTAGGCTAGAGGTGTGTGTGGAGAGGGGGGGTGAGAGATTCACCAGAGACAGAGTGGGGAGCAGAACAGGCAGATCTACTGAAATGCACTGCTGAGGGGAGCAGCAGGCTAGACAGGAGAGGTCTGCTGTGCCATGTGAGAATCTCCCTGGCCGGTGATTGAATTTGTGCTGCAGTGGCTGCAGAAAGCTTCATGGTGCTGAGACTCAACTCCTTGTGCCATCGGGAAGGCCCAAGAAAAGTTTTTCAAAGAGGGAATAAATGGCAAAAGTGCAGATGAAGAGTGCAGAGTACCTTTGCTGGGGAGAGATGAAGGAGATAAAACCAGAGCGAAGGGGGAAGCACGTGGGCTGGGAGAGGACCCTAGATTAGAGAGGGTCAATTTGGGCAGATGAAGGTGAAGAGGAGATAGGTTTCAGTGGCTGCCTGGTGGTCCTCATCTCAGAAGGCAACAGGAGATAGCTGGACCCCTGGACTCTTGGAAGGGGGTGTGAGTTTGTGTAAGACACTGAGGCAAAGAATAGGGGTCCTGGGAGGCTTGTGCCTCTCCCCATGGCTCAATTTACCCAACTATGACATGGGCAGTATGGATTCCTAGTATGGGCAGCTTTCTCTTTGGACATAAAAAATAGGGTTCACACTGTGTCATAAGGTGGGAAGGTGGGACCAGGGGTCCTGCCCCCCACCCCACCCCGAGTCCATTGCCAGACACTTGGGTATTCCAAGGACAGACCAGGGCTCCGCTAGGCTGGGGGCTTCTGCCTTGGCTCCAAGTGAAGAACAAGGCTTGGGAGTATGGAGGTGGCTGGGGAGCCCCAGGCCCCCCAAGGGCCGCTCTGTTTACCCGTGGCCGCCCGCCTGCCTCTGATGCAACAGGCAGGCTCTGGTTACGTGAGGGTGGCAGCTGGGGCAGCTCTGGGAGCAGCAGGTGCTGCGGGAAGGGCCAGCCTAAGCTGACACTGCTGGGCTATCCACTATTTGGCTTATCCCATCCCCTTCCACCACTGGGGCCCCTCCCATTCCTGTCCCTCCCAAGTCACCCCCTCCCACCATTCATACTCCCTTGGCCCCTTCCCATTCTGGTCAAATTCCAGCTTCTATTAAACTCTGTTTCCTATAACAACTGCTCCTTTCTGCCTTTGCCCTGTTCCTGTCCTATATCCTCCCCATCACTGTGACACCCATGTGGATCTCCATCTCCCATGAGGTAGTCAAAAGTGGAGAAAGAGGTTAGAGGTGGAGGGGAGGCTTGGGGGTTGAGGTGGGAGAAATGTGTGGAAGGATCAGAGGGGTGGGCCAGGAAGTTGGGGGTGGGGGCAAGGAGGGAGAAGGAAGAGGCAGGGTGAGAGGGTAGGGAATTCAACAAGCTGCTCTCCCTATACCCCCCTCATTCAGACTAACTCCCACAGAGTCAGCAGGGAAAGACTTTGAAGGACCTTCTTTGGCAAAGACAATGTGAGCTCACTGGCAGGGCCTAGGGATTAAGAGAACCCTTGGTCCTTTTCCCAGCTCTGACTTCTACATCAGACCAGTCACTTCACTCCTCTAAATGTTGCTCAAGTAATAAGTGAAGACAATATAGGGTGGCGCAGAGGTTAAAGTCTCAGCACTATCAAGCTATCACCAGCCACCTCACCATGAATTCACTACCTGGGCAGGGAGCTGACCCACACAGCACCGCAGACCTCTCCTGTCTTGCCCACTGCTCCTCTCAGCAGTGTATTTCAGTCAATCCGTCTTTTCTGCTCCCCACTCTGTCTCTGGTGAATCCGCTCATCCCCCCGCCACCTCTGGACTACACCCCAGTTCTTGCATGCATAAATAAATCTTTTCTTAAACAACAAAAAAAAAGGGGGCCTCTGTCATGGGACAAGGGGTTCAGCACTCTGAAGCTCTCTGCAGTCACTGCAGCACAAGTTTAATCCCCAGCCAGGGAGCTTCCCACATGGCTTCTCCTGACTCACCTGCTACTCCCCTCAGCAGTGTATTTCAATCAATCCCTCTGTTCTTCTCCCCACTCTGTCTCTGGTGAATCCTCTCACCTAAACCCCAGCTCTTGTATGCATGCATAATAAATACATCTTTAAAAAAAAAAGTGAAGACAATAGCAGCCCCTTCTCTTGGGGCAGAGGGTGCAAGCTTTTTAAGGCCCACCTCCAATGTCTCCTCAAAAAGCTTCTCCATCCCTCTCCCATTTGGGATTCCAATACCCCCATTTTGTTTTGCAGCCCAGTGCTGACCCCGGGTATTGGGGATTCAGCTCCATCTTTCCCATGATGTGGTGGAACCAAATGGCTCTCTCCATGGGTTTCTTGAAGAACTGGGGAATCCTGGAGGGGTATAAGTGGTGGAGGGGGATCCAGAGACCTCACTGGGAGCAGCAGAAGGAAAAGGGCTCCCCAGGGGTAGGAGCACTGGGAGTGCAGAGCAAGCCTGAAAACCCAGCTTGAATCAGGGGCTGGGAACAAAAAGCCACAACTGAATCTGATGCCTGTCCTGACTACTGAGAACCAACACGTTGCATGTCACTGCCCTTTTGGGCTTCTTTACATTCTACCCACAGGTTCTAAGGAGGGTGGGTGCCCCACATTTTACCCGAGGTCCCCTTCCAAGTCTGAAGGGGAACTCCATCCTTATGGATCCTGTTCAAATGTGCAATGGCATGGGAGCCCACTTCTTCTCTCCCAGCTGCTCATCTACCTCGGTTTCTGCTAGGAGCAAGTCCTGCCTGAGGGTCTGAGAATGCCCAAACCCTCCTTAGGGTCTTCCCTCCTGGGCACAGTGTGAGTGGGCAGGTCATTGCCAGGTCCTGTGGAGCCTTTGTTGGCTCTGGAAAGTAGGAACGAAGACACATACGGCGGTAGGTGCAAGAGGTAACCTGCTGCACCCTTTATGGACCCATGGGTCCGACTGCAGACAATGCCCAGTACTTGGCCAAAGCTTTGCCTCTTGCGCCCCCTAGCGGCTAGTCTGGGAGCCCTCCAAGAGTAAAGGACAAGGTGTATATGCAAATGATATGCAAATTAGAAGTCTAAAGAGACTTCCTGGGACTCCCGTGCTGGGGGATCTGGCAGAACTTTGCCCAGACCTCTCTGAGAGAACTATTAGTCCTGGCTAATAGAGGCTGACCAGCGACTGTGGATGATGGGGAGTCCTGGGGCACCTCACTGTCTCCACTCCCTACTAGCTCACAGGGTCAGCCACCAAGACAGCTCTTGGGGTATGTTCTTACCCTCTAAGCTGCCCATCTGCCTCTGACCTGATCTCTTAGGCCAGGGCTAGTCTGTCTGTTCACCTGGGGATTGCCTGCACAGAGCCTGACTCACATTTGCTGGCTAAATGGCTGCATGGTAGATAAATGGAAGGACAAGGAGAGATGCCTTCAGAGTAGGCAGAGAAGGAAGTGACATGTGGAGGAGGGGGGTGTCACACACCAATCAGAGCCTAAAATGGGGTCATCCTAAGGCTCCTCCCATGCCTCAAAGTGAGCTAGGGCAATGGGGAAGGCACAGAGGCACCCCTATCAATATACTCTAGGAGGGGTGACAGGGTTAACCTCCATTTCCTGACAGTGGAAGGTGATTCTTCCTCAACACCTTCTGTCCCTGAAACCCCTCCTGGGCCCTCAGCCCCTTCCACAGCCTTGACACACCCTCAGGATGCTTTCGGTCTCCCTTAGGGTGCCACTGGCCTTTGCCATCCCTATGCCCCAGACACTTCCCAGTGCCAAGCTAATGGATGCTCCAAGAGCAGAGGGCCCAGTCACTTTGGTTATACTCTAAATAACTTCATTCTGATGTTCCTGATACATTCACTGGACACTGCGTTGACACACAACTGGCCTTGGGGACATACAAACCATGACTTGGAATTGGTGAGAGCAGGATGGGCTCTTCTGCAGTCAGCAGAAATGGACTCAAAGCAATTTCGATAAAAAGTAATTTAGGGACTCAAGAAACTAAAGAATCATGATTTCTAGTGTCAGATGTGGCTGGGTCCAGGGCCCTGGACAATGTTCTTAGGTCTACCTCTATTTGCCTGGTAAGATGGTACATTTTCCAGGCAAAATTCCTAGGCAAAACTTCTCACTGGGCTACATGCCCATTTGGGTCCAATCACTGTGACTTGGGAGATCAGGGTCTGAATAGCCCAGTTGGGGTCCCACATCCACTCCAGGACGTGGGTGTCTTCAGGAGGCCTGAGGGTGGGGCAGGTGTTTCTGCATGAGGCATAGTGCAGGCCAAGTAGGTAGGCAGGTACACAGATGTCCATCTAGAGAGAAGATCCAGCCCAGCTTTTCTCGTGCAAATGGAGCAAGGGAGGGCTGATGCTGTGTCTCCACCAAGTCACAGGCAGGGCTGCAACCAAACCAGGTTAGTCCTCTGGCTGTGGGATCTTGCACAAATCACACTACCTCTCAGACCGCTTTTCCTATCTGTATATGGGGGTGACACCTGCCTTATAGGACTGATTAAAGATGACTCCTCAGAAGCCCACAGCACAGCACTGGGCAGGGTTTGGCTGGAAGTCGTCGCGGTGGTTACTGGTGCAAGGGGTCATGGCTGTGGCCATGACTGTGCCCATAGCTTATAGGAAGTGGGAAAGACCAGGCAGCAAAGCCTGGTCTCAGGATATTCACAGCTGGTCTGAAGTTCCAGGCAGGAGCAGGAGGGAGATGCCAGGGAAGATGCTTGGTCTTCAGTCCCAGCCGGGTCCTAAAGACTGTGTCGAAGGGCCCAGCTTTGGTCAGGTGGGAGGTGGGGGCAAAGAGCCACCCTGATTCTCTGAGCCTCAATTTCCTCTTTTGTAAAATGGGCTGTTGTGGGTCCTGGGACTCAAGAGGCAGGTGAGGAAAGAGGAATTGACCCCATGACGGTCACCAATAACCCCAGTGGGGGGAGGGGGAAGGAGGAAAGGAGAGCTGAGGGGGTCAGTTCTGGGAAGGAACAGATGGAGGTCAGGAGGAAGAAAAGCAGATGACACAGGGTTGTGGGCAGGACAGCATCCTGGAGGTTCGTGGGGTGAGGGGAGACCAAGGTGCAAGGGATGGGACAGGGAGATGGTGAGGTGTGATCCAGGGTGGGCAGGCACTTCTGTGAGGCACTGGGTGAGCTGGCAGACCCCCTGCTCCAGACTGGTTCCACGGTCTGTGAGGTTACTCATTGTCCCAAGGTCCACACCTAAGCTTGACACAAGGAAGGCACCCCGGACTGTATGTGTGAACTTAGCAGCCTCTTGGAGCTGCTTCTCTAGGGTCTGGGGGCCTGTCTCCATCATCTTCCTGACCCCCAAGGGAACAGAGCACAGGCTGGGCTCCAGGAGCTGCACAGCTGGGGCTCACAGTCCCTCGACACTGCCATCAGACAACACCCACCTGCACGGGCAGAATAATGTCCCACCAGCTGTTCTTGGTGCCATGCTTTCCCCACAAGGCCAACTACATCCCCGTGTGGATTGGGCCTGGCCATGTGACTGGTCCTGACCAATGGAGCTAGACTGCTTGGATGAACATGAGGGCCCAGCTTCCAGCAGATTGCTAGGCCTGCTAGACAGCCACATGCAGGAGATCCAGACCCCCACAGCAAACAGCACTGGTCAAGGGCCTGATGTATGAGGTCACTACCCGCACATCGCCTCTGAGGAGTGCTGGGCGAGAGGCTACCAGGTGACCTGTCTCAAGTCACAGAACAAACTGTGAATAAATGACTGGTGCTGTGGCCATGAGGTTTGGAAACCATTTGCTTTGCTATACAGCCATAGCCAACCACTATCACACACTCTGCTGCCTGGCGGGTCACTGTGTCAGAGGCAAAGACCAGAAAGGGGGAGGGATTGGCTCAGGGTCACATAGGAGGTCAATAGTGGTGAAGTCGATGGTGGAGCGAGGATCCAGAACTGGGTGGGTGACTGCCATTCCAGGCTCATGTGAGAGCCATGAGAGCAGGTGTGTGGGTCAAGCCAGCAGCTAACACGAGGCAGGGTGGGTTGCCCTCTCTGTCCAGGGGGCATGGTCCTTGGGATCGGGCCTGTGGCATGGATAAGAAATAGGAAGGTGGCAGAGAACATAAGGGAGTGGGCTGACAGTGGCCCTGAGCAGCAGAGGTACAAAGCCCCCATTCCCATCCTGCAACCCCCCCACTGATAAAACCATTTTACGGGCCTTTAAGAAGCCTACTGGTTAGACAGGTCCTTGCTTAGACATGGAGAGAGCAGGTTAGCCCAAGCATGGAGCACAGGCCCCTAGGCACTGACCTGGTCAGAGGGGCTGGAGCATCTCTTGAGTCTCTTCTGGGATCAGGCTGAGGAGGGAGAGGGTGGGTCCTCAGGGCTAGAACAAAACATGTGCAGCATTCATAAGGTCAAAATCAGAGGCCATGAGCCAAGATCAAAGGCCAGGAGGCCATTAGGCTAGCTCAGCTAGGCTGGTGTTGGGGTCATGCTTCGGTACTCCAAAACCCCTGGCCTGAAACTTCAAGGAATCCACTCTGAAGATGGGACCAGTGGTCATGCTGAGTGGACATGCTGAGCGCTGGGTCTTCACACCCACAGGACTCACAGAGAGAGGGGCAAGGAGCAACCCAACTGACTACCAGTGTCCTGAGAAACAGTGGTTTTCACAACAGGCCCAAGCAGATGTTCAACCGCACTTGGGAAACAGAGTTGATAGTAAAAGCTATGGGGCCTCCCTGGTGTTGCAAGGGGTTAAATCTCGGCACTATGAAGCTATCTGCAGCCACTGCCAGGGAGCTAACCCCACATGGTGCACAGACCTCTCCTGCCTCGCCCGCTGCTCCCCTCAGCAGTGTATTTCAGTAGATCCCCTGTTCTGCTCCCCACTCTGTCTCTGTTGAATCCTCTCACCCTCCTCCCCTACCCCCCACTAGCCTACACCACAGCTCTTGCATGAATAAATAAAAACATAAATCTTAAAAAAAAAAAAAAAAGTAAAAGCTATGGCTCTTCGAGGTTCCTACTCTGTGTTGGGTGCCATGCAAGGGTATGGTGAATTCTAGTCCTATGGCCGCCAGCCATCGGAGGGGAGACGACTACACACCTGTTCTTAAACATCCCCAAGGCTTTTTGGGTTTTGGCAACTCTCATCTTGGTTATCAGAAACAGGTGTTCTTCCTTCTGAATGCCTGGGTGGGGGGGGATAGGCAGTTGGCACCCCAGATTGTGGGGTCAGATACATCTCAAGGTAGAGTTACAATCTGTGATGTGTGTTCAAATACATGTTTATTTTTATAATGAAAACAACAAAATCATCTACTTCTCCAAAAACTCTCTATTGACATGCAAGGACTGAAGTTGTTTTCATTTTTATACCATCTGGCCCTCAGTGTAAAGTCCTTGTCAGCACTTAGCCTGACACCCATGAGGCCCCCAGCCTTCCTCCCTGACCCTGTCTGCCCCATGCTCACCTCCTCCAGTCACACACCTCCCAGATGTCCCTCTAGTACACCCAACTCAGCCAGCCCCAATGTGTATCCTTGATCATTTTGTCTGCATTTTATGCGTACCTCTCCTCTTCCTTTCCTGCTTTGAAGCATGTCTGAAATGTTTGTATCTGTTCCATGTTTACCTACTTGCTCTGTCTTCCCCATGAGACCATGAGCACACCCATCCCAGTCACTGCTGTGTCCCCAGCGCCCAGCCCAGGGCCAGCACACAGCAGAGCCCAAGACCCAGGACTGAGTAACTAACTCTCCTGCTACAGATTCCTGCTACAGATAAGAGGAAGTCATCATATTCCAAGACACATGAAAGGGAGTTTTCTACGAGCAAGAAGTAGCAGTTGCTGGCCGAGTAGTGAAGGTCCTCACAGCAAGGTGTCTGAGAGCAGCAGGAGTGGCAGTCCAAGAGCTACCTGTGGCCCTGGGCGGTGGTGTTCATGTGGTCTCGGATGCTGATGGCCTGTTTGAGGAGTCCCTCCACACTTCGGAAGTAGATGCTGCTGTCAACAAGGTTCTTCACGGCACTAAAATCAAGGAGGGACCAGTCAGCTCCAGCATCACCCCCACACGGCCTATAGGATCCCTATCCAACTGGTGCTCAGCAGGCACTTTGGGAGTTCTATGGTCCTTCCTAAGAGCTCACTGTGGGCTGAAAGTTTAGGCTTCCCTTCTACACCTAGATAATACCCATACCACAGAGCACACAATGGTAAGACTTCTTTTCCCTACTGCTAGACTGTCTAATGTTTGCGCATATAAAGACAGTCTCCAAAACAGCTTGCTCTCCTCTTCAATAACATTCCTGCCTCTGAAGGAAGCTTATCAACTCAACAGGAAAGCTCTGGAGGTGAGTTCCGATGGAACCAGGACACCCATCCCCAATCAGGGGACACTACCGCATGGCTAATCAGCCTTGATATGGCACTGTGGTGATGGACATCCAGTGAAAACACCCTCTCCTGAAGAATGCCTGAAATATCACCAATTACTTGGGGTCTTCTTAATGCTGGGAAACAGTCTGTGCAAGGACACTGCAGTGAAAATAAGAGTGCCATCCTAAAGTCCTCCTGTTAAAGACAACAAAGTCACTCCCATATGTCATCAGTTAGGGACATGCTTGGAAATAGCCAAAGGTTAGAGGGGATGGAAGGAGAGAGCACTGGTTGCACAGTTAACCTGTTCATCTTATGCACCAAATTGCATCACGTTTTCTAAAGCTTGGTTGCCCATCTTGATGAACAGCTCACTAGCATAAGCTCACTACTGAGTAGTTTACCCTAGTTTTACATCTTTCAGTTTCACAGCAACTGTTAATACTGTATAACACGCTTCCAACAACTAAAAGGGTGCCTTTGTTTGTCCATAAATGAAAACATGGTTATTTAGCATTAGAGAAAACCACAATTCACTAAAGAGATGTGCTCAGAACTCAGAACACACTGGCAGCCTGCCTAGCACAGCAGATCTGGTGGAATTTTCTGGAACATGAAGAACAGGTTCTTTTTTTTTTTTTTAAGAACATGTTCTTTATCTACTGAGATGATGGGTAAGCACTTGAAATGTGGCTGGAGAGACTAAGGAGCTAAATCTTTCATTTCATTTCATTTGAACACATTAAAATGTAAATGCAGACAGTCAACTGTGGTCCTGGTTCCTGCATTGGATGGTGCAGGTAGAGAAAGCAGGAGAAAACTTGGACTTCAACATGTGTTTTCCTGGAACCTGGGTCTTGTTAATGAGCTCAACGCTGTCTGAGAGCTGTCCAGCAACTGTGAGAAATTCTTATTGCAGTCCCCTCTTACCCAACCTCACATACTCCCAAAACCTACACATATACACACTGTGTTTTCCTAACATACATACATATGGTAAAGTTTAATTTACAAATGAGGCAGAGTAAGAGATAACAATATTAACAACAATAATGAATAACAAAATAGAACAATTATAACAATATACTATCATGGAAGATATGTGAATATGGTTTCTTTCTCTTATTGTATATAATATTTTTGGGCCACAGCTGACTATAGTAACTGGATAAGGAGGGATACTACATTTCTTTTCTGCTCTTCCTTGAGCTAATGGTTTCTATGACTGCCAGCATTAGGATAGATGCCATTAATTTGTCAGTGTTACCTGCTATCTCAGTGGAGGGGTCAAATACTGCTGATGGACGAAAACTCAGTTATGTCCCCAGCAGCAGGACTACCAGTCTAGCAACTTCCCGTACAACCAAGCAGCAAGAGGTGGGCAAACCTACAATGCCACAGACAAGAACAACTGGGGAGGGTCTAATCTCCCCCACATAACTCAGTTTTGGCAAACAGCACTTCAAAATAAAGTTGTCAAGCTCCCAACACATACTGAACAGATCAGGGAATTGAACAGTCATGGGAACCAACAGAAGAACAGAAGGTCAGGCCTAAAAAGTTATAAAAATGGAAGGAAACACCAACTAACACTTTTCACTTTGAGGGACACTTTTCCTATGGGGCACAAAATAACCTGAAGATTTGGAGAAGGTCAAACAAAATTTAAAGTCACTCCCATGTTCACAGCATGATTAACAACAGCTAAAACACAGAAGCAACCTGTGTCCATCATCAGATGAGTGGACACACAAAATGCAATGCAGCCACACAGCAGAATATTAATCAGTCTTAAAAAAGAAAATTCTGATGCCCACTACAACATGGATGAACCTGACATTATAAGCCTGAACCAAAAGGGCAAATACTGTCTGATTCGACTTACGAGGTCTCTAGGGTAGTGGCTGCCACAGTGGGGAAGTGTTTAATGGGGACAAAGTTTCAGTTTGGGAAAATGAGAAATTTCTGGAGACAGAGGGAGGTGATGGTTGCACAACCATGTGAACGTTCTAAATGCCACAGAGCCGTACACTTAGAAATGGTTGACTTTTTATTATGTGTATTTTACCACCACCACAACCAAAAAAAACCTGGAAGGAAATAAAAAGTATAAAGCAGGGCCTCCCTGGTGGCACAACGGTTAAGTTGCAGCACTAGGAAGCTATCCAGAGCCACTACAGCACGAGTTGGATACCTGTCCAGGGAGCTTCCTACATGGCACAGCAGACCTCTCCTGTCTCACCCGCTGCTCCCCTCAGCAGTGTATTTCAGTTGATCTGCCTGTTCTGCTCCCCACTCTGTTTCTGGTGAATAACCTCACCCCACCCACACACCTCTGGCCTACACCCCAGCTTGTATGCATAAAAAAAAAAGTATAAAGCAATCATTCATGCTTTCACCCTCCTTTCAGCTGCTATTCACCCCACCAACCACATGCCACTGGTATGGAGCAAACACTGGCACCATGCCAGGGCAATACCTCCTGAATCCTTATCACTGCCTCCCATGACAGATATGGAGGGGCTCAGCACCGAGAACTTGGGTGTCAAGCAAATGGGGAGAAGCACAGTCCTGGGCTGGAGCCCGCTGTACCTGTACCAGGCAAGTTGAGCTACAAATGCTTCAGGTGGGTTCAGCAGATGGGGTTGACTAGGTAGCTGGCTGAGATGACCCTGGATACACAGGAGACTGGGGAACTATGGGGGCTAGCCCTGAGGCATAGTGGGTAACTCCAGTAGAGGGAGGCTGAAGTGCTCACCTGCAGGCATACTCCACGGTGTAGATGGCTCCCTGGCTCTGCTCCTCCCACCGTTGCATGTCAGCCTGTGGGGAGAGAGGATGGTTAGGAAGGGGACAACCACTTGGGGGGCAGTCCCTCCAGCTCTCTGGGAGGAGAGTCAGTCACCATGGCCAGAGACCAGCCTACTGCAACTCTTTTCCCCAGTCTAGGCTCTCTTGGACACTTGACTGCCATGCCTTAGGGCCTTGGCACAGGCTGCTCCCTCTGCCTGGCATGGGCTTCTCTTGGTTTCTCACATGCTGTATTCTGACACACAGGACACAATTAATGCAGATCCCGTGGTCTGGAGAAAGGCTCCTGTGTTGCTGGACCTGTCTAATGGTGTGTGCAGCCCTATACCAGGCAGCCCCACCCTAACCTAAATTCCCAAGAGTTTGTCCTGGTTTTTGAATTTGCAGTAAAAGGTGTGAAGATTCTAGCAGCAATGTGATGATCATGCATGATACTGCAAAAAGCACAAAAAAAAGGAAAAAGAAAAAACACAATTAATGCAGATCCCCCTGCCCCACCCTGAAAACCTGTCCCAGATTTGTCCACTCAAAGCCCAACTTGGCTTGGCAACCACTGCCTTCTCACTGGTGTCCCAGGTTTGACTCCTGCCCCCACTACCCTTGCTCTATACAGCAGGTCCCCTGCTCAGGAGGTACTGACCCTGGAGTGGGTAGGGCTCACCTTATGCTGGGCCAGCTCAGGCAGAGAGCGGCGCACATGCTCCTGCAGCCGGTACAGGGCCACGGAAGGCTCATTGGCCAGGACATAGACACTCTCCGTGAACTTGTCTGTGACTTGGGAGGAGGGGGGAACAGATGGAAGAAGCATCAGACTCATGACTGCTCAATCTAGTTCAGTCAGAGCCAAGAGGAGTATCCAGTACCTCCCAGCAGCTGGGTGACCTGAGGCTCCAGTGATAGGCTGAAGGAGATGATCAAAGCAGGATGAAACAAGTCCATGTAGGAGTTACAGAAGGGCCTTAATGGAGAGGTCGTTAACTCTTTCAGTGAACTCCTGATCTTCCCTTCCCAAATTCACTCACAGCCCATGTATTGCCCACTGGGATTCCTTTCTTCCTTTTATCCCGATGACCACACCTGAGATTTTCCTTTGGAGGATCCCCACTAGCTACTGGACTCACAGCCATGACTGATCATCAGGAGGGATGAAAGCCTGTATGACTGAACAACTTGGAAGTGTTAAACTCTCTCTGTGGGACAGGACTTTACTTGAGTTTGCTGGTCCCTGTCCCAAGCCCTGTACTGTATCCCCAGGTAAGTTAATCACACAGAAATCCTCATCCTCGACTGGTTTCAACAAGGTATTCCCAGTTGGCCAGTCATCCCTACCCTTCCGACCTGAACTACGAACAGGTCTTGCTGGTTCTATCTCAAAATAAAGCCCCATTCTCACCAGGCATAGATATCTCCCATTTGGACACCAGAATTAGCTCTTCCCCATCTCCTTGACTCATAATGACAACAATTTGATCCCTACACAACAGACAGAATGAGTTCCTCGTGAACACATCAGATGTGTCCTTCCCTTGCTTGAAATACTCCAAATGGCTCCCGTCACAGAATAATATCATCTTCCTTACCATTGCCCATAAGGCCTCACTGTATATTCTGCCTGCTCTTGACTGCTCTCCCCTGCACATACCCCACCCCACCCCCACCTCCCAAATCTCACCCTCTTTTGCAGGCACAATGGCTTCCAGGCTGTACCTTGGACACTCCCAATGCTATTCAAAGGGACTTTGAGATAATGGAAAGGTTCTATAATCTATAGTGTCTGATGTGGCAGCTATATAAGGGTACTTAGTACTTTAAATGTGCTACTATAACTCAGAATCAGAAGCATTCATTTTACCTAATTTTAGTTAGTTTAAATGCCCTCAAACCCTCTAGTCAGGAGCTACTGTATTGCAGCATAGCTCTGAACACTTTGCCTTTGCACCTGTTCCTACCACTGAACATGCCCTCTCCCCCACAGGTTCCCTAATGCCTCTGCTCAGACGTCACCTTCAGGGTGAGCCCTTTCAGATCACCAAGTTCAACCAAGTGTCTCTTTCATCTCACTCTCAAGCTCAGAACCTTATTAATTTCTTTTACCCTTAAATTGTCGTTCTTCACTAGGTTACATCAAGCTACACACTTACAGAAAAAAAAATTAAGCTTGGATTTATGGGGGCAGGGGCTTCTCTAAGCCTCATTTCCTCATCTGTAAAAATGAAGTAACATCCTGGCGATTTGCTACCGAGGCAGACCCTATGCTTTTGCCAAGGCAGTGTGCTTGGCCAGGGAGAGAACCGAGGTGTGTCTGAGATTCAAGGGTAAATGTGTAGAGCGAGTTCCGCTAGCTCACCGCTGTGTCCTGAGTAGGGGAAGACTCAGCCTGCACCTCCAAACCTCTTACCCTTCTAGATTTCCTAGTAACAGCTTACACCTCCCGGGGATGTTACGAAGAAGGAGTTAACTGTACTTGTGTCTTCTACATAGTCAACTAGAAATAGTGTGTTTACTGAGATGATACAAACATTTATGATTTTAAAGTAGTTTGCGACAGTTTGTAATTTGCAATTGTGATTTACATGTATTTGATAAGTCAATGTAAATACACACGAGTGTATGCACATATAAGGAAACAACAGCAGACTGCCACGTCCCAGACGTTCAGAGCACCCCCCCATCAGGTCGCATCCCGCCAGTCCAGGACCCCATACCACCTTTCTTTCCCTTGAGTTGCATCTCCGGCTCCTCCATGGCGACCGCGGCCCGGAGAACCTGAGAACCGGAACTGGAACTATGGAGTGGGGACGACCGGCTAAACCTTCCCCTGTGAAACCCGACGCCGCGCCGCTCCAGTTCCAGTGCGTGTCTTCCCCACTCTTTGGTCTCCCGGGACAAGAGAGGAGTCACGAGAAGCGGGGGAAGGTGTCGCTCAAGAGGCGGTGAGGAGGGGCACACCTCTGAAGCTCCAGGAGGGCCATCTAGGGAGGGGAGAAGCAAGAGCGCCCTCCCTTCCCAAAACTGTTTTTTCAGGGGCAGACGAATTGAGGGAACGCTCCACATAGAGGCTCTCCTTGTAACCGGCCCTATCACGAAATCACTGCCTGTGCGCCCCAAAAGAAGAGGGGCCATTATGATGGCGTTGGATGGTGTTGCCTCTTTAAATCCCGGGCTCACTCTCCCACCTTTGCCCCCCCAGACCCACGGCAGGAGAAGCCCCGCCCATCCATTAGAAGCTGGAGCCGATTGGCTCCCTCTGGAAAAGCCGATGGGCGGAGCTGGGGCTGGTAATCAAGGGCAGTGAGGTCCTCAGCGCTCTCCTAGGCCCCGCCCACCCCTCTTGGCCCTGAGGGGACTAGAACTCACAGGCGCAACTGCGGTGCTTGGGCCCCAGCGGAAGCCACGCCCCTCCCCCAAGACTTAAAGGGCCAGAAGCAGCTCCTACTGCAAGGGGCCTTCCGCACTTTTGGGGGACGGAGGTGCGCAGGCGCAGTGGGGGAGCTGCTGGTGGGGGTAGCGATCTCCTATCAACTTGCTCTCTGTCCCGGCAGAAGAACCTAGGGCCCTGAGGGTCCGAGCTCCTGTTTGCTACCCCCTACATCAATTGAAGGAGAAAAGTTTGTGAATTGGGTTCCCAAAGTTTTGAAGGACCCCGGCTTGCGACGCGGGGTGACAGAGGAAGCTCGTGGGACGTGAGTGGATCCCCGGAATCACTTGGGGGGACGGGTGGGATAGAACCAGTCACGCCTTTGTTGAGCCTTACTGTCCCCCAAATAACCAAATAACCACAACGATTGTTAAGGTATGAACGTGTATCAGGCACCTTGCTCAGCTCTTTACAGACATGATTTCTTTTAGGTTTCATTTCCCCGTCTTATTAGTGAGGAAACAGGCTCAGAGAGGTTAAATCGTGTGCCAAGTTCTCACAGCCAGTATGTGGAACGATTAGAACAAACACTGACTTCATTCCCCGGGCTTTGAAGCAGCGCATGTTGTGAGTGTCCTGGTGGGGGGCAAGAGTGAGCCTGAAAAACACTTGGATTCGGGTTTTGGTTTCTCCTCTGAGTAGTTTACGTATCCTGATTGTGCAAATCATGTGTAGCCTGTGCCAACTTAGTAAGAGCTGTTGATATTTATTGCCATCTCTCCTCTTTTGGCCCTTCCACCAGCTTCCCACATGGAGCCCATCCAGCCTGCAGAGGATCTCAGTCTGACCCAAGAGCCCCCTGCCCCAGAACTTGGGGACCCTGAAGACCCTGGGGATGAGCCCCCCGATAGTTCAGACACTGTGGTCCTCAGTCTCTTCCCCTGCACCCCAGAGCCTGGGAATTCTGAACCAGATGCTGGCACCTCCTCACCTCAGGGTAGGCTACTTCACCTGGGCCTCTGAACTCTGGTTTCTGGGATGCTTGGAGAGTGGAATATCAGACCTGAGACGGGACTTCTCTCTACTGTGTAGGGTGTGTCTTCCCTTTCCACCCAGTGAGAGATTGCTTTTTTGTCTGTGAAGTCCACATAGCATAAAAATTATTATTGTAACCAGAGTTGTATATGATTCAGTACAGTGAATTCATTCACTACGTTTTGTAGCCATCACTTCTATCTATAGTTCTAGATCACCTTCAACACCTCAAAGGGCGATCCTTTGCTGTGCCCATTAGCAGTCACTCTCATCCATTCTCCAGTCCCTGACAACTCATCTGCTTTCTGTCTGTGGATTTGCCTGTTTCAGACATTCATGTAAATGGGTCACACATAATGTGACCTTTTGTACCTGGTCTCTCATTCAGCATCATGTTTGCAGTTCATCCACATTGTAGCTTATATCAGGATTTCACTCCTCTTTATGACTGACTGATACTCCACTATGTAGATGAACCATATTTCCTTCATCCTTCAGCCATTGATGGACATGTGGGTTGTTCCCTTTTGGCAATTGTGTCCAGTGCCTCTGTGAGCACTTGTAAGATTTTGTCTGATTTCAGCAATTTAGGGTAGATGCCTAGGAGTATGATTGCTGGGTCAAATGGTAGATTTGTGTTTAACATATTGAGAACCTAAGAATTTCTTGTGACTGGAGTCCTTGAACTCCAGTCCCCAGGGACTTTATCTCTGGTGGTTCCTTCCTGTGTGTGGAATGCTCTTCCAAAATCTCTTCTCAGGGCTGAACTCTTGAGTTGGTGACACCTCCTCAAAGCATCCCTCCCTGACCACTTTTTCTAAAGCTGACTCACCTTCAGATGTCTGTTACACAGACATCTTCTTTCCGCCCTTTTCTTGCTCTTTATCACTTCTGAAAACTTTTTTCAAAGTGGGCTTTCATTCTATTTCCATTTTCCTCTCTGACTTCCCCACTGTTCACAGGTCCCTTAAAGGCACATTCCTGGTATCTGGGAAAGTAGAGGGAGTAGATGGTGGGTGCTGTTCTTGGAAGTTCCAAGCCCCCAAGTCTGGCCTGAAACCCTAGAGATCTGCCATGGGGAAATTGAGGCTCTTCTCTTGTCTCCCAGCTGGCAGCTCTCTGAAACACTCCACAACCCTCACCAATCGGCAGCGGGGGAATGAGGTCTCAGCCCTGCCAGCCACCCTGGACTGTGAGTGAACCCTTGGTCCCAGAGGGGAGTCAGAGAGCATGGTGGCAGGGGCTGAGAGGATCACCTTTGGACTGGGAGTATACTGGCACACCAGAGAACTCTTCGTTTCTCTGGTCCGCAGCCCTATCCATTCACCAGCTTGCCGCCCAGGGGGAACTGAGCCAGCTAAAGGAGCATCTGAGGAAAGGTGATTGTCCGCACACTTGCACTGGCCTGTCCAATCCCAAGTATTAGTATGTGCGAGTGCTGACATGACGCATGAGTCCCCATGTGTGTACATGTCCCTGTCTCTACACGTGTCTGTGAGGGTGACCATGGGTGTGCATCCAGGTGCATGTTCTCCCCGTGTCTGATCCCCCACACCCACCCCATCCCACTCCCACAGCACTGGGGAGAGTGGGCGGGGTGCAGCCCAGTGGAACCCCCCCCACTCCTGCCAGGCGACAACCTCATCAACAAGCCAGACGAGCGAGGTTTCACCCCCCTCATCTGGGCCTCTGCCTTTGGAGAGATCGAGACCGTCCGTTTCCTGCTTGAGTGGGTGCGTCCAGCCTGGCTGGGGTGTCCCAGGGAATGGAGGGTGGGCTGTGCTCTCCTCTGAGTCTGCTGGTGCCTCATGTGTAATGTGGGGCTGCCACAGGGACCCCGAGACTTCAGGGACACTCCCATCCCACCTTTACTGTTCCCTCTGCCCCCTTCTGTCACTGCTCCTGTGTCATTCCCCCCCCCCCCCCCCCGCCAGGGTGCCGACCCCCACATCCTGGCCAAGGAACGGGAGAGCGCCTTGTCACTGGCCAGCATGGGTGGCTACACGGACATTGTGGGGTTGCTGCTGGAGCGTGATGTAGACATCAACATCTACGACTGGGTGAGGTGCCACCACCAGCTCTGGGTGCTGAGGATATAAAATAGACCCACCCGCAAGCCTCCCAAAATTGTTTGGGCAATGGGGCAGACACAAATAGAAAACTAAGCTCTGGTGAGCAATGCTGTAATGGCAGGCACATAGGCAACTGCAGGAGCCCAGAGGTTTGCCACATAACCAGGGGCGGTCTTTCTGGAAGAAGGGGCATTTAAGCTGAGACATAAAGGAGCTGGACAGGTCAGGTGACGAGTAGGAGGAACCAGATTCAATTGGAAGGTACAACTATTGTGAGAATCAGGAAAATATTTTAATAGAGCATTGGTTCCCCCACCCCATCCTCAGAATGGAGGGACACCGCTGCTGTACGCCGTGCGTGGCAACCATGTGAAGTGTGTGGAGGCCTTACTGGGTGAGTGGGAGTAGACTGATCCTTTGGGACTCCTGAGGGCCCAGAAGAGGGGTCTGAGCTCTTGACAGCTCTTGGAAGGGTGACCACCACCTGCTTTTACCAGAGGGTTGACTTGGGAAGGACCTGGGCATCTGGCCACCTGGCTGAGCATCCACACCCTCTGAGGCCCTGGAGATAGGGAGTCTACTGACACTTCATCTGAGAGTTCCGTCTCATCCACAGGCATACTGGCAACCAGCTGACTGGTGGCTGTGTTGTAGGGTGGTCACTGATCCTCCCGAGTCCTCACACCAGACTCTGGGCTCCTGGCTTCCGGGCCCAGACCCACCAAGTGCCTGCTCTGTTTTGCAGCCCGAGGAGCTGATCTTACTACCGAGGCCGACTCTGGCTACACCCCTATGGACCTGGCTGTGGCTCTGGGATACCGGAAAGGTTGGCTTGAGACACAAGTGGCAGTAACAGGGTGCACAGGGTTGCTGGCAGGGAACCACTGGAAACGCAGGATACCCCCTTAGACATCAGATCCTGGCAGCGAGCATTCACGTTAGCAAACATCAAGTGCCATTGTGCACCTGGCCTGGGGACGTCCTAGTTCTGGTTCTTGGGGTTCCCTGTGTGCTGGGGGTGGGAGGTCGACGTGTCAGTGACAGGGACATACAGGCACTGAGATGGGTGGGGGTCAGGGAGGGCTCCCTGGGGTGAGGGATGACAGTGTCCAAGGAAGATGACCATACAGAGGTCTGGCTGGGTGGGAACACCACAGTGCAAGGGTCATGGAGCCAGCCCTCTGCTGGAGGTAGGTGTGTGCAAGGGCAGCAGCTGACCCTAGGTTGGCTTCCCATTTGCCCCTTCAGGCTCCCTATACATAAAATGGGGAGACTGTAACAAGACAGAAGGAAATTGGGGAATTGGGATATCTCCAGCTCCTTCTTTGAGTTTACTTCCTTTGGAATAGAAATCATTTGCCACAATCCTGCTTTTCATAATTCACCAATTTTGTTTGGTAAGCAATATTTGTATAGTCTCCAAAACTACACTTTTGTAAATGTAGGGGACACTGAGGTCTTGGGGTGGCAGCCTCCATCTTCCCAGCTGTGCCTGGGGAGGAGCATGGACTTCTCCATGTGTCCGAGTCATAGGATGGGGGGGCCCCTATTTATCCCTGAGGGGAGGATGCAGTTCTCAGGGAGGGCAAAATATTGCAGCACTCTTCACACACCCTCTGCAGTCGATACTCAGTCACTCCTGCCTGTCCTGTGTCCAGTGCAACAGGTGATCGAGAGCCACATCCTCAAACTCTTCCAGAGCAACCTGGTGCCTGCCGACCCTGAATGAAGGCTGCCCACTGGGACTCAGACACTCAGGGAGCAAAGCAAAAGGTCACCCCAGAGTTGGGGGGATCCAGCACAAGCTTCAAAGGCAGCTCAGCTCTTGGACAGATGGTGGGAGGGGGCCTTTCCCGAGAGGAACCAATAAACCTTCTGTGCAGAACTCGAGGGACTTTGCTGTGCTTCCTGGAAGAGGTGGCTGTCCAGTAACCTCATTCCTTCTTCTCCCCCAACACGCGCAGGTGGTAGATAACCACCCGGCCAAAAAAATCTGTGGCATCCTCAAATGTCACCTTCAGCTGGTCCACCTCTGCAGCTGGCACAGGAAAAGTGTGAGCACAGACAGTCAAGGCAAAGAGGTGACACAGTATTTCCCACCTGCAGCCCCACCCAGCCCCCCTTCAACACCTGCAGTATGCTGGGTGACCAGCAGGCTTTGGGCCCTTCTGAGACTTTCATACAGAACAGGTTATCACCAACTTGCTGTACAGATGAAGCCATGGAGGCCTAGAGGCCACTGGTCAAAGTTAAGTGCCAGGACTGGTGCTTGGGTCCAACCAGGCCAATAGCTTTCAGCAGCACAGACCACCCCCACACCCCCACCCCAGAGGCACACGCAAGATATCTGAAGCGAGTTGTTGTCTTCTGGGTAGAACTCCACAATCTTGCCAAGGGCTTCACTCCCCTGGGAACCTGCAGTGTGAAGAAAGGGGCATACTGTGAGGCCAGGGCACCCCCCAAGACCCTACCTTCCAGAATCTTCTAGTACCTTCCAGGCGTCCCCTGCGACTGGAGAAGCCTCCCTGGAACTGGATCTGCAGCTGGGAGACACGGATGCGCTGGGGAAACTCTAGTAACACCCACTGGATGGGGCCCTGGAAGTAGACAGGGAAACTGAAGCCCAGGTTCAGAGTCCTGCTATGCCCTCGACTGGTAGGGGAACTGAAATACCTCCCTGGCTATCCCAGCTGGCAGGGGCGCCCTTGGCGGTGGAGTAGAGGTCCAGGAAGTGTCCCACCTGATCTGAGTTCCAGCATGTCTCCTCATCCTGGTCGAATAGGTGCTTCTTTCCAAACTGCCGGGTGTTGCGATTCAGGACAGAGCTCACCCTGGAGCCACCACAATCAGGGCAAGCAGAGAGGCTGAGTGCACCAAGTTCCCGGCCCCTCCTCAGCTTTCTGCCATCAGCTCTGCTCACCTGGCAGCTCCGTCTGTACCGCCCCAGGACGAGGGCTCCACCCGCCACTGCCCATACTCTCCAGGTTCTCACCTGCTTACGGTCTCTGGACAAACCAAAGAGTGGGTCATGTCGAACTGCAAGGCCGCTCAGAGCGCAGGGCTGGGCTTAGTCTAGGTTCGAATCCCAGCGCCACCGCGGCTACAGCGGCTCACCCTTGTCCACAGGTCTGCACGTCCTCACCTATAACTCGGAACAACCTGGGGAGGGAGAGGGAGTGTCGGGAAAACTGCCAGTGACAGGGGCCAGGCCTTTCACAGCATGTCCAAGAAAGGGAAACAGGCTACCTAGGGGTTTGGGGGACACCCGCGCCCTCTACGAGGTTCAGTTTCTCAGCAAACGGCTCCGGGAACCAAAGTCCAGACCCGGAAACGCAGCACAGAGAGCAGGCGCATTGCGACTCGGGCCCGCCCAGCCTTCACTCCCGGAGCGGGTTTTGATTTGAGCCCGCCCCTACGCACCCTCCTCTTAAAGAGCCCACGTCAATGATGACTTTTGCCTTGGAACTGGAGAAGGCTAGTACCTAGAGTGATTGTGTGCCGGCTGCTTGCTGGCGCTGTCCTTTGGTGCCGGCGGCGATAGAGCACTGGTTTTGGACTCCCAAGGCCTTCCTATAGTAATGTCTTCCTACTTGGGGAAATCGGCCGAATCAATTCTCTTAACTGCTAACAGAGCCCTGGAAACCCTAGACCTTACTGCCTCTCAGAGGCCAAGGGAAGAACTGAGGAAGAAACCACGAAGTTTTGAGTACAGTGAATCAGTGCTTGGTGTTTCAGACACAAGAGGCCCGTCTCTCAATCTGTCTCCCACTAAAATTCTGTTTCCCACATCAAGGAAAGCTTCTTGGAGGAGGAGTTTATGTGAGGTGGGTTTTGAAGGATGAACAGGAGTTTGCCAAACCAGATTACACATAGCCTCAGATACTAGGCTAAAGATTTTTTTCAGTGATTCACTAAACAACTCCTCCTACCCCCTACTCTCCAGTCCAATGCCGAGTGATGCTGGGGACAGCAAGACGCCTCAGATACAATGACATACCTGAGGAGGTCCCAGTCCAGGAAAGGCTAGATGTGTACTTCCTGTCCTGGGGAGCCAGGGCTGAGGTCAGAGGGAGATATTGGTCGGGGAAGCAGGAGCTCAACCTTGTAGAGGACTTCCTGAGAGAAGGGATATTGTGCCTGCTCCTTAATGGATGGGCAGGAATTCACCAGGGTGAGAAAATCGGGGAGTAAGGGTGGGAGGGGGGGTCCCAGGCTGGGAGTACAGTATAAGCAAAGGCCTGGTTGACTGAAAGACCATGAATATGAATAAAATATATGGAGCCTACCAGTTCCTTCTGGGCCTGGAGCAGTCTCAGGAGGTGATTGAGGAAGCGTGGAACCCCATCTGATCTGCATGAATGGAAGGTTCCCAGGGAGAGCTGCCACTGGCAGGGCTGCAGCTCCTGGCTTTAGCTGAATGGCCTGGGATCCAGCCCTTTCAAGGGTTGGGGGAATGGTCCTCCAGCATCCTCTGAGCATTTGGCCAAGCCCACTCCAGGAGGTGGGTTGGCTTGGAAACTGGGACACCCCCGGAAGGTTCTCTTTATCAGTCTCTGCTTGCCAGGATTTCCTGTATTCAATCACGGTCTGGTGCCATGCAGACTGACTCTACTGGTGTCGGGGTTGGGTTGGCAGGAAATACCTCCCTACCCTGAGAAGAAGGGGAGAAAAGCATGGATCCTAAGGGCCCAGCTCCACTTCAATTCCTGGCTGGGCTACTCATTGGCCATGTGACCTGATACAAACATCTTGACCTCTTTGAGCCTTGGTTTCCTCATCTGGGAAATGGGGGCTGTTCTATTTATAAGATTGCTGAAGAATTCAGTGGAGTGACACATAACAAGGGCTGACATTTGTATCTGACTTGAAGCCTCATCTTATCTCCACCTATTGACTCGGGAAACCTGCTATGGCTGTTCCATGTCACCCCATTTTACAGTTGTGGACACAGGCAAGATTCCCCAGCAAGGATATGCATGACCTCAGAGCCCTTAACATAACTCCTGTTCTTGGCATGGAGCCTCCTTGCCCACTGGGATAAGGCCAGCTCAGTACCTTCTTCCCGCCTCCTCACCCCACTGGCGCCTGGGCATGAAAGAGCCTCCTGTTTCTCCAGGGAATTAGCAGCTCCCAGCAGGGCAGCCAAAAGTGGTCCATTCATTCCCCTGAGTGAAGAGAGACTAAGCACTGCCTCCCCACAAACCCCAGGGCATGGGATAGGTGGAGCTCTAGAAGAGCCAGGAGACTTTCCTCTGGTTCACTGAGAGAAACTGAGGCACAGCAACTGAGGCAGTCATTTGACCATGGTCTCCTGGCACCTGGGGAGACCAGATTCAAACTCCAGTCTGACTCCAGAGTTCCCTCCATTGGGGTATTTTGCATTTTTCAGGAAAGGAAATGAAAGCTCCAAGAGGGACAGCTATTTGCTGAAGTTACATAGTAAGTATGGATTAGGGAGGGGGTGACTCTCTGGGGAAGCATCCCCGCTCATGGCTGATCCCACTGCCCATAACTGCCATCCTGGAGGTATGCAGGAAAAGGTTCTTGTTAACTTCTGTTTCCTCCTGGGGAACAAGTGTAATGGTTGCTTCAAGATGCCAGCCTGGAGGGTCTTGGGGGTGAGTGTAATGAGGTTCAATCCACTCTGGGACAGAACTGGGTCTGATTTGTCTGCCTGAGGTCTGCCTGGGATCTTCCCAGGTCCCACAAGGCCCAACTCAAGAATAGACAAGCATTTACTCACTGCCAGATGCATTTGTCCATCTAGCAATGTACAAGACTAGTAGCCTGGTAAGTAGAGGTGACAGTGGCAGTGGGAGAGGATGATATAGTACGGAGTAACTGAGGTGAGTCTGCACAGTGGGAACTCCTGGGCTGAGACTGAGTGTGTTCAATGGTGAGTGTTAGTGGCTGTTCTGTGAGCATGGCCTTGGGGGGCTGTACACCCTATATTACGGACACAGTATCTGTAGGCGTGGCCACAGCTGTAAGTTGGTTGGATATGAACAATGTAGGGCAAATGTTAGGAAAGCTAAGGTGTGGTGGTTTTGAACAGTGGGTGTGTTTGAGTGTGAAGGAACTCTAGGATCCGCCACACTCACAACTGAGTTTAGTTGTGCAGCAGCAGGCATGGCTTGTATATGACCAAGTATAATTGTGTGTGGCTGCTTGAGTCTGTATGTGGCAGGTAGAGCTGTGTGTGGCCTTTGTGACTCGTGTGTAGCCAGTTGAATTTCTGTGTGGCCAAGAGAGGTTGTATGGCATTGTGTAACTTGTGTGTGACTTGTGTAATATGTATGATCTGTGTGACTTATACATGGCCTGTGTAACGGACTGGGCATGGTTGTATACCTGAGATACCTGTGCTGTCTGATGTCACTGTGACTTGGTATGAGTGGTATTGGTGACATTGTGTATGACAGATTTGAATATGGTTGCATGTGACATGCCCATGCATCACCCTGGGTATGTTGAGAGGCACTTTGGGGACATCTGTGCCTGAGACCTAGCTCTCCAGGAGGTCCTGTCTCCCCATCCCTGATTTGGCCCACCAGCCCTCTCCCCTGACTGGCAGCAGCCCCTGGCCTGGGCCCCAGCATGGGGGACAGAGAAGGCACTCAGGGCTAGGGGCTGCAAGCCCAATCCCAGCTCTGGCCTATAAATAGCTCTTTGAGCCCAGCAAATTCCCAGGCAAGGGTGCCCCATTCAAGCCCCCAGCAACAGCCTGCCTCTGGGCCCCAGGCCAGCCCCTCTGAGCTCAGCCTGGCACCAGCAGGAGAAGGAGGAGCGACCTGAGGGCCAGGGCAGGGAGGGGGTGGGTGATCACCTTGGCTCTGATATCATAGACTTTGGCTCCCACTTGGCCCTTCCTCATATATGTGACCTCAAGCAAGAGGTCTCCCCCTATGCCCCAGTTTTCCCAGCTGGAAAATGGGCACAGTGTGATGGCAGCACCCACATTGTGTGTTAATAACTTCCCATTTCATCATCCCAGCAACCCTGTATAGAGAAACTGTTCATTGTCCTGTTTTGGATGGCCAAAAACTGAAACACAGAAACACAAATGACTATCACCCTGTTAGGAATGGCAGTGGAGTTTTGAACCCTGAATTTGTGGAGTCCAAACTGTTCTCCCACACACATTACATAACCACAACCACACCCAGACCTCTACTCCCTCCCACAGCCACAACCACCCCCTTCACACCAGCCTGTCACCTACAGACACTCACATCCGCCTGGTCCCCAATCTCCATTCCCTCCTCTGTAATATGGAATGGGACAGTAAACAAAGTGTCATGTTATCCTGTGGGTTATTGGTCAGTCACAGTCCCAATCACCAGTCAGCAGACGCTGGCTGCTAGACACTGACAAATGCAAACAGTTGCTGAGTTTGCACCCCTAGGGTCTCCCCTCATACCTCACTCATTCCAACCCCTCTTTAGTAGTCTGCCAAAACTATCATGTTCCCTGTTTGCCTACCCCAACCACCAGACAGATATCCATCCTCAGAGATGGCACATGCATACACAACACACTCAGAACACTAGATGTAGTACCCAGACCCTCTCCCTGGCATGGACCATTTTCAGTGCTGAGAGATTCAGTCTTTGGGAAGGAAGGTAGGGAAGGTATTAATCAACTTAGGGGTGGTTGTTGTTTTTTTGTCCCCCTCATTACCATTTTTCATTGTGCTAAAAGGCATAACATTTACCATTTTAAAATATACATTTCAGTGGCACTAAGTATATTCACATTATTGTACAATCATCACCACTATTTAGTTCCAGAATATTCTATCACCCCAAAAGGAGACCTCATCTCCATGAATAGTCACTTCCATCCCCCTCTCTAGTGCCTGACAACCACAAATCTGTGCATTTGACTATTCTGGACATTATATAAATGGATCTCACACGATGTGTCCTTTTGTGCCTGGCTTCTCTCACTCAGCATCATGTTTTTAAAATTTATTCATATTGTAGTGTATCAGGGCTTCACTTCTTTTTATGGCTGAGTTATATTCCAGTGCATGTTGAAGACATTTTAAAATTCAGTTATCCCTACAAAGACACAACACATGTCCCCTGCCCAAAGCAAAAGTATTCCTGTGACAACAGTACCTGGTGCTTTATAAATGCAAATGGACAAAGGAATGAATGAATGAATGAACTATCCGATCTGGCCAGAGATGATGGGAAAAGCTCAGGGGTGCAACATTTCTGGGCTAGGTCCTGACAAGCCCTTCCAGCTGTGTGTCACCCAGGAACCTTCTGTCCTCTCTGAAGTATTGCCTCTCCATCAACGATATAAAATGACAATTGTAGCCAAAATTGCCCCAAGAGTGAGCCCTGTAGAGTCAGGAATGCCAGGGTTGTAATGCCGTCTTTGACCTTCCCTTTTGCGTGACCTTGGGAGAGACTTGGCCTGCCTGAGGCTCAGTTTCCCCATCTGTAAGATGGGGCAGGTACCACCATGAGGCGTCCGGGGACATTTAACGTGGTTCCTGGAACGAGGTGAATGGGGAAAAATCAGGCGCAATCTCCTCAGCGGTGGAGTGAGTGGTCTAAAGAGTCTGTGCGGTGGGACTTAGGCAGGAGGAGCCCCCTCCCTCGCGCAGCCCCGGGCGGCAGACGGGGGCGCATGCGCAGAGAGGCCCCTTGGCCCCTTTATAAGCGCTGAGGCGGCGCGGGGAGAGCCGAGCTCAGGGCGCAGGGCTGGACCCCGCGCGGAGCCTGCAGAGTTCGAGCGTCCTTTGTGCTGGGCGACCGCCCCGGGATGCGTCCGAGCTAGGAGCCAGGTGGGGGTCCGTCGTGGGGAGGGTGTCGCGTCGTGGGAGAGTTCCTTGGGATTTGAGACAGAACCCGGGATTAGGGAGGGAGACTAGGATAAGAGAGAAGCCTCCCCTTCCATGGGGAGGGGGCTGGAGGGGGGAGGGGAGCCTTGGGTTGGGGAACAAACGCCATCTGGGCGGTCGTTTGAGAATGTCGGTAGGATGCAGATGTGGGGATTAGGTTGTCCCGAGAATGCGGAGAAGACCCCACGGTTGGGAGGGGAATGGGCTGGGGGTGGATCTCAGAATTGGGAAGGGGACACTGGGAGACAAGGCTAGGGGAGGGGCGCCTCGACTTTAGGGAGAAGAGGGGGACACCCAGTACTGTATAGAGGACTTCAGAACAGGCTACCCCCGGTTTCTGAGCTAAGACACCCCAGGATTTTAAGTGGGATCCCCAATTTGCAGATGAATTGAGGATTCCAGGCTGGACTGCAGTAGCAAGGGCCCCCCAGAACAGCCTGAGCCTGATGGAGGGGGGTCTGTGCTGAGAGTGAGTGCCATGGGGAAGGGACACCTGCGGTGTCCCTATCTTTTTGCTCAGTCCGGTCAGCACATTTTGACTCAGGAGGAGGTTCTAGGGGATCCATTCCAAGGTGGTCCCTATTTTTCCCTAGAACCTGGAGTTAGGGTGCTGTCCCTTCTTACAGGGAGTACCCTGGGTCTCTCAGGTGACTGTTGGGTGGGAGCACCCTAAAACTCCCAGTTAAAATTTCCAGGGCCCATGAGGGGCACCCAATCCCAAGAGGGGGCTACCCTCAGCACTTCCATAGCTGATCGAGTCCTTAGCAATACACAGACCCTTGCTTCACCCCTTCATTTCTCTCTATCCATATGAACATGTGTGGAAGTCCTGTCTTGTTTGGGAGACATAGGCACTGGGAAGTAGGGGACTGGGACCCAGGCCCAGCCTGGGCAGGAACGACCCCCATTCTTCCATGCAGGGCTTTGTTCCTCTAGGCAGCACTAATGGGAGACAGCCAGGCCCAGAAGAGGGTTGGCACTGGGCCCCAGCGGGGGTTGTGGGGGAAGGGTGGGAAGGGAGAGGTGGGCGGACCGTGGGACCACAGAACCCAGCAACCTTGATGGTTTATGGACATTCCCAAATGGAAGCTGTCCCTCAGGGTATGGGGGCTTTGGGTGTGTGTCTACCCCAGACTGGAGAGAGTGTGAGGTAGGGGGAAGGGTTCTGGGGTTCTCTATGAATCTGGTGTCACTGAGGTTATGTCTTTGTCAGGAAACTTGTACTGGGTGCCACATCACCAGGTGGCAAAATTAATGTGTGTCCACCAGTCATCAAGGCCACATTTATCCAGCCGTCTGTGCCAGGGCCCATGTTTTGTGCGTGAGTGTATGGGGGGAGCTGTCCGATGGTGTAGCCTCATCGAGGGGCTTCTGTGGGGAGCCTGAGGCTTTGGGTGTGTTTCTTTGTACAGAAGATATGCTGCCTGCCTTTTAGTGCTCATATTGTCTCTCTTTGTTAATGTCGTTGTGAATCTGTGTGTGTGTCTCCCAGGCTCTGTGTCTAGGGCATGTGCCCACGTGTGTGACCTGTGTGTACAGCAAGGGTCCTCTCCATGTGATTGGCCATGTGAACCCTGGGCGTAGGGGTGTGGGATGTGGTTTGTATGCAGTGGGGGAGTTGAGTGGGGAGAAGTTGGCAGGGGGTTAAGGTACCCAAGGGGTAGCTTGGAATGATTTCCTGAGCACAGTTTCCTTTCTCCTTCGAGTTCCATGCTCATGCCCATGTACATAAATACTCCCTTGCTTCCAGACCAGATACACACATGTGCTCACGGCCCATCCAGAGAGCCACATATCCAGAGTCCACTCTGGGTTCTCCAAGCTCCACCCAGTGCATGCAGCTACTGCAGACCCGAACAAGACTTACCACAGGGTGCAACCTTATGAACATCCCTGCCCCAAAGTACACCCAGACACAGACAGACAGGAACGCTTGCTGGCAACCTCTCTTAATCTTTCTCTTTCCATCTCTCTCTTTCTTTCAAGCTGTCTTGCTCTCTTTTTCAAGCTGTCTTTCTCTTCCCATCTCTCTCTCTCCTCCCCCCCTTTTTCTCGGCTGCCCCTCCCCCACCCCTCCAGGCCCCTGCTTGCATATACATGAGGTTCATACATTATTCATGAGGGGACAAGCCCTAGACAGCTGTGTAAATGCTCACCTCTGGCGGCCCTCTGGAGGAGATATTTTAAGAGAAGGGGTGTGGATGTATGAGAGTGTGAGTGGAGGGGATAACTGTGTGTGGAAAGGCGAGTGTGTGTGTGTGTATGTGTGTGCATGCATGGTGTGTGCATCTGGGTGGGGGATGCACCTGAAACTGGTCATTGTGGGCACTGAAGTGTGTATTTAAGCGTGTATGATGTGAGGCTTTGTGTTCCAAAAGTTGGTATTTAGTTTGGTATTTTGTAAGACTTTACAAAACTTAGTTCATTCCAGCCTTACAATAACCCTCTGAGGTATATGTTGGGTTATCCCTATTTTACAGGTGGGGAAACTGAGGCAGAGTGATAAAGTAGCCTGTTTAGGGTCATGTAATGTGTAGGTAATCTCCATGAAGTCTGAACTCTTAATTATACTTTCTCTCTCTCTCTCTCTCTCTCTCTCTCTCTCACACATACACACACGCCCGCACACACACACGCACGCAGAATTCTCTGTATTCATCCCCTCCTAAGGCCTTCCTGGGACCTAACACTCAACCAGGCCTGGAACAGCTATCAGTGTGATTACATTTGCTAGGGCTCTGAGAGAGAGAAATGTAGACAACCTGGGAGGGAGACAGAGGTTGCTGAAGTTTACAGGTTGGTAGTTGGGGGCACTATCCTAGAGCTTAGCCTCTGCTTTGCTGTGCAGCACTAGGAAACCACTTTTCCTCTCTGGGCTTGGAGGCGCCACTTTACAAAGGCAAAACCAGGTGCGTGGTGCTGCTGTCATCCCACGGTTCAGCACCACGGACAGGTCCCCAAAGGCCTTCAGGCTGGGCCTTCAGCTGGGAACCACTCAGTGGGCGCTGGAGGGGAAGCAACTGTTTACCACAACCGCCCCCCCCACCCCAACTTCTGGATTCCAACGGCACTGTTCTCCTCAGAGCCGGTGTGGGTTTGTAGGCAATGCTTTAACTTCCTGCCCCCACCTGAGCTCCAGAGGTGAGTGGCGTGTTCCAGAAGGATGAGAGACTTTGGGGAGAGGCCACCTCCCCAGGATGTCTAATCTCTGGAAGGATATGAAGTCTGAGAGGACACTGCTGTGTCCTGGTGTTTATATTTTTCTTGTAGCTTATAGCTTAATAATTGTCCGCTTTGTGCCTGTGGGCCACAACCCCTATAGAAGGCTGGACCCACATTGGAGTTTCTCTGTGAACCTAGGAGGCATCTTCACCAGGTAGTGTGAAGTAAGGTAGATGGTGGGGTGGGCAGGGGTGAGGCCCTTTCCTCTGGCTGGTACTTGGCAGCTCCTCAAAAAAATCCCAGAAACTAAGAATAGAGCCTTGGCAACAACCAAATCCTGGAATTGAAGCTGAGAATCGTGTCAGTAAGCAAACCCAGATTAAAGTCTGGCTAGGAGGCCAGTGTGCTGCCCTGGAGGACTCCCCAGTCTGATAGGGGAGACTGACTCGAAAAGTGAGATTTTGATCTTGGCTATATTAAGGTTAATAATTATAATTATAGTTAAAATATACTCCTTGGTGCCAGGCAGTTCTAATAATGTGTGTGTGTGTGTGTGTGTATGTGTGTGTGTGTGTGTGTGTGTGCGCGTGCGCATGTGCTTACAAGTCTTAGAACTTATATATATATATATATATATATATATATATATATATATATATATAAATAATTTCTATACTAACTCATTAGTTCCTTTCAACTACCTGATGGATCCCCTTTCTGACCTATGAGGAAACTGAATACAGAGCTAAGCTGCTTACCCAAGGTCATACAACAAGAAACAAGCAGAGAGACAACCTCAGATATGATTCACTAAAGCATCCATGATTCTGACAATGGACTTCACTGCTCGGATTCTGGGTTCAGATTCTTGCTTGCAGACTGTGTGACCTTGAGGGACCACACTCACCTCTCTGAGTTCATTTCCAGATCTGTAGAGTTAGGATCATGTCCTTTCACGTCCATTGTCAGGAGAGCTGCACTCACCCACCCCCCTCTCTCTCCCTCTCCACCACATTCTAGGTCCAGAATGGGGGCCATGTCTGTCTGGACCTCAGGTCTCCTAATGTTCCAGGTGCTGCTTTTTGTGACTGGAGAGCAGGGTGAGTTGAATTAAGTTGGGGGAGATGTTAGAATCTAGGGGTTCATGTGATGGATGAGGCAGCCTTTTACCTGGAGAGCCTACTCCTGCTGGTTCCCTGGCCTGATCTGGAGAATAAAATGAGAATAGATGAAAAAGGTCTTTGAACAGTCAAAAGCGAACAAGACACCTGAGAGGTTATTTTTAGTCATTGCCAGCAGAGGCAGGAGGTTCCCGCCTCTCACAGTTTTGCTGAGATGAGCTGAAAAGAGAGAAAAATGAGAATAGTGCAGAAATTGATTTGTGATGCCTGCCAAGGGTGGGGCAATAGAAATGAGATCCCTATGCTGCTTCACCCCAGGGGTTGTCAAAAGCCCAGGGTGTAGAAATGTGCTCTGTGGCCTCAGCCAAGTACAGTGATCTCTTCAAGCCTCAGTTTCCTCAACCCCCAAAAGCAGATGGGGGCTACCTCCAGATGGTAATGAAAATCAAATGAGCTATCTATAAAGTGTCTGCTTTACAGAAGATACTCTGCAAACACCATTTTCCTTCCGATGACTGTATTTTGCTTAATTTGGGGGGAAGCCATGACTCAGAACGAGACTTCTACATTCACATAGTAAGTGAGTGACAATGGGAGTCAAATTCCTGTTGCTACAGGAAGAGACCTCCAGGATAATGATTTTGAGTGGAGGCAGAATTTGAAGGAATTCAAACTGATTACTAATCCTCCTCTGCTCACAGATGGGAGTGAGTGGGGATATGTGCCTCCCTGTGTTATGACATTCTGTGGGCAGCCTACCCTCCCTGGCTTAGGCTTCCACATCTGTAAAGTGAGGGACACAGCAGTCAGTGCTAGCCTCTGTCTCTCAACCATGCTCTCTCTCCACTTTCCCCACCCCAGGCATGCAGGATGCTGCTGAAAAGGGACTGCACATGCAAAAAGTGGGGCCTGGGTCGGTGAGGGCCGCGCTGGCAGAGCTGGTGGCCCTGCCTTGCCTCTTTGCCCTGCAGCCACAGCCAGGTGCTGCCCGAGAAGCCCCTCGGATCAAGTGGACCAAGGTTCGGACTATGTCTGGCCAGCAGCAGGACTTGCCCATCCTGGTGGCCAAAGACAACGTGGTTCGAGTGGCCAAGGGCTGGCAGGGACGTGTGTCACTGCCTGCTTACCCCCGCCACCGGGTTAATGCCACGCTGCTGCTGGGGCCGCTGCGGGCCAGCGACTCGGGGCTCTACCGCTGCCAAGTGGTGAGAGGCATTGAAGATGAGCAGGACCTGGTGCCCCTAGAGGTGACAGGTCAGTGGGGGGCAGGGGAGAGGCTGAGGTGGGATGGGAGGGAGTAGGCCTGAAGTCCACCCACTGAATGTTCTCAGATATCACTCTCTGAACTATTCCCTTTCCAGATAAAGTTACAAAGAAAGTCCCCATGGATAGTGCTGTCTTTAGCACCTCTCTCTCTTAGCTGAGAGCATCCTCTGTCTCTTTTGTGGATCACAGTATTTCAAGGAATTTCATAACTTTACGTTTTATGACTACCTAAACCATTTTATGTCTACTTAATTTTATGTAAAGCAAAGGATATAGGATATTGCATTTAAAATAGGAATGCAGGGGCCTCCCTGGTGGCACAGATGTTAAAGTCTCGGTGCTATCAAGCTATCGCCAGCCACTGTGGTATGCATGAGTTCGATTCCTGGCCAGGGAGCTATCCCACATGGCACAGCAGATATCTCCTGTCTTGCCCACTGCTCCCCTCAGCAGTGTATTTCAGTAGATCTGCCTGTTCTGCTCCCCACTCTGCCTCTAGTGAATCTTCTCAACCCTCCCCCCGCCCGCGCACCTCTGGCCTATGCCCCAGTTCCTGTATGCATAAATGAATAAAATAAATTAAAAAAAATAAAATAGGAATGCAAATTTCCTTTTCAAATAAATGTATTTATTTTTTCAAAAAGTGAGATTATCTTTCAAAAGTCATATTAAGTAAATAATAGTCCTCAAATATATGTTTGACCAACTCCTGTATTAAATCCTTTCTGTTGGAATATCCAGTGTACTTTTTGTTTTCCTAACTGATGAAAGAGAACAAGGCAAAAATATTTTTTTTAATTGTTAAAACACAGTCCTAGAACAGAGCCTGGTACATAACAGTTGCTCATTGACTATCTGATGAATCACTCAATGATGGGTTATTGTATGGAAAATACCCTTGGACTACTGCAGAAAAGTCCATTTCCCATCACTTATGTTAGTCATGAGCAGGACCTTACACCCCATCCTGAAACTCCATCTCCCCCATCCTACAGGGTCTCCCTGCATATTTTATGGAGTCTACCAATCATTCCCTTTCTAAGGTCTTGTTTCTCAAAATCCATAAACCTGGAAGAAAACTGGTAAGTGGTGAAGGAAATGAATCCCACCTCTATATTTGTTCAGTTAATTCATTCACTCAGACATCTGAGCATCTACCATGTGCCAGCTCAGAGTGGGGACATGGCCCTGGTTGAGATGCTTGTCCTCCAGTGGTGCTTGGTCTGATTAGATGGAGGAGTGTTTCATTCTTTTGTCTTGTTCAGCCATTTCTTTCATCCCTAAATCAGAATTTTTTAAAAAGATTTATTTATTTATGCATACAAGTTGGGGTACAGACCGGAGGTGTGGGGCAGCAAGAGGGTTCACCAGAGACAGAATGGGGAGCAGAACAGGCAGATCGACAGAAACAGCTGCTGAGGGGAGCAGCGGGCGAGGCAGGAGAGGTCTGCCGCGCCATGTGGGAATCTCCCCAGCTGAGTATCGAACGCAGGTCGCAGCTGCCAACAGCTCCAAAGCGCAGCACCTAACCTGACCGCTGTGCCACTGGGGAGGCCCCCTAAATCAGAATTTGAGTCACGGGGAGCCTGTTATTGATGCTTACATGTCACCTTGTCCCAGAAGTTTCCCATGACTCCATTCCCAGACTGGGCAAGAACCACATTTGATCTTTGATTGCTGCCTTTGCTTTATCCATTGGCGCATGTCCATAATTCCTAAAAGGCATACTCTTTCTCACTCTTCTCCAGGCCTCCTCTCACCTCCAGGGCCTAACCCTGGGCATGAGGAGTGCTATCTTTGATGTCAGATCTTCCTAGATATAAATTCTGCACTGCCTCATACTAGCTGTGTGGTCATAGACATGTCCCTCAATTTCTCAGAACCTTAGTTTCTTCCTCTGGAAATGGGAATAATTAGGGTAGTTGTAAAATTTCATTGAGATAATGCTTATAAGTGCTTTTACACAGTAAGCATTTGAAAAATACTAGCCCTTTATGAGCACTGTAAATTTGCCTCATCTGTCAAATGGGAGCATATCATTCTCATTCCCCACCCTTGTCCTGTGCTGTACTTAGCACAGAGTGAGTGGGTGTGGTATGAGGCAGGGAAGAGCAGCAGGTCTGTTATCAGACTTGGGGGAGGGTTCATTCTGTAAGGGGGATCTTTTGTTATTGAAGATTCCAGCATAAATTGACCCCCCCCCTTCCTGGATGTTCCCCCATAGGTGTTGTGTTCCACTACCGGGCTGCCCAGGATCGCTATGCACTCACCTTCACTGAAGCTCAGGAGGCCTGCCGTCTCAGCTCAGCCACCATTGCTGCCCCGAGGCACCTGCAGGCTGCTTTTGAAGATGGCTTTGACAATTGTGATGCTGGGTGGCTCTCTGACCGTACTGTTCGGTGAGGGGCTACTAGGGGGGGGGGAGGTGGAGAGGTTGGAGAGGTAGCCTCTGAGATAAGAGGGGTCTGTGTGGACCCCAGGAGCACATATCTGAGCAGGAACCCCTCCTTGTCTTATCAGGTATCCCATCACTCAGTCCAGACCAGGTTGCTATGGTGACCGTAGCAGCCTTCCAGGAGTCAGGAGCTATGGGAGACGAAATCCACAGGAACTCTATGATGTCTACTGCTTTGCCCGTGAGCTAGGGGGTAAGTCTGGGCCTGGCAGGATCCTTGCCCCCTACCCTTGTTAACTTCGCCAACCCCCATCCCTCCCTAAATTCTTGCCTCACTCTCCTAAGTGTCATCCTTCTCTAAACCTGCAGCCATTACCTGGGCTTACCCCTTCCCTGAGGTATCCCCTTCGGGTCCCCCTTCTCCTTTTCTATTTCCCCCTTTCTTTGGATCTCCTCACAGAGTCCCTCCCTCTTCCTGAAGCCCGACCAGCTCACGTGTCTGAGTTACCTCATTTTTAAAAAAAAGAAGTTAAAGCCCCACCACCCAAACCCAGTCTGGTGGAGCGGGGCTCTTTGGAATAAGATCCCCTTCCCTGGATTGGGAGGAGGGCGCATGGCTCCCGGTGACCACCTTCTGCGCACCCCTTCGCCCCCACCCCCGCAGGCGAGGTCTTCTACGTGGGCCCCGCCCGCCGCCTGACACTGGCCGGCGCGCGTGCCCAGTGCCGCCGCCAGGGCGCCACGCTGGCTTCGGTGGGACAGCTGCACCTCGCCTGGCACGAGGGCCTAGACCAGTGCGACCCGGGTTGGCTAGCCGACGGCAGCGTGCGCTACCCGATCCAGACTCCGCGCCGGCGCTGTGGGGGTCCGACTCCAGGAGTGCGCACCGTGTACCGTTTCGCCAACCGTACCGGCTTCCCTGCTCCAGGAGCGCGCTTCGATGCCTACTGCTTCCGAGGTGCGCCAGGGGCCCAGTCCTTGCACCTGGGTGAAGGCTGTGTCCCGGAGGGTGGGTAGCCACGCCTCTACCCGTGTGGAGGCCACGCCCCAGGTGAGGGCTGAGTCCTCGGAGGTTCGGTTCCCTAATGACCACGCCCCCATGCACGCACCTAGGTGAAGACCATACCCCTGGGAGCGCTGCTTTCTAGTGGAGGCCAAGACCATGGTGTGGAAATACGCTCCCCCATAAGCCACGCCCCCATCGAAGGCCGCGCTCCTGGAGCCATTCTCCAGGAGAAGGACGCCACCCAGCTCTGGAGGGCGAAGTTCTGTTTGGGAGCCATATCTCCTGAGGTCCCTGAAAATGTCGTCCATGGGTGGAGGATAATTTACTTGCACCCCCTGGGGAGGAGATGATGCCCGCACTGGCCACTCTGGTCAAGACCACACCTCAGGGGCAGGATGGGGGATGACCCTTACCTCTGAACAGGGTGCCATAGCCTAGGTGGCTGCAAACTTCAACAACAAGATACTGAGTTTTCTGTGTAAGGGAAGCAAAGATCTTATTGGAAGCCATGTCTACTGTGCGTTTCCCTCCCCACCCCCCAGTCACAACGGTGCAGGAAGGACCTGCCTCCAAGAGCCACCTCTTGATCCTTTACCAGTTGTGACCAGTTAACTCTAACCTTGACAGGGGGTTCAGTTGGGGTCCAGCCTGAACAGTGTGGGTAATAACTTTGCACCTCCCTCTCTGAAGCTGGGGTATCTCAGAGGCCACTCAGAGAGAAAGAGAGAGAGACAGAGGAGCACAGAGACAGAGATACCCAGGTCTGTGCTGCAGTGTACAAGAATGTGGATAGACAGTCAAAACTTCCCAGCCAGTTCCTGGGCCTAACATAACTTTCTGTGTCTTTGTAGCTCATCACCCTTCACTGCAGCATGGAGACTCAGAGACTCCTTCATCTGGGGATGAGGGAGAGATTTTGTCTGCAGAAGGGCCCCCAACACGAGAACCAGAGGCCAGCCTAGGGGAAAAAGGGGTCACACCTGACTTCCAGGAGCCACTGGATTCCAGTGGAGAGGAAGACCCTCTGATCTTGGCAGAGAAGCAGGAGTCTATAGATACCCACAGCCCTGCCCCTGGGAGCCTCATGCTGGCCTCAGGCCCTACCTTGGAGGCTGAGGGGGTATGGCTGAGCACAGTGACAGCTGGTACTGGCACGCACGCTGTGACAGCCCCTGCCAGTCCCACACCCAGGAAGAGGGGACGCTTCAAGGGACTGAATGGACGCCACTTCCAGCAGCAGGAACCCCAGCAAGGGCTAGAGGGGGCTCTGGAGGCCAGCACCCAGCCCCCTACTCCAGAAGCTGCTGGAAATCATGTGGAGCTTCCCCTGACCACAGGAACCACAGAGTCCTTGGGGAGTGACCACAGCCAAAGACCCTGGGTTGTTCTGACCAATGAGGTGGATATTCCTGGAGCCGGTGAGTGAAATTTAAGGGGAGGTGGAATCTGACTGCGGGCCTGGGAAGGGGAGACAGGAGGTAGGGAGGAAGGGAGACTAAATCCCAGCTGGGTTCCCTGATTTTATCACTCCTCAGAAGCTCTCTTCCTTAGGCTTAGAGCCAAGAAGATGTCAACAACTATTGTTAAAGGTAATGATGATTCTTGTCGTTGATGTTGTAGGTTCTGCTGGTGGCCGGAGTCCCCCAGAGCCCTGGCTATGGCCCCCGACCTTGGTCCCACCCAGCATCTCAGAGCCCGGCAGGGACCCTGGCCTGGAGTCAGAGGAAGCTAAGGGTCCTAGTGTGAGACCAGTCACGCCCAACCTGCCCCAGTCCCCCTCGGAGAACACTGCCCCAGCTCTCAGTCCCTCTGAGGGCCCCAGTTCTGCCCCATGGGATGCCTCCCCTATGGTCACTTCCCAAGACCTCCCTGTGATGGCCATGCTCCGTGCCCCCAAACTGTGGCTCCTACCACATTCTACACCCCTTCCCACCCAGGCCAACAGGGTTGAGGGGATTAGTGAGGCCACCACGTCTTCTTCACCATCCCCTACTTCAGACAGCAAGCCTGGCCCCCAGGGCCCCATTGATCTAGAGGTATATTCCCTGACCTCCTCAGTCCCAACAGAACAGGGCGGAGAGGGCATACCCAATGGCCACAGTGCAGGAAGCCCCACAGCCCCCTCACAGGCAGACATGGACACGCAAGCTGAAGCTAGGCCTAGCTCCTCCAGGGCAGGCTTTGGAGAAATTGGGGGAACCAGCCCCACTCAGCTCAGCAAAGTTGAACACCCCAGATCCAGCCCACAGGCTTCTGTGGACAAGGTTGTAGTGACAGGTCTCCCCACTATGGAGGCTGCCACTGAGCCCACAGGAGCCAGAGGCATCTTGGAGACTGATTCTGGGGTCTTCAGCACAGCATGGCAGACTACCGTGGAGGAGGTACAGGGCATGTGGCCCACATTACATGGCGAAGGACTGGACCTGCACCTCAAATCTACACCTTTGGGAGGACCTGAGGTCTTCTTGATGCCTGGGGTCACCCCAAGTTTGGAGCCTTGGGTTGCTACAGATGGAAAAGCCACAGTGGGTCCCATGGGTTCAACAGCCATGCTAGACCCCAGCAGTGCTGGTGGAACTTGGGAACCCAGATCCCACATGGTTGAGGGAATTGAAATTTCCACTATGAGTCCTCAGGGGGCTGTGGACACAAGTGTGGTCACGTCCCTAATGTCCTTGGGCCAGGGGAACAGGGTGGGCGACCCAGCCACTTCTACATTGGTCTCCGCAAGCTCCCAACCCCACCCAGAGCTGGAGGGCCAGACAGTAGGAACCTCAGCTCCGCCACGCAAGGGCAGCCTCCTGTGGGAGCCTGATCTTCCTTCTTGGACACCAACTTCAGCCAGTATGGAGGAGCCTGCTTCAGTGTCCTCAGGGGAGCCTACCATGTTGTGGAACCCCCCCAGCACCCTCCTGCCTACTTCCCTGGGTCGAGAGGAGTTTGAGCTGGAGGTCCTGGGGGGGAGCCCAGGTGTGAAGGGCTTCTGGGAAGAGGCAGCAAGTGGAGAAGAGCCCACCCTGCTGGGGACCCCTGCAAACTGCACTGTGGAGGAGGGTGAGTTCCAAGCTTGTGGCCCCAGCCCACCCACTGAGGTTAGAGCTTGGGAACCTGGGGCTGGCAAGCCAGGGCAGGGAGGGAGGGGGCCTGGGAAGGCTTCTAGTAGGTGATGTGGGAGGTGGAAGGTTGTCAGGAGTTGAATTTTCAGGGGCTTCTCTGGGAGGGGTATCAGCAAGGGCAAAAAGACCTGGAGGTGACAGTGAACTTGACTATTTATATGCACAATGATTAATGGGGAAATGAGAAGGCACTGGGGACAGTTCGGTTTGAGGGATGAGTTCAGTCAACAAATCATGTTCATGTCTGCTCTAAGAGCTGTGGGATACTGGGGGCTGTCCTTCAGTGCTTCCTCAGTCTGGGGTAGACGGGGGTGCAGAAGTAGAAGGCATGGCAGGGAAGGCTTCCTGGACGTTGGGAATTACATTGGAATCCAGTGAAGAGGATCATGGGGGGACCCCAGGCCACAGGGAAAGTGGGTGCTGGGAAGGAGTGAGAGTGGTGGGCTTCACCCCATGTTACAGACAGGAGACTGAGGCACAAGAAGGCATGTCACTGCCAAGCAATCAGTGGTCGAACTTGGGAGCCCAAAGAGCTACATGGCGTTAGTGCTTGCTCTGTGTCAGTCCAGAGAAACCATGCCCTGTTCTCCGGAGCTAGATGTGTCCAGAACCCAGACTGCAAATTTTGGGATCCCCCCTTTTTTTTTTTTACTTCCTGCCATATTGAGCTTTTGTTTGTTTGTTTGGGCTAAATGAGTTAAAGAAAAAGGCACTTTTTCTGAGTTCCAAAACACGCATTAACACAATTGGTTTTGCACTCCTTTTTTTTAAAAGCAGTAGTGGAAATAGCAGATGCCGGGTACTGTCACCCACTTTGTCACCTCTGGACTGTGTCCAAGGTCAGATCCTCTCTTCTTAGATGCCCAGGTGGCAGTTGGACTCTGGGTGCATGTGCTGATAAAGACTGACGCTTCTCAGTTCTGCCTGCATATTTACCTTGTTCTGATCACATTACCGAAATCATGTTGGTTAATCTCTGTTACATCTTTGTAGAACAAGTTCTACACTTTACTGATGGTGAGACTGAGGCACAGAAAGGTCAAATGACTTTTGCAAAGTGACACCCTAGGGAGTGCCTAGAAGAAGACTTGAAACCAGGCCATCTGACATGATCTCTGTCTCACCCACTAGGCTGTATGATGCTTGTTTCATGGGTGGAAAAAAACCCAAAACAGCCTGAAGCCTTGGGAGAGGGTGAGCTTGTTCAGAGAGGGAGCAGAGAAAGAGAGGGTCTGGGGAAATCCGACCTTAAAGGGTAGGCAGAAAGGCAGGAAGGAGCTGAGTGAAGGCCAGCTGGGTCCACCTTTGACTTTGCTGTATTGTTGGATCCAGACTGAAGTCAGTGGCAGCAGCAGCAGCAGAGTGGAGGAGGCAAGGAGACCCGGTCGCCTACCCACCCTGGTTTGCAGCAGAAATGCTAATGAAGCCAAAAATAAACGCAGCACCAGCAAGTGACTGAGTCACTGCCAGTCCGTGGGCAGGTGTCGGCAGCTCAGGGCACCTGGCGGGGCTCACGCGTCCCTATGCCCAACAACCCCACGCATGTGCACACACGTGCTGGGGCCACACCTGGAACAGACACTACTGCCACCCCAGGCAAGGCAGGAGGGCCAATAGCTACCTGCATTCAGTTAGTAAACAATTACTGAGTGCCTTCTGTGTTCCAGGCTCTATGCTGAGACAAAGTCCCTTGCTTCTGGAAGCTGACCTTCTAGAATAATACTCTAGAACCTTCCTGAAGATGGAAATGTCCTCAAGCCCCACTGTCTTACACAGTAACTACCACCATGGGTGGCCACTAAGCATTTAAAGTGGCTAGTACAACAGAGGAATTGTCTTTTTTCTCTCCTGTTTTAATTGACTTAAGTCTCAAGAGCCGTCTGTGGCTGGCCTGTAGAACATAACCACTCTGGGGGAAGCATGGACAAGAGGTGATGACCCTGATAAATTATGTTGGAAGCTAGAAAGCAATGAGGGCAGAGTAGAAAAGTAAAGCATTTGATAGTGGTTAGCAGTTTTGGAAAGAGTCTGGAAAGGCGTCTCATCAGATGAAATACCTGAGATAAAGGAGATGCCATGAGGAAATCCAGGGTAAGAGTGGTCCAGGTAGAAGAGAAAGCCTGTGCAAAGGCCCTGAGGCCTGACTGTACCTGATATGTGGGAAGAACAGCAAGGCCATTGTGACTGGAGTGGCATGAGCAAGGGGAAGAGTTGGGGAGGTAGGGCATGGAGATATTGGGAAATGTCCCCTGTGGGCAACAATAAGGGCTTTAACTTTTCCTCTGTGGGTGATGGGGAGCCATGGAGGGATCTAGGCTGAGGAGGACTGTGTTCTGTCTCAGCTTTGCAAAGACCCCCTCTGGTGAATGTGGAGAGTGAGGTGGACACCAGAAAAACAGGGAGGAAAAGACTTGCTTGTTTTTGTGAAGCTCCAGTCTGAACAAAACAGAACAAATTCTAGAGTATAAGGCTGGACAGAGGGCTTATGGGGGCTTCCAGGTCTCTGGAGGCCACCAGAGTTCCTGTGCTGTCTCTCTCTGTGGCTTTGAGCCAGGAAGATTCTTCTCTGAGCCTTGGTTCTAATGTCTGTGCAGTGGAAGGCTTGAATGCCCCCCTCATAAGGGACTGAAGCTGGCTGGGGTAGGATGGGACTTCTTGTCCAGGACTCCTAAGCTCCAGGATAGAGACCACCCACCCCCAAGATGGAGATAGGAGACCCTCTTGCCTCTAGGGAAACCCAGCTGGAAAATGACAAGGAAGGGGACAGGGACCCACATTCCCCCTGGGTGTTGATACATGTTAAGGAATGCTGAGTCCCCTTAAGAGTGATATACACAGAGCTGGACATGGCATTATGGTCAGAAAAGAAGGGTGAACTATTTTTATTTCATTTTGTAAATGAGGAAACTGAAATTCAGAAAGGCAATTTACCCTATAAATGGCAGAGTCAGGGGTCCAACCAGCCTCTCTGACTCCACAGCCCACAGATATAACCACTGTAATCTACCACTTCTCAGTATAACCACTGAGGTTGCATCAAAAGAGACTGAACCAGGGGCCTCCCTGGTGGCGCAAGGGTTAAATCTTAGCACTATGAAGCTATCCACAGCCTCTACAGTGGGAGTTTGATCCCCAGCCATGGAGCTTCCCACAGTTCTATCCCGGCCAGGGAACTTCCCACATGGCGCAGCAGACCTCTCCTGTTTTGCCCACTGCTCCCTCAGCAGTATCTTTCAGTAGATCTGCCTGTTCTGCTCCCCACTCTGTCTCTGGTGAATCCTCTCACCACCCCCACACCTCTGGCCTACACCCCAGCTCTTGCATGCATAAATAAATAAATCTTTATTTTTTTTGAAGATTTATTTTTTATTTATACATACAAGCTGGGGTACAAGCCAGAGCTGTGGGGCGGCAAGAGGGTTCACCAGAGACAGAGCGGGTAGCAGAACAGGCAGATCAGAACTACACTGCTGAGGGGAGCAGCGGGCGAGGCAGGAGAGGTCTGCCGCACCATGTGGGATTCTCCCCGGCCGGGCGTCGAACTCCGTCGCCCTGCCAACAGCTCCACAGCGCAGCGCTTAACTGCTGCGCCACCAGGGAGGCCCCAATAAATAAATCTTTAAAAAAAAAAAAGAGAGACTGAACTGGAGAAGGATGGAGAAGGTGATAATTCCCACTCTTCCCAGAGCTGTTCATATCCTGCCTGGAACTTTTTGTTCAGCCCTGTGAACAAAGTATAGTGACAAGTGTAGTGACTATAAGGGCATGTCCATAAGAGGGGGACAGTTGGAGAGGGCACTTAAACTCATGTTCTAAGAGAAGTTTTGGGAAGCCCATTCCAGTTCATTCCAAGTGGGCAGAGCAGCCCACAGATGTTTGGGGTAGTTCCTGGACAGAGCAAGCGCCTCATCATCATAGGGGCATATGAGAAAAAACTGGCAACCATAGAGAAGAATTGGATAAGAGGTTTTTGAGGGTCTGAGGGCTGGATTGCAAGAAAGTAGTGACTCCTCACCACATTGCTTTTTTATCTACAGCCCCCTTGGATCCTTGTGAGAACAACCCTTGCCTGCATGGGGGTACCTGTAAAGCCAATGGTACCATGTATGGCTGTAGCTGCGAGCAGGGATACACCGGGGAGAACTGCGAGATAGGTGAGTGCCCTGAATCAGGTCTTCACCTAGACTTATCTGACTCAGAGTCATAGGATCTACCCCAGGGATACCCCCTGGAGGACTCAGGAGTCACAGAATGCTGGCTTCGGGTGCTTCACTCTCCTCCCTACTCTGGGATCCAGTGAATCAACCCCTGTTAGCTGAGCCTACACCAAACAGCTGAGCTACCCTGGGGTTGAGGCTATTGTGCTCCTTCACTATTACCAGAGGGAAGAGGAGCTCAGACTGCTCCCAGCCTAGGACCCAAGGTGCTTCTATCCTCTCTTGGGTGGGCAGGGGCTACAGGTACCACCCCCAGACCCTTTTGATGCTAGCCCTAAAGCCCAACAAAGTAAATAGGACAAATTGTGAAATTATAACAATAAATATAAATAGTATAATTTCTTGCTCTCTGTGCACATCTCATTGACCTTGCAAACCTTTACAAAGGCTACAGTCATGAGTTGCTTAATGACATTTTGGTCAATAACAAACTACATGTATGACAGTGGTCCCAATAGGCTCTACCATAGAGCCTACATGGGTGATGGGCTATACCCTCTAGATTTTTGTAATTACATTTGATGACTTTCACACAACGATGAAATTGACTAATGACACATTTCTTAGAAGGTGTCCTTGTCGTGGATTGACACACGGCTGTATTAATTAAAGAATTATAACAATAAACAAGCTATACAATTTCTTGAGCTCTTCCATTGGTGTTCCATTCACAACCACCCTGGAAAAGGGGCTATTGTTATCATGATTTTGCAAAAAAACAAGCAAACTGAGTTACAGAGAGGGTAAGTGACCAACCATGCCCCAGACACCATCTGCAGAGGGGTTGGTAGTAGAGGAGGTCAACTGATTCTGCAAGTGCTTGCAGTGCTCTGGACCCCAGCATCCCAGTGTCCCATGTTCCAAAAGACCCCCTAGCTTTGACATTCTATGGGTTTCTTCCCAGAATATCAATGTCTGTTCTGGAATTGGATGAGAGAGCCTGTGCATGCTGGCCTTCAGCTGCTTGTGGCATGACTCATTCATGTTAGCTCATGTTACTTATGGGAGGTCTCCCTCCTGAATCCTCACACTCATTGGGCCATCTGTCCAGACCAGTCCCTGCACTCTGGTGCTGGAGAGATGGCGGGGTCATGACCTGTCTTCTGCCTGGTCTCTGTGGGGGCTGGGAGCTAGGCTGACATGTAACTCCTCTGCTTCCTTGCAGACATTGATGACTGTGTCTCCAGCCCCTGTGAGAACGGGGGCACGTGCATTGATGAGATCAACGCTTTTATCTGCCTTTGCCTTCCCAGCTACGGGGGCAGCCTCTGTGAGAAGGGTGAGTCTCTGATGAGAACAGTGCCAGGAACAGTGCCAGGGGTGGGGGTGGGTGCTGGCCATAGGTCTCCCACATGTGATCCAGGTCTTTCTTTGCCTCTGCTTCAGGGTAACTCCAGCAGGAGGGAAGTTGTTTTTATTTTGAGATAAAATTCACATAACATAGAATTAATCATTTTAAAGTCTACAGTTCAGTGACATTTAGAGACTTTACAGCGGTGTGCAACCACCATCTCTCTCTAGCTCTAAAACATTACATGAGTCTCTGAAAGGAGACTCCATCCCCATCTCCCTCCTCCAGCTCTTGATAACCATTAATCTGCTTTTAGTCTATGGGTTTGCTTATTCTGGTCTTTTCATATAAATGGATCACACCCTGTGTGGCCTTTTGTGTCTAGTCTCTCACTCAGCATCATGTTTTTAGTTTAGTTGTAGCATGTGTCAGGGCTTTGCTCCTTTTTATGACTTGAGTAATACTCCCCTGTGTGGCTGGACCACATTGTTTGTCCATCATCAGCTCATGAACATCTGGGCTGTTTTCACTTGTGATTGTTGTCAACATGCTATGAACATTCACATAGTCTTTTATCGAACACATTTTCCATTCCCCCTTCCCATTCTTTTAGGAATATACCCAGGTGTGGAAAGGCTGGGTCGTGTAGTCATTCTGTGTTTAACTTTTTGAGGACCTGCCAGTTTTTCACACACCAGTTTACATTTCCACCAGCAGTGCACCGGGCCCACTTTCTCCACTTCCTCTCTGACACTTGTTACTACCTATCTTTTTGATCGTGGCCATCCTGGTGGGTGTTTGGTGGTATCTCATTGTGGTTTTGATGGGCGTCTCCTGACGATACATGATGCCAGGCATTTTCTTGTGTGCTTGTTGATCGTTTGTATGTCTTTTTGCAAGAAATGTCCATTCAGACCCTTTGCCTGCGGGAGAATTTTAGACTTTCCTGAGACCATTTCCTGAGTTCCCAGGTCTACACAGGTCAGAGAAGACATTGGCATTGGGATAGGAAGGGATGGGTGTCATGTTCTTCCTGTTGAAACTCTTTCAGCAACAGAGAAATGAATATGGGAGGTAGGAACAAAGCAGGGCGGAGCTTCAGGAGGAGGGGCTGGACCAGGAGATGGGTGACCTGGCCCTAGGTGACCTGCATTGAATTGTCTCTCTGGTGGGCTGCTGTGCTCAGACTGAAGCCAGTTCCCTTCACCCTCTCACTCCCTCCCAGACACCGAGGGCTGCGATCGCGGCTGGCACAAGTTCCAGGGCCACTGTTACCGCTACTTTGCCCATCGGCGGGCATGGGAGGATGCTGAGAGAGACTGCCGCCGCCGAGCCGGCCACCTGACCAGCATTCACTCCCTGGAGGAGCACGGCTTCATTAACAGTAGGGACTTGGGCTGGGCAGGGGTGGCCGTCTTTTCCCAGGGTCCTGAATACCCTGCCTCTGTGCTGTGTTCATCATAGTCCTGACCACTTATTCACATGCCTGTTTGTTCATTCATACATTCACTTCATTCATTCACCAGATATTTACTGACAACCTGTAATGTGTCAGGCTTGGTTCCAGGCGCTGCACATAGCAGTGAGCGAGTCGCATGTGGCCCTGTCCTTGGGCAGTGAGGCTCTGGTGGGGATACAGTCAAGCAAGTAACTGATTAAATAAGTCTTTGCTATCATTTAGCTGGTCCCCAGTGTGCTGCTGGCAAATGAAACAGGGCCAGGGGATGGACAACACCAGGGAAGCATCTGTGATGGGGTAAAATTTGGAAGGAGCCATGAGGGGCCCAGGAGGAGAGAAGTGTGCATTAATGAAGCCTGGCATTTATGGATTTGTTCATTATCCCTCTGCCATTTATTCTTCCACCCATTGATTCATGTTTCCCCCTTCTCGTCCCTGTTAACGCTTTCATTTGTTCATTTCCCTGGTTCCTTTGATTCTTTTTCCTCCTAATCACTCAAGCTGTTGTGCAGCTTCCTCCAGCCTCAGTGACTAAACCCCACAGTGACTGACCATATCACCTGCCTCCGAAAAGCCGGAGCTCTGGCTCTCCTCCCCCCTTTTCTCTTTTTTTCTGTAAAGATCTGATGTGTCTTTATTTATTCCTTCCTATGGTTGTTTAAACCACCCATGTGACAAGGCCAAGGGGCCTAATTCCAGCCCTTTCCATGACCTACCCCCTCCAAGGGTCTTGCCTGCTGAGATAGGGGGAAGGGAGGGAGAGGCATAGCCCCCAGTCCACACTCCAGACTGGGGGAGGAACTCTGGGTCCTCTTCTACCTCATTCTCACCTTCACTCCACCTCCATCCCCTTTCCCCTCCAGCCCAACTCCCCACTGAGGAAGAGGAGCATCCCTCTTTCCCACACCCCCTATTCAGCCTCCAACTTGCACACTGGGCTGATGGAGAGGTGGGCCAGCCCTCATGTTCCCCTTACCCCACAGGCTTCGGACGTGAGAATACCTGGATTGGCCTGAATGACAGGATTGTGGAGAGGGACTTCCAGTGGACAGACAACACTGCTCTGGTGAGTTTGTGGGAGCCAGGACGTGGGTCCCTGAAGTCACACCGAAGAATCTGGGTGAGCCTTACCACCCTGCCATCACCCCAGCTTCACTTTAACCTCTAGTGCAGAGCAACTACAGGTGAGGTACTGTCTAATGATCCCTGGGGCTCTGGGATGCTGGAGTTTGTGAAGGAGATTCTGCCCAGCCTAGATCTCCACTCCTCCCCCCCCGACTTCCCAGCCCTGCAAAGGCTTGTCCATGCAGTGACTGAGGCTACAAACCTAGGACTGAAGGCCCAATGCCCCTTTCTCCTCTCCCTCTGGTCCTCCAGCTGTGCTCACCCAGATATTCCCATTTCCTTATGTGACCAGGCTGCACAGCTCCAGAACTGCTCACTGGGACCTCTGCAGTAGCCATCCTGTCCCTCCAGCTGACAGCCACGGGCTTCTTTTTAGATGGAGGTGAAATTCATATAATATATAATTAATCGTTTCTAAAGTAGCTTTTAGGACCTTCACAATGTTGTACAACTCTCACCTCCATGTAATTCCAGAACATTTCCATAATCCCCTAAAGGAAACGCTGTACACCAGAACCTTTTAAAAATCATAGATCAGATCAGAATTCTCCCTAATTGAAATCCTCTCAGACTGCTCATTGCTCTCAAGATAAAAATCTACCTCCTCCAGCTGTGGGAAACAGTCTGGCAGTCCCTCAGAAAGTTAAACATAGACTTACCATATGACCCAGCAATTCCTATCCTAGTTAGATCTACAAAAAAAGTGAAAGCAGGAATTCAGCGATATTTTTACACACATATTCAGAGCAGCACTATTCACAGTAGTCAAAAAGTGGAGACAACAAATACCCATCAATTAATGAATGGATGAGCAAACTGATCCATCAATCATTCATCCATCAAAAGGAGAAACACCCTGATACATGCTTTAATGAGGATGAACCTGAAAACTCGATGCTGAGAGACCAGACACAAAAGACCACAGTGTATGATCCATTTATAGGAAATGTCCAGAACAGGCAAATCCACAGGCAGAAAGCAGATGAGTTGTTGGCAGGGTCTGGAGGAGGGTAGAGAGTTTCTGTTTGGTGTGATGAAAAAAGTCTGAATACATGATGGTTACAAACATTGTGAATCTAGTTAATGCCATTGAACTAGACACTTAAAAATGGTTAAAGTGGGCCTCCCCGGTGGCGCAGTGGTTAAGCGCTGCGCTGTGGAGCTGTAGAGCTGTCGGGCAGCGGCCACGCGAGTTCAATGCCGGCCCGGGAGAATCCCACATGGTGCGGCAGACCTCTCCTGCCTCGCCCGCTGCTCCCCTCAGCAGTGTATTTCTGATCTGCCTGTTCTGCTTCCCGCTCTGGCTCTGGTGAACCCTCTCGCCGCCCCACGCCTCTGGCCTGTACCCCAGCTTGTATGTATAAATAAAAAATAAATCTTTAAAAAAAATGGTTAAAGTGGTAAATTTTATGTTGTATATATTTTACCACAATTTAAAAAAAATTCATCTCTTCTCCTTTACCAAGAGAACTGGCCTTGCCCATTATCTGACCACACCCCAACTCTACCATGCTCTTCCAGCTCCTCTAGCTTCCATCCTACCCCTCAAACAGGGCAAGCTCAGTCCTGCCTCTGGGCTTTTGCACTGATTATTCCTCTGCTTCCCACTGTGTTCCCTGCCTGCATCATTCCTCTCCCTGAATCTCCAACTGTCCTGTTCCCACCTCAGGGAAGTCCTGGACTTCCAGCTGAGGTCACCTTTTGACTATCTAACAGAACCTATGTGGAAAACAGATCATCAGGGAGCAAGACTGCGAGTGGGAGCGCCAGGAAGGAAGGGGGTACTGCAACCTTGCGGCCAGAGGAGGGTGGCTGGACCTCAGAGACAGATGGAACAGCACTCACTATATATATAGGAAGATTGAATCCCTAGGAGTTTGCGTGGTCTGGCTAGGGGAGTCCCACTTTTGACAAAAATCGAGGCCAGATGCGGTCCCCTGAGTAACCCCTTCCCCCTGTTCCCTCAGCAATATGAGAACTGGCGGGAGAATCAGCCTGACAATTTCTTTGCCGGTGGGGAGGACTGTGTGGTGATGGTGGCTCATGAGAGTGGGCGCTGGAACGACGTTCCCTGCAATTACAACCTCCCTTATGTCTGTAAGAAAGGCACAGGTATGCTGCTGCTACACACACCCCTCACTTACTGGTTTTTTTTTTTGTTTTCTTTGAGTTTTTAAATGTAAGAATCAGCCCAGACTAGTTTTCACTCTCCAGCACTATGGGAGCATTCCCATTCTTGCAAACACTTGCAAACTCTGCATTCTTAAACTTTTCATTTTTTGTTTAAATGATGAAAAAATAGTACCTGCATGTGGTATGCATGTCTTTAAGGACGAGAATGACCAGCACTTGATATGTTAAGAAGCTATTTGTATTTATTTATTTTCCTGTGACCCCCTAGTTCATCTCCTTTGCCTAATGTTCTAGCCACTTGTTTTTATTGATTTGTAAGAGCTTTTTACATATTAAGGAAATATTTTAATGCAATCGCATGTCCACCTTACACCTACACTTTTGTTCATCCTTGCTTCCATTTCTTTGCTAGTCTTCATGTCCTTTCTTCCTTTCATTTGCTCTCATCTTGCCTCCCATCTCCTTCACTCCTCTCATACTTACATTAAGAATTAGGGAGTGGGGCCTGTCCAAGAGGTGCATGTCCCTAAGGGGTTCCTGGTTTGGGTAGAGGACACTGAAACAGACACAGTCAATTGGAGCCCTGTGGGGTTACAGTGGGGCAAAGGGATGGACCTGTGGAGGGACAGGTGCATTGTCCCTAACGAGGAAGGAATCCTGTTCAGCTCCAGCTTGGTCACTTCCCTAACTGGAAGTTCCTCCATCCCCAGTGCTCTGTGGTCCCCCTCCAGCAGTGGAGAACGCCTCACCCGTGGGTGCCCGCACGGCCAAGTACAATGTCCATGCCACAGTTCGCTACCAGTGCAATGAGGGGTTTGCTCAGCACCACGTGGCCATCATTAGGTGCCGGAGCAACGGCAAGTGGGACCATCCCCAAATCGTTTGCACCAAACGTAAGTGACTGCCCTAGCCACCCCAACACAGGTTATTAGCTACTTGTAGTCTTACTACTACACATGCTGGTCTATAGCCTTGCACATAAGGGGAAAACTTGCTAGCCTTCCTGGTGTTTCCTCCATTTCCCTCCTTTGATGGGGCCACCTGCTTCTCACCACCTCATGCCCTGTCCATCTCTTCCCTCATTTCCCTGCAGCCAGACGGTCTCATCGGATGCGGCGGCACCATCACCACCACCAACATCACCATCAGCATCGCCACCACAAATCTCGCAAAGAGCGCAGAAAACACAAGAAACACCCAGTGGAGGACTGGGAGAAGGAAGAAGGGAATTTCTGCTGAAGAGCCAGGGAAAGCAAGCACAACCCCCTTCCCATACCTCCTCTGGAGCCTTCACCTGGGGAGACAGAGCCCAGAGAGAAACAAGAAGTTCTGGAAGTCCCTGAGCCCCGAACTGTATCCCCCCATTCATAATCCTTTGTAAAAAGTTCCTCTCTCCTTTCTTACATACGCAGTTCCTCTTGGCAGGAGTAGCCTTGTGTCTAAAAAATCAGTTTTAGGTTGAACTCTGGGAGCATCTCCCAGTGGAGGGAAGCACAATCAACAAAGATCTTGTTTGTACCAGTTTAGTTAGTCAGCGAGGCTGATTGCCGGTTGTTGAAATAAGGCTTTGATGAAGGTGCAAGAGTGTATATTTTTCAACGTGCATGAAAGAATTGCTTTTCACACCCGACATTTGGGCTTAGTAAACCATTGGATGTCCTGAATGCAGGCTGAAGCCTAGTTTTAAGGTCACTGACTTTGGGGGTAGAAAACTATTTGGAAGCACCCTGTTTGAACTTGGCTACTGCCCTTTCTTTACTTCACTGCTGTTCCTGGTCTTCAGCCCAAGGTGGGTCTTTAGTCTTGGTGGATAAACATAGTGTGGAAATCCTATGTATGAATTTTAGTGATTTTTTTTTAGAACAACCTCCCTCTGTTCCCTCAGAGTTAGGGGTCAGGATAGTCAGAGAAATGTGGGCAGTGGAGGGAAGGTTCTGCTTTCCCTCCCAAGTGTAGTCCAGTGCTGAGATTTGGTGGTTCTGACAACAGACCTAGATGAGAGGATGTTTGGGGCTTGGCAAGCCCATATGTCTTCTCCGTCCATCTCTCAGGGAGGCAAAGAACCTCCTTCCTGGACCAACAAGGTGCCAAGTTTTCTAGCTCAGTGTCCATATTCACTCCTCAAGCAGACATTGGTAGTTCCCCTGCCCTGGGTCCCGCCCTGTTTCCTCCATCCCTCTCTCCACAGATTGTCTGGCAGACTAGAAACACTTAACACTTGAAGTAGTGACATCCACCTGCAGTCATGTTAAAGAAAGATGTGCAGTATTAAAACTAAAACACACACACATTTTTCTCTCATGGTTTTTTCTTTTTTGAGTAGGAAAGAATTCACCCTGCCTTTCACCCTCAAATATTCAGCCTGTAAAAGACCTCCCAAATGAGTGGGAAAAAGGAAGAAAGTTTCGGGCAGAGGGAGAACAAAGGCAAAATTCCTCATTCCAGCAGGAAATACTACAGCTTCACCTCCATGTCCTTTGTCCATTCTCAAGCCCTCAAGTCTGGGTCAAATCTGTGGGTTACTGTTAAAACAACAGTAGAGAATGGACCTCTGTAGAAAAGAAAAATAAGCAACTATATGGTCCTTCCAGGAGTTCAGTAGAGAAAAGGAATGTTGACTGAACCCATATCCCTGCTGGGAAGTAATAATCACAGTTGACAACTCTAGAATAGGTACTATGCCCAGGCCTTATCTCCTTGAAATGGCTCAATATCCCAGTGATTTAGGAACTATAATTCCCCATTTTACATATAATGTAAATGAGATTCAGAGAAGAGTAAGGCACTGGCTTGAAGTCACAGGCAAGACAGGAATAAGGATTTGATCCTGCCTGACTACTAACACCACTCTCTTACTTTGGAGGAGGGGATGGAAATATAATCACACTCTCTCTGACACACAGGCAGATTTAGGAAAAGGCTGAGAAGTGCAGAGTAGGCGAGAGTACTTACTTGACTGTGGTCTTCAGTCTTCCCTGCTATTGATATAACCCACCGTTCCACCTTATGGTTGTTGGGAAAGCCCAGGGATATAGGTTTGCCTCTTGCTTTGATCATTTTTGTTTTGGTTTAAAAAATATAATAATAGCAACACACCTTCAATTATCCATGTTATAAAAGAATTTCTCTTTGCTTCAGGGGGCATCACAAAATAATTTTCCTTTGGGGGACTGGGGATGCAACTTTTGGGGGGTGTTGATTTATGCCCCCCTACACTTGGCTCCCTCAGCCCCTTGCCCTGCCTCCCCACCCCAGCTCCATGGTGGGAGGGGGCTCTGGTCTTTTCTAAAGTGGGTTCTTTGTCTTTTGGTCTTTCCCTTTGGGATGTGTGTGTGTGTGTTTGTGTGTGCCACATGCATGGCACGCGTGTGACTGTGTGTGCGTGTGAATAGCTTTGGTTCCGCTGGTTTTGCTGTAAGCTGCAGTGTTCTGTGGGTCTGTGGTATCTGACACTGTGGACATTAATGTACTTCTTGGACATTTTAATAAAATTTTTTAACAGTTCAATCTGCCTGTCACCTCCTGACACCTTCATTTATTCACTCAGCCAGCTCTTATTGAGCAGATTTTATGAGTCATTTACTTTGCGGGTGCTGGGAAGATAGTGGTGAACAGGACAGACAGGCCCCTAGGAGGTAGTTAGGGAAGGTTTCCTAGAGGAGGTGGATGGAATATAAAGGAATAACTAGACAAGGAGGGAGGAGAAGAAAGGAAGAGAGTTTCACGGGGAGAAAAGAGTAAAGGCAAAACTCCTCTTGCAGAAAGTAACAGGGCTCAGTTGAGACACAGCAAGGAGTCCATAGTGGCTGGAGCAGAGTTACAGAGGCAGAGAGGGAGAGGAGGGATCACTCAGGGTCATATGGGCTGTAGTAAGGAGTTGGGGCTTTATTCTAAAAACAATTGTGGCAACACATACTGTAAGCAAGGTAAGAAGGAAAATGTCAAACTTGAAAATAATTTTTCAAGTCAAAGATAAAAGACTTGTTACTTTAATATGTAAAGCTCCCCTGCAAACCTATAGGAACAAAGACATAACTCAATCGCTAAACAGGCAAAGAATACGAAGAATTAACATAGAAGGAGATGCAAATAGCTATTAAATTACAACATGCTCAACACAATAATTCACATTTCCCAATAACACCAAGACAAAAGAGAGGGCATGTAAGTAAAAGGGAATAAACAAATCTAATGAGAGAGGGGTGTTACATCGATCAGTGAAGACAATGTATCTGAACTAAGAATGATTTATGATTTACTCAACTCCCTGCACCTAAATTCCACACATACTAAGAAAATTGCAAGACAACCACAATAAGATACCATTTTTAACCTACCATGTTGGCTATCATAAAAGTGATACACACTAAGTGGAGGTGAAGAGCACTAGCAAAATGACAGCTTGGTCACACCACTCCTGATCTGGGTATTTATTATTAACAGTAAAATACATAAACAACCTAAATGCCCACCATTTGGGGCTGGCTACAAAAATTACAGTGTATACAAACAGTAAGTATTCTGCCAACCTTCAAAAGAACGGGGAGGGAGGATATCTACAATGGACATTATCTCAAAAATAATTTATTAAGTAAAAGAGGGGCTATTTTAAAGGTATATGTGACATGCAAATGTTCACAGCAGCATTATTCACAATGGCCAAAAAGTGGAAACAACCCAAGGTCACTCGTGATGAATGAGTACAGTATGGTATGTACAATCTGTGGCATATTAGGTAGTCATAAAAATGGAATGAAGTTCTGATACATGGTACAACATGGATGAACCTCAAACCGTTATGCTGAGTGAAAGAAGCCAGACATAAAAAGACACATTTTGTAGGATTCCATTTATATGAAATATCAAGAACAGGCAAATCCATAGAGACAGAAAGTAGATTAGCAATTGCAAGGAACTGGGGGTTGGGGGAGGGATGAGGAGTGACTGCCAATGGGAACAGGGTTTTCTTTGGGGATGATGGAAACAATTTAAAACTAGACAGAAGGAGGCCTCCCTGGTGGAGCAAGGGGTTAAGTCTCAGCCTATGATGCTATGGGTAGCCAGGCAGCCACTGCAGCACGAGTTCGACGCTGGTCAGGGAGCTGACCCACATGGCGCAGCAGACCTCTCCTGTCTCGCCCACTGCTCCCCTGAGCAGTGTATTTCAATCAATCTGCCTGTTCTGCTCCCCACTCTGTCTCTGGTGAATCCTCTCACCACCACCCCCACACCTCTTGTATGCATAAATAAATAAATCTTTAAAAAAAACCCTAGGTAGAAGTGGTGGTTACACAACACTGTGAGTGTATTAAATGCCATGCAACTTTAAAATGATTAAAATGATCAATTTTATGGAATTTTATCATAAAATAAATTATATGTTGCACACTGTCATTTGTGTAAAACTGGAGAAAAGATATATATATGCACGTTTATTAACACAAAACATCTCCAGAGAACACGTAAGAAATTTTCAATGTCTCTGGGAAATGAGCTAGGTGGTGGGGCACAGGAGACATTTTCCTATCTGGCTTCAGGAAGGATTCTATCCAGGTTGTTAGCCCTCAGCTCTCCCCAGGAAGCCCTGGAGAGCTCCATTCCATCAGTGACCCAAGAAGGAAATTTCCCTGTTTAGTAGGTCCAAAAAAATCCCAGGGATTGACTCTGGTCAATCTGGGTCCATGTCCACCTTGGACCAATCAGGGTTGCTTGGGGAGATGGGCCACAGCTCTCATTGGCCATGCTAGAAGCGGGTGGAGTTGGCAAAGTTGGTAATAATTGGTTGGGAAACCAAGATGCTGCAGTCCATGGAAGGGAGAAAGAATGCCAGCAGTGGAGAAGGTGGCGAGCAAAAAAATCCCATGCACTCATTTCGGGAAACATGCCCATTTCCATTCCCCGCATGGAGGATGACAGGGCCCAGCCATAGCCCACAGTAATTTAATCACTGAGCTGGACACTAACCTCAGATGAATGATTGCACCTCCAGGAGCCCACCACATCCAAGATTGAGGATAACCAGTTAAATTGACTACCCTACTTCTATTACCAAATCTCTTCTGCTTTGTTTGTATTGAGGGTCCTTACCCCCACTTCCTTAACCCTCCCCCTATCCTGGGAAAAATTTGCAACATCTCTGCCTTTCAGGTGCAAAACTCCCCATAAAATTTTATACACTTCAGGCTGGATATTGAGGAACCGCTAGGTGTGCCAGAGGCCTAGTCAGGACAGGGCTGAGAAGGGCTAGGTCCATGAAGATGGCTCAAGGAAGGGAGAGAGGAGAAGGCAGGATGAGTGAAGGGAGAAGAGAGATTGGGGAGTGGGGTGTGGCTGACACCCAAATGAGGGGAGTGAATTCCCAACGAATCACTAGACATATTCAGCTGGGAAATTTTGCCCACCAAAGTGCATTAAGAAGTATATGCCCACTGCTTGCCTCATTATCTCAATCATTAAAAAGAAAAAAAGAAAAAGAACCAACCCAAAGATTCACTGAGCCCCTCCTATAGGTATTGCACTCACTGGGACCTCAGAACAGTCTTGCTACAGAAGAAACAGGCTAAGGAGGTCTGTCACTTGTCCACAGAGCCAAGATTTGAACCCCAGCCTAGTTGGTTCTAAATCCAGAGCTGGGTTAACCAGAGGTGGAGGTGATAACAGGAGGAGGGAACCCAGTGTAACTTCAGGCAAACCACAGGAACTGGGTTCTCCCAGGGTGACCTAGCTCATGGACTGTTCTCCCCAAGCTGGTTCTCACACAAGAAGTTGGCTGGGTCCTGACTTCGCAGGAATTGCCCCTTAAGATCTGGCACACATGGTAGATTTTGAAGGTCAAGGACATTCCATCTCTCCTGGATCTCGAAAAAGGGCAATGGGGACAGGAGACAGGGAAGGAGAGAGGGGAGCCTGGTAAGATGGGTGAAAAGAGAGGCTAGTGCTTGCACAGCTGAAAGGGTGGTACTTCAGACTGATCATCTGTACAGTTGCAATGAAAACACCTGGTGTCCTTAGGGTGTCTCACATACAGCTGTTGTCTGGGATAGTTAGCGTGCAGGAGTGCATCAGCAGCTCAAGTCCAGTCATGTCTGGGGACACTGCCTGGGGCTGGGCTACCTGACAGGACAGTTCAGGCCCAAGGTGAGAAGTTCCTGAGAGCTGAGAGGTCCAGTGTTATGGATAGGGAAGGCATTGACAGTCTTTCGGAGACAGCTTGGAGGAAAAGTGCCTACCCACAAGGGAAATCTTAGGGGGACAGGTGTTCTGTAACCTCAGAGGCCAGAGTTTGGTCTCTATGGCAACAGCTGGGGGAGGGGTGGTCCAAGCTGCCTGGGGGCAAAGCTTGGAAGGTGGCAGGAGCTCGGTAGATCTGAGGGAAGGGGCAGCCTGTTTCCATGGTGAGAGTGGGATAAATGAATGTTGGGTGACTCCTGGAACAGTTGTGGGGGGATGGTCTCCATGGCTGTTGGTCAGGGTGGAAACAACCAGAAGTAGAGTTGTAGGTCTTTGGGAATGTGTGGTAGCCATGGTACAGTTGGAGGAAGGAGTACTATCTCCATGGGTGTCACTGATTAGGGAAGGGCTGCGTGATGCTAGTTGACAGGTAGAAATTCGGCTGGTCATCTTGGTGACAGTGGAAGTGGAGAGGCTTGTCTTCACAGAGAGTAACATGGCTCTATGGGTCCCGGGGGCAAGGGGGCTGGGAGAGGGATTGTCTCTTTGGTGACAGCCAAAAGGGGAAAGGGGCTGTCAGGTGAGGATTTGCTTCCTCTAGAGAGATACCTGAGGGATGGGGCATGGCCACTAGTCCAGCCAGCCAGCTGGGGTATGTTCATCTGTCTTAGCAGCAACAGAGAAGGGTGGTCTCCCCAGACAAGCACCTCCCCAGGGTGGTGCTGTTCTCAAAGGTAACTCGGACACATGGCCTATTACACTGGAAACTTCAGAGGGCCTCATGGAGAAGGGGGAGAGAATGGGAGTACCCAATCTCCAGGTCACTGCAGGGGAGAGGTCGGAGCCCACAGTCTCCATGTAACCACAGGGGCCTCCTGGCAAACGCCATGGTTTCTGGTTTCTCTACAGGTGATGCAGAGGCGGTTTCAGCGTCCAAGTGACTGTAAACCAGTTTCCAGAAAGATGCAGAAGGTGTGTGCCCAGTCTCCAGAAAATCCCGGGGGTCCAGCCTCCAGGCGACTGTGGGGTAGAGGCGGGGAGTGTGTAGTTGGTTTCCACTGTTTCCAGGTCATCTCAGGATCTGTTGGCCTCCAGGAATCTTCAGGGGGCGTGGTCCGTCTCCAGGAGAAAGTTGTGGGAGGAGGGAATATCCATTGTCCAGGAGAGATGGGGCTTAGTCGGTTTCCAGGTGACTCCAGTTACTGGTCTCCCAGGACACACCAGTTTTAAGGACCCTCAGGGAGCGTGGTCCTTGTTCTAGAACCGCAGGAGGTCGGCTCAGCCGGCAGGGGGCGTGGTCAACCTCCAGGGGCATGGTCTGTTTCGGGGGACCGCAGGGCACTAGGCCAGCCGCCAAGCGCCCTAGTTATCCGCGTCACAGGCCTAGACTCGCAAGGGAGTCCAGGCGGCGGGGTCGCGCGCGCCTCCCGCCCAGCCTCCGCCTCCGGCCCAACCCCAGCCCCAGCCTCCAGGTGCGGGGTCCGGTGCGCCTGGTGCGCGGTAGCAGTAGACGCCGAAAAGGCGGCGTGTGGCATCGGGAAAGCCGAGGCTGCGCACTCCTGGCCGGCGGCCGCCACAGCGCGCGCGCGGATTCACGATGGGGTAGCGCGCGCTCCCGTCGGCGAGCCAGCCCGCAGTGCAGCGGTCCAGCAGTTGCAGCTTCCACGCGGCGAACAGCTGTCCCACCTTGGCCACGGCTGCGCCGCGCGCTGCGCAAGCGCGCGCGGCTCCCGCGAAGGGCACGGGCCGAAGTGGCTTCAGGAAGAACACGTGCCCTGTGGGGTTGGAGGTAGTTAGGGCTGCTCCCGGGACCCAGTCACCTCGGGATTCTGGACGCACACAGGCGTGCAGCCCAGATCTCAGCCTCAGGATCCAGGAACACCCTCCCCTGCAGCCACGGAGCCCAGCCTCAGCGGGAGCACTGTGGGTACCAGCAGATTCTGGACTACCTCACTGCGCTGTGGCATTCCTGGGACAGGGATTTCTGGCTCCGGACCACTCGGAGCCAGGGTGGGGAGAGGTAGATGGAGGGCTACTAAACTCGGGTATAAAGAATGAGAGGGAGGGGGAACAGGGAAGTGACCTCTTGGGGGGCTAGACCTACGCACCTGCAAGGTTGGAAGTGAAGCAAAAGGCGTCATAGCGTTCCTCAGCGTTGTGACGGTAGCCATAATTGCGCACGCCCCCGGAAGCGCCGCCGCTGACGCCGGTGTTCCCACTTAACGCCAAGCCTCCGCAGGGCTCACGGGGCTGGCTCACTGGGTACTGCACCGACCCGTCTCGCAGCCAGCCCGCGTTGCACCAGTCCAGGCCATCTCGCCAGGCCGCATGCAGCTGCTCAGCTGATGCTAGAATGCCATCCTGTTCAGCACAGGCGCGCTGCGCCTCTGTGAAGGTCAGCTTGTAGCGGCCTCCACGAGGGTGGTAAGGGAAGACCACACCTGGGGAGACGAACAGGGGTCAGTTCGCACCTCCCAGCCAGCCTCCAATCACCTGACATCTGGAATGACATGTGATGCTTCAACATAGACTTTCCTGTTCCTCCCTCACTCACACTTCTGATGGCTTCCATGGACTTAAACTGGGATTCACTTGACCCTCCCACTTAACTTAATCATGCCCCCCTCTTTCCACCACTGGAGACCTTTGCTCATGTTCTTTTCCATCCGGTTCCACCTATTGAACTCCTATTCATCCTTCAAAACCCAGCTCCCACAACCCTCTTCCATCCAATCCTATATGCTTCTGACATTCTGCATCATTAGTACCTTCCCTCTGGTCAAGCTCTGAGCCTACAGAACTGGAAATGTGTGAGAGCCCCTGAGAAGTTAACCCTGACAGAGATTCCTAGGATTCCCAGCATTGTTGAGGGCAGTTCCCTTTGGTTTGCTTTTCCACTTTCAGTTATTATATTTTGTCCCTTATCAAATCTATAGTCAACTAAGTCACACACAAGGGTTCTGTGTGTCTGTTTGAGAGGTAGACCTTGGGGTGAATTAGGTGTCAGATACTGGAAAGGCAAACAGAACCAAAAGAGATGGCCTGGAGTCTGAGAGACCAAGTTTCAGGTCCTGGCTCTGCCACTCACCAGCATGTGCCCTGGGTAAGGCTCTGACCTTTCCAAGCCAGCTACCAATTAGCTTGTAACAGCACCTCCCTCAGGGTTTTGTCATTTTTGTTGTTGTTTTTTGTGTTTGAAAATTAAAGACTAGAGAGAACTCTTCAACCAAGTTCCTGGCACATAGAAAACACTCAATAAGGAGAGCTGTTACTTTCACTAGCATTATTTGCTGTTGTTGGGATGTTTATTAGGGGAGAGCCCTGAAAACCATTCTCAGCATCTTCTAAGGTGGACTGAAGAGAACCAACCAGGTGGGAGGAAATTCTTCAGAAAGAAACCCTACATGGCAACTTCATAGTCAGTCAATGAGAGTAATGTCCTCTCTCAGCTACAGTGATTGGTTCATGGATGGGCCAATGAGGAATAACTCTGGGACTTTAGCTGGCACTGGAGGAAATCAATTCCTAAATTCGGAGGACACAAGCTTAGGACTAGGGTTTTGATTTCATCAAAGCAAAACTGCCTGAGCAAAGTCCACCCAGGGGAGCAAAGCTGAGAGGGGAAAGGGCTCCTGACACAGTGAGAGTACCTGATCCTATCCTGGGGTTTCCCAAAGTAATCATTATCGACATTTTGGTCTGGCTTGTTCTTACTATTCTGTGCTTACTGCAGCATCCCTGGCCTCTACTCACTAGATGCGACTAGCAATTTTCTCCTCCAAGTGTTGTGATCTAAAATGTCTCTAGATATTCCCAATGACCCTGGAATTACTCTAATTGAGAACTATTACCTTACCCCTCCAAACCTCCAATTCCTTCAGGCCAGCTTGACTTGGTATCTGTTCTTTCAATGCCCCTCCCCTTAGAAATACCTCCTCCTGCCCAAGGGCCAGTCACCTTCCAGGTCCAGCTTGACCATGCCCATGTCATCTTCCAGTTCATTGGTGACCTCACATTCATAGCGCCCATAGTCCTGCAGTGTGACGTTTCGGAGAACCAGGGAGGCATCTCCAGGCCCATCGCCCTGCAGTTCTGCTCGTCCACGATAGCTGCCAAATGCCCGGTGCTGGGGTCCCAGTGCCACAAAGACGTCAGCAAAGGCCAGTGGGTCCACTACCTTGGTCCACTTGAGGCGGACACCATCATGGCCGTGGGCAGCTGCCTCATAATGGTAGCGGCAGGGCAAAACGATGGTGCCACCCCGGTGGCTGACCACCTGCCCGGGAGCTGTCTGCACCACCACGGAGCCAGAATCGCCCTCTGCAGACGACCAAGCAGAATTCAGTAAAAGGTCCTAGGGGCGGGACACCTAGCAAGGAAGACCCTGGGCAGGGGATACGGGGAAAAGTTTTGGGTGGGGGTGCTGGAATGGGGCTGGGGTAGGGTTATCTAGGGCTGTCAGGAACGCCCTTCCTTCCCCTCCCTGCACACAGGCTGTCACAGGTGGCCACTCCTCCTGCAGTGCAAGCCCGGCACCCGCAGCCGAACTCACCCAGGACGTGCACGACTTTCTTCCGGCCGCGCTGAGACTCCGTGGAGGCTGTGAGCAGCAGGACTCCCCAGGCCGCAGCCCACAGCGCGCCGGGCCCCAGGGCCGCCCGAGCACACACCTGGAGGCAGGGGGTTCTCAGTTGCTCTCCTGACCTTTGTGTTTCCGAGGACTTACTAGCCTCCGGTCTTTCGGTCTTAGCTGGGAGAACTTCTTACGCGCCCGGCCCCCAGCCGGCCAGGGTGGGATCACTCCCCGAAGAAGGCTGACAGCCCCCCACCATCTCTCGCCTTGGCTCTTGCGCACAGCCCACGCCCCTGGATTCACCCTCCCTGGTCCCGCGCGTGTAACTTGCCTGATCCTCTAACCCCAAAGCCGGAGTGTCGGAGCCCCGCCCCCTCCTCTCACACGCGGGCCTAGGCCAAGGATGGGAGGGAGGAGGGAGGAGCCGGAGCAGCAGCAGCGGCAAGGTTATCCGTGCGCCAGGAGACTGCAGCAAACCCGGCCGGGAAGGGGGGGCGGGGGGTTGCCGATGGGATGGTGGAGACAGAAAGGGAGAAAACAGGAACTAGAGAAAGGCAGTAAGACACAAAGGGAAAGAGAGAGACAAGAAAAAGGGAGAGATGAAGAGGGAGAGACAGTAGAGAGAGCGAGAGAGAAAGAAGACAGAAGGAAGAGCCATGGGATAGAAAAAGTGAGAGACTCAGAGAGGGAGTGGAAACGGACGGGGGTGGGGGTGGAGATAGGGTAGGGGGAGAGTAAAGTATGAGAGACTGACTGCGATACAAAAGGAAAGGCAGAGAGTGCGAAGAAGAGGATACAAATGGTTGAGACTGGGAAGGAAGGGTATAGACTGAGCGGAGGAGGCGGACTCCGAGAAACGTAGATTCAAACACACAGACACACTCGCGCTCACTGCCCCACTTACCATTCTGCCCGTGCGGCCCCGCGGAGCGGCCCCTGCGTGCTGAGACTGTGCTCCTAGCACGCCGGGGAAGGACTGGGCAGTTTCAGGCAGGCGGCGCAATCCTGGCGTCTGCCTGCAAGGGGAGGAGGGAGTCCTATGGTGGTGGTGGGGGGGGTGTCGTTAAAGGGGACGCGGCGGTGCATGCTCCGCGAAGTGACCGGACACTGAAGAGGTAGGACCACGTGCTTCAGTTAGTGTAGGGTCTCTGCCCCTGCAGGCTGACCATGGAGGAAACTATCTGGGGCCCAGTTTAACATTGTAGGAGGGAGTTTGAAGGAGTCTTCCATCATGGATATCCTGAGTGGGTGGAGGAGGGCTGCTGGGTGACCTGGAAGAGGGACTTGGCTTGCAGCACTGTTTTCTGATCTGTCACATGGTGACCACTGTGGGGTCCTGGCCTCTGGCACCCAAAGGTGCTCACTATGGGAGCAGAAACCTCACAAAAACTACACTACAAAAGGGATCTGCAGCAACAGGCCTAGTGTAATTTGGTTCCTCATTTGCTGTGGAATATTGGAAGAGAAGCTTGGTCTCTGTGAACCTCACGTTCCTCTGGAAAATGGAATGCTGGTTCTTTGGTAAAAATTCATGTTTGGGGGCCTCCCTGGTGGCGCAGCTGTTGAGCGCTGCCCTGTGGAACTGTCGGCAGCAGCAACACGAGTTCTCTAGTTCGATGCCCAGCCAGGGAGATTCCTACATGGAGCAGCAGACCTCTCCTGCCTCGCCCGCTGTTCCCCTCAGCAGTGTATTTCAGTTGATCTGTCTGTTCTGCTCCCCACTCTGTCTCTGGTGAACCCTCTCGCCGCCCCATGCCTCTGGCCTGTACCCCAGCTTGTATGCATAAAATAAATAAATCTTTTTAAAAAATTCATGTTTGGATATAAAATAGGTGCCCACTGGTTTATAGAGACAGGGAGTAGGAGTGTCTGATCAAGCTTCTGCTCCCTTCTGGGTCTGAGTCACCCTAGAACCTTGTCCTTCAGAATTCAAGTTCAAAAACAGAACTAGGGGCCTGCCTGGTGGTGCAACTGGTTAAACACAGCACTATGAAGCTATCAGAGCCACTGCAGCGCGAGTTTGATACCCGGCCAGGGAGATTCCTACATGGCGCAGCAGACCTCTCCTGTCTCCCCCACTGCTCCCTTCAGCAGCATGCTTTGGTCAACCTGCTTGTTCTGCTCCCCACTCTGTCTCTGGTGAATCCTCTCACCACCCCCACCTCTGGCCTATACCCCAGCTTGTATAAATAAATAAATAAATAAATAAATAAATAAATAAATAAATAATCTTTAAAAACAAACAAAACAGAACCAGGAAACAATGAACTTCCCCCTCCACAGCCTTGGTTGTCTCCCCTGCCCATCTCTCCAAAATATGATCCAACCAGACAGCAGAAGGAGGGTTATGAGCTCTGAGGGCTGAATGGGCCAGTGCCCAAGCTCAGCTGGTTCCAAGAGGCGTGACCTTGCACTAGGACTGTCATCTCCTGCAGGCTCCTCATCTGGAATATGGGATGAGAGCACATGAGGTTAGCCCTTGGTGTGGTAATCTAGTAGGTGCTTAATAAACATGCCACACTAGTAGTCATTATAATTTATTGGCAGAGTTGGGACATCAGACACTTATCTCCTGATGGTGACTTCAACAGGTCTCTGGTCCCTTCTGACCATCTGGAATCTGACCAAGCAGAGGCAATCAGCTGTCTGGCTCCTCTAGCTCCTGATGGTCACACTGGTATCAGTGGGTGGGCTTTTGTGGGGCCTGAGAAGAGTCCCTCAACCTGCACCCAGAAACACTCAGACGGCAACATTTTGGGCACGAAGAGTTTTTACTAAAAGAATCCATGGGGATGATGGATAAAGCCTTGGAACGAGTACAAGAGTCCTTGTGGGGTGTGGGCACGATGACAGTTGATCTGGTTGTGGCCCTTTCTGCCAGAACCAGGCTTCTGGGTCTCCCGTTCCAACTGCTGGCTTAAAACCACCATAGGACCAACAACATCTAGAGATATACCTCCTTCCTCTAAAAAATACTTCCCATCCTTCCTGAGGCAGGGCCAACAGGCCATGTAAACAGAGTTCTGGGGATTCCATGGTCCCCTCAGTGCTGCTTCTTGTGGTGGGTCAGGGGTCCTCGGGGTGGTCGCATGAAGAAGGCAGGCCACTGCAAGCAGCGGAGGGCCAGCAGGTGGGGGCCCAGTGCATACAACAGGTTACACACGAAGAAGCAGGCCCAGGTGTCCTCTGGCACTCGGTAGGTGAAGGGCGTGCGCAAATGCATAGAGGCACCCATATGTGAGAACTGTGCCTGGTGGCCACACAGGAGGATGAATGTCATGGGCAGGAATAAGTCCTGGCATTACTGACATCCTCTCACCCCCTAGGCCTTGTCAGATTGCAGTCAGGCAGAACCCAGAGGGTCCCACCCTCAAATGGCTGACTGTGGTGACCTGTCTCCCCCTCCAGTTCATCTGTTTGACTAAATATACCTTCCCCAAGTGTCTTGTCTACCTGTGTCCATCTGTCTGTCAGTCTCTCTTCTGCTGCGTAACCAGAACCATCTTCACTCCGTCTGCTGGCCCTGAACCCCATATCTCTGACTTGGGTCCAGTTCTTCCTCCTAGTATCACCACCCTGAGCAGCTGCCCTTGACACAAATCCTGTCAATTCTATCCCGAAGATATCTTTCTGGTCCCCACTGCCCTGATCTGGCCACAGGTTTTATCACTCCTCATCAGGAAGCCAGGCCTTCCACTTCTTAGATATCCACTATAGCTCCCCACTATTCTCAGCACAAGCCCCCACTCTCAGAGCTCAAAGCCCTCAGCATGTAGCTGCCGACTTCTTATGGCCTTGCCTTTACTCATGTTACAGTCTTGCAAAATCACTGTCCCTATCTGTGCCTTTCCTTAAAGCTATTCCTATCCTGGCAAGACCTTCTCTGCCTGGAGAACTTATACCCTTAGGTCAAAGTCCAGCACCTATGCCCACACTTCTAGAAAAACTTCCTCCCATCTGGAATCCCTTTCAGCCCTTATCACTTCCTCCTTGTCTCTAGTTCTGACCCCATGGGGCTGGGGGTATCTGTGTCTGGTTCTTTTTCCCCCAGACTAGAGAATCTTAGAGTACTGAGCTGTACCTCTCAGGGCCCAGATCACCCTCCCCAAGAGCAATTGTTGGGTAGGCAGAAACTTCCTTCCCTTATCTACCCTACCTCCCACCTCCTCACCTGGCCTATGGCTCCAGCAAACACTAAGGCCCAGTCAGGCAGCCAGGCACAGCCAGGGAAGATGAGGGCATAGACAGCCAGGACGTAGAAGGGCAGCACATAGAACATGTAAACCAGCATCTGGGGGCACAGAGTCAATGGTGTAAACAGCTATCCCAGCAAGTCCCTTCAGATGAGGGGCTCCAGGGAGGATCTTACCACTCTCAGATCCCATCCAGGACAGAAACTCTCTGCACATCCCACCCCTGTGCACAGTGCTCCTCTATTTCTCTGAGTATTCTCACCCCACTGCAATTCATCGCCCCCTACCACCCGGACACACATAATTGAGCCCAGCTCAATCCAGAAGCGGCTGGTCAATAAGAACACTCTAGCTCCCTGGCCATAAAGATAACTATGGGATGTGCAGCTATGGGATGTAATTAAAATGGGCTAATCAGAGCCTACCTGAGACTTACGCTTAATCTCTGGGGAAACAAGGCTTACATTACCCTAGGCTGGTTAGGGAGGACAGAGGGTAGCTGCTGGGTGACCTGGAAGAGGGAGCCACCCAAGACTGTCACTGTCATCCCACAAAGGGAAGACCTGGGAATGGAGCCCAAACAAAAAAAAAAGCAGATCCTAGAGACAGAGTTATCTATCCTAGAGCTATTGGATCCAGCCATATCTGAAAACCAGGTACCCCAGCTACTTTTTCTTTAGGACACTAAATTCTACTTGCACTTCTAGTTTCACTTATGTTTCTGGCACCTGTTTCAAAGAGGCCCAGTGGCCCCCTCTTCTCCCACCTGCCCTCACCTGCATCTTTGGGTAGTTCACAGGATCCCGAAGGTACGGCTCATACTGATAAATGTAGACAAAGCAGGCATCTGTGGGACAGTCAAGCACCACCTGGGGACAAACCAACAATACATCTCAAATTCCTCTCCAAGAAAGGTTTTCTACCCTTCCCAGCAGAGGCCACAGCTTATGCTTTGGCTTCCCCCAGAGTTGGTTCTCTCCCTCTGGCTGGGAAGCCACAGATACTGAGCTGGAGAGAATGCTGTAGGAAATGAGGCTATGTCATGGAACACTGAAGTCATGAAGAACTTCCCTGGATGATCACTCAGGCGAGTAGTGGCCATTTTGCAGCGCATACTGGAATATACTGGAGGGCCAGGGTGGAAGAACTGGAAGAAAAGGAGGAGCAGGCTGACTAGCACAGACTTACCAGGCCCCGGAAGAGGGTGAAGAAGCCAGCCAGGGTGAGGTAAATGATGAGGACCAGGTCAAGTGGGCGCTGCAGGATACCCTTTCTTTGCTCCACCTGTACCTACTCCGTGGGAGAGACAGCATGAGAGCGCTGGTATCCAATAGGCACTCAATAATGGCTCATTACTGCTTTCCTAGTGACCAAGGAGAGCCTTCCAAGAAGACAATGTCTTTGACCAGAAGCAGCTTAAATGGTAACACTCAAGCTTGTTAGCACAAGGGGCCAAAACACTCACCATGTTGTGGGTACAGCAGGTTGGCGCCTGGGGTTGGTTGAAGATCCTCATGCCAGCCCAGCAAGGGACCAGCACATAGGGGATGGTCAGAAAGAAGGCAGGCCTGATTTCTGAGCTGTATTTGCCTGCCATGTGGGAAAGAGACAGCATCACTCAGTAAGGTCTCTGCCAAGGCCCTAGCTGGAAGCCTGATTCACAAAGGCCATCCTTGTTCAAGCTCTAACATCTGTGGCTCCCCAGACACTCCTCAGTCTGGCTTGCTTTGATTTGCCTTTGGATACAGCTCCTACACTTCAGCTATTTTGTGCTCCCCTTGGACACACCTGCATTGTTCCTCCTGACAGCCATCCCCTCACACCTGCTGCCTTCTCCACTTGACCTCCCAGGGTTCACCTACAAAGCTTTCATTTTGCCTCCTGGATTCACACTAAAATGCCTTTCTTGTGTCAGGAGCATGCTGGGCCAAATCCCTGGGGAGAAAGTGGAATGAGTTTACCCTCCTCCCTCCCCTCCCACCCTCCAAGAAGAAACAGGGAGAGGCAAGGCAGATTACTGCCTGTTGCATGGTCAGGTAAAGGGAGGGGATGCTCCAAAGACATTGGGGAGGGGATGGAGGACACAATGGGGGTTTCTGGACACAGGATAATGACCCAGCCCAGGGAGGAGGGATTCCTGAAAGCCAAAGCGTTACCAAGGATGTTTCCGGGGAGGAACACCAGGATGCTCATGATGAAGGATCCCAGCCAGTAGAGTCCAAGGTTCCGGTACCTCTTCCTGCGCAGGGGATCAAGGGGTGACCAGGAGATACCCACTCCTCAGAGCCCTAGTTACCCTGGGTACCCTAGCTCCGGGGCATTCCAAGGTTTGCCCAATACAGAAGGGACAACATGAATGAGGGAATGGACAGTTAGCTCCTCTGTCCAAGGACAGAGCGGTTGCTCAGGCACAGGAAAGACCTGCTGGCCACCACACACACCTGTGACATTTGGCTGGAATCCTAGAGAGATTTCCCCTACAGACTCAGGCTCCACCCTAGCCTGGGAACCCCCTGGGGTCTTGACTTCCCAGGATCCAGGAGCCACCCTGCCTGACCACATGCCTTTTGCGAATGGCACCAGCCATGGTCAGGTAGAGAAGGTAGTGAACGATGCCATCCCAATAGCAGATGAAGACTCCATGAGAGGTGCGTAGATATGGATCGCCCTGTGGGGGCAGGTGCAAGGCTCAGACAGGCAGCAAACCACGGGGCATCCCAGGTAGTCCCCCGCCTACCTCCTTGGTGTAGAACTCCATGAAGCCGACCATATAGCCATCTTCCTGGAGAGCAATAAGGAGGTCTACCACTGAGGTGAAGGCGAAGACAGCAAACACTGTGGGAGAGTGAGCAGGGCTGGGCTGGTGTGTGGGGGGTGGGGGTTAGGGAGAGGGAATGATTGGTTGTAGGTGAGGCAGCGTTAGGTGTGGGCATGGACTGAGGCTGCAGATCAGGTACCCAAATTTCTGGAAAGGATTCAAGGCCCAAATGCTCTCAGTCCCCACCCCAAAGGTCATGTGACCCATTCCAGCCTCATGGTTAGGCAGTTTCTGCCTTTAAGGATGCCTAGGCTTATGGGGGTGTCACCATCCTGGCCCTTAGGAGATACCAGAGTGGTGGGGAAGCAAGGCCTTTCAGGGGCTCTCAGTCTGATGCTCTGCTCTTAGGAGCCCCAAGTCAGAGGGGGGAGGTCTTTGAAGTTTCCCTATCAGTAGGGTTCTCCAGTCTTTTTGAGGTTCTCCAGTCTGATGAGAGCCCTTCAATGGCCACCAAGCTAATGAAGGAGGCCCTTGCCCAGGCTCTTCTCTTCCCCAGGACCTTCCCACTGACTCACCAGCATAGAGTGGGTCATAGTAGATATCCCCTCGGGACAAACTGTAGATAGCCACAAAAAGCAGGCCCAGGATCAGTATACTCATTAACGCCACCCCCAGGGGACTGTGGAGAAAAAAAAACAAGTGAGGGAGGCCAGGCCCAGTGATGAGGCCCATTCCAACTAGTGAGGACAAGCGCAGACTCTGGGGAATTCCAGGTGACAAGACTGAAGTATTCATCTGTCATCCAGGAAAGTCATTCCCTGAAACTGACTTTCTCTATCACCAAGATGGTGCCCTGGCTGCTTGTCCCTCCTGGAAAATCCATCCAGAAATCTCTTTTCTATTTGGCACACTCCTACTTATTCTTCTTGGCCCATCTATATTGTCTCTCCTCCAAAAAGCCCTCCCAACTCGTCAGAAAGGATCATTGCCTAACTTGGGGTCAAGTACAGAGGGGGCACTGTTGACACTTCTGACTATACAATTTTCCTGTCACTTGCTGACGATATTCTGTTTGACTCAATTTGTCACTCATTCAACAATACCAAACCCTGGTGGTGAGACAGTGCCCAACCCTGCCAGAGGGTCTCTAGTACTCACTCCGTATACCTGTCTGAAGCACAGACTCCTCCCAGCTAAAGTCCAAAAGCCTCCCTGACTCCACCTCACCTGTGCCCTGATCAGTATCCATCAACCTGATAAGGCAGGTCAGTAAGTGCATTGATTATATAAGCCAGGTCTCTCTGGGTGGCCCCTAATACATGGCAAACTAAGGTCCAGAGAGGGCCCAAGGCTTATCCAGAGTCACATTCTCTCTAGGTCCCTACCTTCTCATGAATCCCCTTGACCCTTGGGGTCCCATCCTGGGGATCCCAATGACAATTATAATCATCAGATGAGGCCTCAACAGTCTTTGCACACAATTCACAATTCTTAACTTTACCTATGGGATGGGATCTAGGATTTTTTTCATTACAGAAGGAAGAATCAGGGTTTCCCAGAAGTAGTCAGGCTCACCCAGTTTCCAGAAGGATGGAGCCAGGAGTATTTGTACCTGAGGAGTCTACCCCTCAGTCAGCACTCCTTCTGCCCCATTTTGGGGTTGAGTTGGGTTGGGGGTGTTGAGGGGCTTTCCCATGCCTAGTAACCCAGTGACTGGATCCACTGGGCTGAGGTCTAGGGCTGATTGGAGACAGGAAAGGGGAGGGGAGGTATTAAGGTATACAGGAGAAACTGAGGCTAGGGAGAGGGTGGGCCAGCCAGAAGAAAGCCCCATTTCTGAGACTGACATATGAAGGGATCATCTGGTAGGGGTGGTGGGGTAGTGTCTGTAGTGAGAGTCAGGTAATTGGGGCCTTATCTGGGGCAATACTTTGACCCTTAGCGACTTTGGAAAGTGTGTGGGCACTTCTCTGGGAACCCCCCAAGAAACCCACCGAAACTCTGATCTATGGAGTACTCTTAAAGCTTCACACCCCTTCTCCCCATGTCCCTAACTGCCATGAGTGTTCCCAACCCCACAACACAGACTCCGACCAACGGGAAGGGACTTCCGGTTGGAGAAAGGTTTTTCTCGTTCAGCCCCCATCCTTGAGGGCAAAGCTGCAAGGGGGTGCCGGGCTCCCGGACCTGGGTGGCCACGGGCATCCTCTCTGCATTGCGCTTCTTGCCCCCAGCCCGCCCCGCATATCCTCCCCACACGCACTGCGAGAGCGCCGAGACGTGGTTGAGCGCATAGGACACCGGGAGGGCGCCAAGCGACAGAGCTGCGATCTTGCCGGCCAGCGGCGGGACGTCCATAGCGGTGGGCCCGGATACCCGAGCTGCTCAGGCCTCGGTTGCTCGGCGCGGTGGAGCTTCAGGGCAGGGGTTTGCCCAGGACCAGCCCATCCGGCCCCGCCCCGCGCAAAGGTCGCCCTCACCTCCCCCGCGGTGCCCGCCGCCGTCTCCACCACTGCCCTGCGTGCTCCCGGGCAGCCTCAGAGTCCCCGCCCCTCGCCACAGGTCCTACCCTCCTCCTAGATCCCTTGCCCATCCTCGGTTTCCCTTTATGTTGAAGGCTAGAACACGATGCCTCAGGACACTTGTTGAGGCCAGGACTGCGTCCTGGCAGAGCTGAGCCTGGGCCAGGGAATTATAAGGGAATTCCTTTTGCCAGCCATATGCTTTCTTCATCCTAAAGTAACGATGTCCCAACCGTAACCCCAGAGACTCTCTAACTCTGCATTTCCCCAGACCTCTCTCCTGACCTGGATCACTTAGGCAGTGCTTGGGTATGCCTCTCTGGCTTAGATTCAGAGTTCCCTTCGGTGCCCTTGCATGTGTTTAAGTGACCAGGGGCACATGTAGCCAAGTGTCCAGATGTGAGGCTCAGACAAGGCTGGGAGGGGGCCAGGCCCTAGGTTTGGGGTCCTTTGACTAGATTGACTGCGGTGCTGGTGCCCACCTGGTTCCCAGCTTGTACTCCTTCCTTGTAGCCGTGGCCCCTGCTGACAGGCTGGGGCTATAAGGAGGGAGTGGGACCACAGCAAAGTGGAGACTTGAAGGTGGGGATGGATGGTTTCTAAGATCTTAGGCAGCAGAAAGCAGGTGGTTGGGACTGGGAGAGCCATGGGAGGATCCTGAAGAGGCTGGAAAGAGCTGGGATGGGTCCAGGGGGAGAAGCAAAGGGGGATCTGGATTAGGGAGGGGGCTGCAGTATGAGGGTCAGGAAGCAGCCCGCTGTTTTTGCCACCACCCCCCTCAGTTCTTATCCATGTACTTGTTGCTCCTGGAAGTAGGGTGAACAGTGCCCGATTCCCACCCCAAGGGTACCACTGTCTGGGAATTGGGGAATTCCTTCATGCAGCTCCTTGGAATTGTGCCAACTGGGTCCATTTGCATCCAGGCGACAAGCTGGTCGTTGACCTGAGTTGAGGCTCTAGCTTCATTTCTTGACCTTTCTTAAGTCTAGTGGTGTTGACACCCATCCTGCAAGCCTGTTTCCATGATGGACCCTCTCATGTTTTCTCACTTCTAGAAGCACATCCCAAATATCCCCTCCTCCAAGCAGCCTTCCCAGCCACCTCTGCCCCACACTTCCTGCAAGGACAGGGATGATTCAGTGAGCTATCTAGGGGGCTTGGCTTCCCACTGTATCCAGGAGGCACCTTTACAAAAAGGACATTTGGAGTTCTCCTCTCCCTCTCTCCCCCATGTGGGAATGAAGACCTGACTAGTCTGGTGAGCTTCACCAAGAATTCAATGGTTGGGGGCCTCCCTGGTGGCACAGCGGTTACGCGCTGCGCTGTGGAGCTGTCGGCAGCGCGCAATGCAAGTTCGACGCCCAGCCGGGGCGAATCCCACATGGTGGGGGCAGACCTCTCCTGCCTTGCCCACTGCTCCCCTCAGCAGCGTGTTTCTGATCTGCCTGTTCTGCTCCCCACTCTGTCTCTGGTGAACCTTCTCACCGTCCCACGCCTCTGGCCTGTACCCCAGCTTGTATGTATAAATAAAATCTTAAAAAAAAAAAAAAAAAAAGAATTCAATGGTTGGGTGCTTGACAGCAAGGCCCAGGGTTGGCATCACTGGAAATAAGTGTCTGCCCAAACAGAACTACCACACCTTGGGACCTGGCCTGTGTGGTATGCCACCTGCTTGTTCTGCCTCTAGCAGTGTCCATAGAGGGGAAACAGGGTATATGGTCCAACTCAACCTGGGCTCTGTGGGAGGCTCCTCACCCCAACATTGCCCAGGTCAATTTCTCCAGTACCAGTTCCTCTCTATTGTTGATCAGACTGTCTCTACACAAATATGAGCATGCGCTCCACAGACATGGGGACACCTTTGCCTAAGCCACCCACAGCCAGTCACTTACTGGTGAGGTAAGTGGCACAGCTGTACCCTAAGACCACCTGCCCCAAAGGTCTGAAGGAGGACCAGGCCATGACCAGGGGCCCTCCCTAACTTCCTCCCTGCAGGGAGGAGCTTGCTAGGTCAGGGTTGGTCCTTTAGTCATCCTGGATGTTTAAACTAAGAGCCCTTCACTACCCCCCTTTCACGGGGAGCCCCAAAGGACCTCCCCACAACTACAACCCAGGTTGATGGGGGACAGAGACTCCATGGGCAGACAGAGGGCCAGGTGGTACTCTGGGTAGCTTCACCATAGCATCTTGTCCCCACCCACCTGCCCCAGGTAAAGAACAGAAGGGGTTTCTGGTGATGGCAATACCAGGCCGCCTAAGTGGGCAAGCACTGGGATTTTTAATACACGGCACGACACTGGCGACAACGGAACGGCAGGCAGAAATGCAGGCCGGGACATTCCACAGTCCAGGGACGCCGGATGCTTGAAATATGTTGGTGTCTCTCCACAACACTCAGTAGTAAGGCCGTCTGGGGTTGTTCTGGGGGGCAGGGGGATGCGCAGAGACAAAAGGGGAGGATTAATGATGAAAACAGACAGCTCCTCCCAATCAGAATCTTCGAGGATAGCTGAGTTCATATCCCTGAAAGGGGAGGGCAGGTTTGGGGAGCGGCGGGTGAGAGTCCCTGGTGTGGCCTCACCTAGCTAGATTGGGGATGGAGGGACATTTTAGAGAGGGGCACATGGGCTGTGGGGAAGCCATGTGAGGATGGGACACACGCACCAGGGGGTTGGGCCGGAAGCGGTAGGCCAGCATCATCCTCTTGCGGAAGGCCTCATACTCATCATCCTCCTTGGAGAGCTCGGCTGGCCGGTCAATGCCGAAACCGGCGCCATCCACCGTGGTGGTGCCCCTGCAGAGGGGTGATGGGAAGTGTGAGCAGGGGGTCCAGGTTGGTGCTGGCAAGCAGGAGAGAGAGTGCAGGGCCTAAGCTGGGGAAGGGAGCCTCACCCCACCTGGCTGGGCTCAACAGCAGCACCTCAATGCAGCTAGAGGTGGGGATCAGGCAGAGATATCTGCAGAGGATATACCTCGTACTGTGGAAGGAGGGTCAATGGGGACTTTGTCTGCCAGTGGGACTTTACTCTGCATCCAACATAGACTGCACTCACTTGTTTATGGGGTTCTGGGAGTCCCCCCTCCCTCATTCTTTTTGGTGACACTCACTTGTTGACAGGGTTCTTGATGCCCTGGCCTTCTGAGCCCAGCCCTTCACCCTCCTTCCAGCCCATCTTCATCAGCATCTGGTAGCCGATGTTCTCCACTGTCAGCTTGAACTCCTTGTACTCTGAGTAGTCAGGCTCCCGGCCCTCCTGCAGGGTGAGAAGGCCCTGTTATCCATCAGGGCAGCAGCTGGAAACCTCCCACTGAAGACACTGGCTGCTGGGACCACCTGCCCATCCACCTCCCTTCCCAAGTCATTGGTCTCAGAATGGATCAAGCTCCTCCTTATCAGGGTCCTGAGCGCCAAACTTAATGAACTCCCTGCTGGCCAAAGAGGACAAGGTGACAGGGTCACAAAGGCTGCAAGCACCATGGAGAAGATGAGTCAGCAAAGCCGAGTCCCCCGTTTCAAGGGTGACATCTTACAGAGTACTGAAAAGAAATACGGTCAGTGAGAAGCCCACCTCATGATGTGGTTATAAGGAAGAAGTTTTACAAAACCCCCAAAAGGCAACATGCGATACAGCAGGTTGGCCATCTCTCTTCAAAGAGTCTCATGGCACAGCAGGAACAGTTAACTCTCCTCTGGAAAGCCTGTCTGCTGGGTTTCTGCCTGAGAAACACTTTGCCTGTGAAGGCACTTAATTGGCTCCACTGGAAGAATTTCCCTAAAGCCCCAGGAAATGCTTCTAAAGTAGCAGCTGAGATTCTATTTGCTAATTCCCTACCTAGACAGCATCTGTCATAATCAGATGCCTCTTGTGGCAGGAGAGCCAGCTCCTCCTGAGAGCATGGGGGCTGAGGCCACCTCCAGCAGGCACTGGAAGGTAAGTAGGCTGCAGGAGGGCTGGATGGCCCAAGACAGGGGCTTGGAGTTGAGGCCCCGAACCCTCCCAGCTCACCTTCAGAGCTTTGAAAGTCTCCATAAACTTTTCCAACTCGTCTGGCGGCAGGAAGTCTCCAATGAAGTGTTTGCCCCGGCCCATCTTGGTCAGCTGCTCAGCCCACTCTGCCCAGAGAGGAGGAAAAGAATAAGGGGTAGAAAGCAGCACCCTAAGGCACAGCCAGAGGTTCAGGGTGCAGCTGGCTAAGGCCTGGACCTGGGCACCTGCTCCCTCAGGCGGCACTGATGATTGCTGTGTTGAGGATTGCCTCTTTCAGCAAGGAAGAAAAAGAGGCACAGAGATTCTCGCGCCCAAGCCCACGCAGGCAAGGGAGGTGGGCTGGGGTCTGAAACAGGCAGGTGGCTCAAGACCAGTGTGATGCCTCCAGGGGCCTTCTGGGCAGGTAGAAGGGCTGTCCTATGCTCCCAATGCTCTGACATCCCCACCCCCCACCCCCACCCCCAAATGAGTCCCTCCTCACAACCACGTGCGCGCCCACCCCGAGTCTTGTCCATCTCCATGCGCCGCAGTTGGTGTTCCCAGGTGCCCAGTTCACTGTCCACCTCCTCGTCGCTGTCATAGCCGTGCTGGTGCTGCTGCAGCGCCTTCTCCCACAGCAGCTGCATGTCTTGCATTGCGCGTTTGTGCTGCATGATCATGTCATACATCTGCTGCATCTGTGGGGGCACAGCTAGTGATTAGGGGTAGGCATGGAGAGGAGTCAGAGTACTCAACAAGTACCCAGGATAGTGGGATGTGCCTTGGGTCCTGGAATCCCAGGTAAAGCATGCAGGAACCCTCTCTACTTGCCCAGAGCCTCGGGCCTGCCTTAGAACCCAGTACATTATGGCGTTGGCACTGCGGACCAACCGGGCAGCAACATGGGCTCCTGACCCTTGGGAGGGTCAATGGTGACATAATGGGGCTATGGTCTGGAGATGGCTAGGGGTGCCCCAGGACAGACAGGCCTCCAGCTCCTAAGGGGAAGCAGCAGAGGTTGAGTCCCTCAGTGCAGAATCTTTGCCCAGCTGGCATTACCCCAACATTGTCCAACACCATATGAGTAGCTCTCACATTGCTCCAAGCACCTTACTGTAGTAAGGCTTGTCCTGTACTGGATACTGGGAGAAATAAACAGAGGATTTCAATAGAGACTACCTAGGTGGGACCAGCCCTGAGTGTTGGTGTGGAGGCTGCCCAGCAGCACAAGAAGGCCCGGACTCTGGGCCTGACTGCAGGCTGGGGAGGGCCCTCAGAAAGAACCCGCCTGCACAGGACACTCAGACTATACTGCGGCCACTGCACCTTGGGGCAGAATCAGGGACAACCGCTGGCCTTAGGAGCCTGCCTGCTCTGCCCCACACATCTCACCTCCTGCTGCTCCTTCAGCTGCTTCTTCTGAGCGTCTGAGAGCTCTGTGACACCCACCAGACCTACTGGTTTTCCCTTCTCATAGCCAAGCCCCTTGAGGTCCTGAACTGGAAATAAGACACAGGACAATCAATGACAGACACATGCAATGTCCTGCTCCTATGTGTGCTGTGGAGTCCATGAACTGATGGGACCTGCTAGCAAGCATGGCAGGCCCTCCCACCAGGTGAGTTAGTTTACCATGTCACTTGATCACAGGGTACATATCTGATGTGGGACCCTCCAGGCAGGCTCTGCTCCCTCTATGCGTAGACGCTGAAACAACTCAGAGATCTGGGCTCACCCCCCAAGGTTATGTGGCTAATGGTGACACAGCAGGACTCTGCAAAGCCAGAGATCAAAGAGTGGGGTTGAAAGCGCACACGCGCGCACGTGTGTGTGTCTGTGTGTATGAGGCACACGGGTGATATGTGTTCTGAGAGGCACGTGTGTCCATTCCCACATACAGACTCCAGGAAGTCAGCCTTGCAGTGAACAGACACCAGTGTAGACACACATGGGCTCAGAGTCTGGCATAAGATTCTTACGATGGTTTGTTAGCTTCTTCTGGGGAGGCAGCCAACCACCCTCAAAGCAACTGACATTTAATTTGGGATCAGGTTTGAGCTTGGCTGGAGCCAGCAACACTAATCTATGTGAAGAAGCTGCTATGGCCTCACCTGGGTGTTGGAAACAAGCACCCCTCGGACAGTAGCTTTAGGAGAGAAGCCAGGCAGAGTGGGTTGCAGAGGTTCCTCTGGGCATGTGGAATGAGTTGGGTCCTCCCAGGGGCTGTCTTTTCCCCAAGAACCACCCACAGATGCTCCTTGATCCCATGACTGCACCCAACCTCTTCTCAAAGGTTATGTAAGGACACAGAAGGATGTAGGGAATTCTGAGGAGAGGGCAAGGAAGCCAAGGTCTGAGCAGCCCACCCACAGTCCTTTTCCTCAGGCCGCTTTCTCAGTGAGCCTGCAGGGAGGGGCTACCCATGGTCCCCTGGGGATGACATGGGTCAGCGGAACTATGACCCCAGTTTGAGGTTTCAGAACCCATGCTTGTTCACTGGTGGGGAGGAAAGTGGCTTCTCTACCAGTAGGGCATGGGAGCCAAACCCAAGGAATATAGTCTCAATGGGTGTGCATGTATAATGCTGCACCCAGACCCAAGTTACACAGTTCCTTTATAGCTAGCACCAAGTTCAGCACTGAGCACAACCCAACCCAAGTTAACTGCCAAGACATCTAGCGCCCCAAGGAGGATCCAAATCTTCAGTCAGTTTTCTCCTTGGACTGCAGAGGCACTGTTTAGGAGACCCCTCAGTCTGGAGAGGAGGGTCAGTAGGCCAACCCTGTGACAGGCTGAGCTGCCTTCCTATTCAACCCTGGCCCAGTAAGGTAAATACAGATGAGAGCCAAATGCCCAGATACATCTACTGTGAGCCTATGGGTCCAGCTCTATTCAAGTGGGGGATGGTGAAGGTGGGAACACTTCCTCTCAAGGGTGCATACCAAATGGGGGAAGTCAGACAGAAGGCATGAGACAGCATCTCTCAGTTACCAATTATCATTTCCTATTATCATTTCCGAGTGTAATGACAATAGGCACCTAATACTTGCAAGTTTTTGGTAGAAAATAAGAAACAAGGTCATCCCAAAACTGCTGTCAAGGAGGGAAGGTAGGAATAATTATGCCAAATTGACCATGACAATCATTGTTTTATCACTGTGTGTTTCACATAACATACCAGAGCTGACAGAATAAAGAAGCAGAACTTAGAGGTAAGTTTAGTTATAAGTGCTCACATTAACAAAGATCTCACCTTAAGGTTCTAGAAAAGAACAAACTAATTCCAGAGCTAGCAGATGGAAGGAAACAAAGATTAGAACAGAAACAGGTGAAACGGGGAATAGAAATATAATAGAGAAATTCCATAGAACCAAAAATTGGTGTTTTAAAAAGAACAACAGAAGTGACAAAACTAGATTGACTAAGAAAAAAGGAAGACAGACGAAAATCAGAAATGAAAGAGAACATATTATTAATGACCTTACAGAAATATAAAGGACTATAAAAGAATACTATGGGGCCTCCCTGGTGACGCAGCAGTTAAGTGCTGCGCTGTGGAGCTAGCAGCAACAGCAGTGGCGACGGGCAATGGCTATAGCTACATGAGTTCGACGCCCTGCCGGGGAGATTCCCACATGGCGCAGCAGACCTCTCCTGCCTCGCCTGCTGCTCCCCTCAGCAGTGTATTTCCGTCGCTCTGCCTGTTCTGCTCCCCACTCTGTCTCTGGTGAACCTTCTTGCTGCCAGCGCCTCTGGCCTGTACCCCAGCTTATATGCATAAATAAATAAATCTTTAACAAAAAAAAGAATACTATGAACAACTGTATGCCAACAAACTGAATAACCCACACAGTGAAAAAATTCCTTGGGATGCACAAACTCCAAATCTAACTCTAGATGATATAGAAAACATGTCTAGACTTATAAAGAAGAGTCCAATTAATAATCAGAAACCTGCCAACAAGGGAAAGCCCAGGACCAGGTGGCATCACTGGGATATCCTATAAAACACTTAAAAGAATTAAAACTGGGGCCTCCCTGGTGGTGCAAGGGGTTAAGTCTCAGCATTATGAAGCTACTGGCAGCCACTGCAACATCTCCGAGTCCCCCTTCCACCAAGGCCAGGGAGCTAACCCACATGGTGCAGCAGACCTCTCCTGTCTTACCCGCTGCCCCCCTTACCAGTGTATTTCAGTGAATCTACATGTTCTGCTTTCTATTCTGTCTGGTAAATCCTCTCACCCCTGCACCTCAGGGCTACACCCCAATTCTTACATGCATAAATAAATAAATCTTAAAAATAAAACAGCAGAATATTCTTTATGAATATAGATGCAGAAATCCACAAGCTACCACCAATGAAATATAGCAAGCATGTTAACAGGATTATAAACCATGACCAAGTCAGATTTACAGCAGAAATGCAATGATGGTTCATGTAAGAAATCAATCAACACACCACATTAACAGAATGTGGCAGCATACCACATTAATAGAATAAAGGGGGGTGAGAACCACATGAGCAACTGATGTAGAAAAAGCATTTGAAAAAATCAAACATTCTTTCATGACAAACTAGGAAAAAATGGAAATTTCTTCAACATAATAAAAGCTATGCAAAAAATATACAGACAAAAAATTAAAATTACAATAAAACATAGTTAATATATTCAATGATGAAAGACTGAAAATTGTCACCATGATTAGGAACAAGGCAAGAATGCCCACTTTCCCCACTTTCAAAAGACATAGTATTAGAAATCCTAGCCAAAGCAATTTGGCAAGAAAAAGAAATGAGAAGCATCCAAATTGAAATGGAAAAAGCAAAACTATATCTATTTGCAGATGACATGATCATATTTGTAAAAAGTCTAAAAAATTTACAAAAAGACTGTCAGTGCTTATAAATTCAACGAAGTTGAAACATATTAATCAACATACAAGAATCAATTGTAGGGCATCCCTGATGGCACAAAGGGTCAAGTCTCAGCACTGTGAAGCTATCTCTGCCACTGCAGAACAGTTAGATCCCCAGCCAGGGAGCTTTCAACATGGTGCAGCAGACCTCCCCTTGTCTCGCCCACTGCTCCCCTCAGCAGTGTATTTCAGTAGATCTGCCTGCTCTGCTCCCCACTCTGTCTATGGCGAATCCTCTCATGCCCCCCTCCACATCTCTGGCCTGGCCTATACCTCAGCTCTTACGTGCATAAATAAATAAATCTTAAAAAAAAAAAGTGGGGCCTCTTGGTGGTGCAGTGGTTAAGTGCTGCACTGTGGAGTTGTCGGCAGCAGCAACGTGAGTTCGAGGCCTGGTCGGGGAGATTCCCACATGGCGAGGTAGACCTCTCCTGCCTTGCCTGCTGCTCCCTTCGGCAGTGTATTTTCATTGATCTGCCTGTTCTGCTCCCCACTCTGTCTCTGGTGAACCCTCTTGCAGCCCCACGCCTCTGGCCTGTACCCCAGCTTGTATGCATAAACAAATAAATCTTAAAAAAAAAAGAAAAGAAAAAAAGAAAAATGAGGGCCTCCCCGGTGGCACAGCGGGTAAGCGCTGCGCTGTGGAGCTGTTGGCATCGGCAACGCAAGTTCGACGCCCGGCTGGGGAGAATCCCACATGGCGCAGCAGACCTCTCCTGCCTCGCCCGCTGCTCCCCTCAGCAGTGTATTTCTGATCTGCCTGTTCTGCTCCCCGCTCTGTCTCTGGTGAACCCTCTCGCTGCCCCACGCCTCTGGCCTGTACCCCAACTTGTATGTATAAATAAAAAAAAAATCTTAATAAATAAATAAATAAATAAAAGTTTGGAGCTAACATGCTCGCAATGACTGGTCAGAGAGCAAGAAAAGCTTCTAAAAAAAAAAAAGAAAAATGAAAAGTAAATTAAAAAAATTTTTTAAAAAAAGAATCAGTTGTATTGCTGTACATGAGCAACTGATAATCTGGAAAAATTTTCATCTACAATAGCATCAAAAGAACAAATCACTTACAAATAAATTTAACAAAGGACATGCAATGAAACCATAAAATGTGTCTAAGAAAATTAAAAACAACAGGGGCCTCCCGGGTGACGCAACAGGTTGAGCACAGCACTATGAAGCTATCCACAGCCACTGCAGCACAAGTTCAATACCCAGCCAGGAAGATTCCCACATGGCATAGCAAACCTCTCCTGTCTTGCCTGCTGCTCCCCTCAGCAGTGTATTTCAGTATATCCACCTGTTCTGCTCCCCACTCTGTCTCTGGTGAATCCTCTCACCGCCCCACACCTCTGGCCTACACCCCAGCTTGTATGCATAAATAAATAAATTTTAAAAAAAAAGAAAAGAAAATTAAAGACAACAAATAAATGGAAAAATATCCAGGTTTACAGATTGGAAAACTTAAGTATTGTTAACATGTCAATACTACCCCAAATCAATCCAGAGAGTCAATGTAATGACTATCAAAATGCCAATGGTGTTTTCTGCGGGGAAAAAAAGTGAAAACCAACCAACCAAAAAACAGAAAGCCCATCCAAAAATTAACATGAAAATTCAAGGGACCCCTGAAAGCCTAAAGTAACTTTGGAAAAAAAAACACCAAGTTGGAGGAATCCCACTCCTGATTTCAAGACTTACTGCAAAGCTATTGTCATCAAAATAGTGTGGTGCTGGCATACAAACAGAACAAGGAGTCCAGAAATACACCTTCCCATATCTGTTCAACTAGTTTTGACAAGCATGTCAAGACTACTGAATGTGGAAAGGAAAGTCTCCTTAGCAAATGGCGACAGGAAAACTGGATGCAAAAGAATGAAGTTGAAACCTTATCTTACACCATATATGAAAATAAACATGGATCAACAACTAGAACTACAAAATATGTGGGAAAATCATTATTACCTTGGATTTGGCTGTGATTTCTTAACTATGACACCAAAAGCATAGGCAACAAAAGAAAAACAAATTTAACTTTATTAAAACCTAAAATGTGCATCAAAGGACACCATTAAGAGAATGAAGACATGCCACAGATTGGGAGAAAAGAACTGCAAATCAGGGGCCTCCCTGGTGGCACAGGGGTTAAAGTCTCAGCGCTATCAAGCTATCCCCAGCCACTGAAGCATGAGTTCAATCCCCCGCCAGGGAGCTAATGTGCCCACATGGCACAGCAGACCTCTTCTGTCTCACCTGCTGCTCCCCCAGCAGTGTATCTCAGTAGATGCACCTTTTCTGCTCCCCACTCTATCACTGTTGAATCCTCTCACCCCCTGCACCTCTGGCCTACACCCCAGTTCTTACATGCATTAAAAAAAAAAAAAGAACTCCAAATCATGTACCTATACAGGCAATTAATATCCAGAATATGCAAAGAACTTCTATAACTCAACAACAAAAAGAGAAATAGGGCCTCCCTGGTGGTGTAGCAGTTGAGCACTGCGCTGTGGAGCTGTCAGCAGCACGCGATGGAAGTTCGACACCCAGCCAAGGAGACTCCCACATGGTGCAGCAGACCTCTCCTGCCTCGCCCGCTGCTCCCCTCAGCAGTGTATTTCTGATCTGCCTGTTCTGCTCCCCACTGTCTCTGGTGAACCCTCTCGCCGCCCCACGCCTCTGGCCTGTACCCCAGCTTGTATGTATAAATAAATAAATCTTTAAAGAAAAAAAAAGCTACTGTCTCCCATGATTATAAAAAAAAAGAGAAACAACCCAATTTTTAAAATGGATGACTAAATAGACATTTTTCCAAACATACAAATGACCGATAAGCACATGAAAAGATGGGCATCACCTTTATTGATTAGGGAAAGCTGAACTAAAACTACAATGTGATTCCACTGAGCATGTACTAGGATAGCTATAATAAAGTGAGGATATGGAGAAACTGGAACCCTCGTGATGGGTTAGGGGTGTGTAAAATGGTTAACTGACCTATGATTTCTCAAAAAGTTAAAACATAAAGCTAGATGATCCAGTGACTCCAATTCTAAGTATAGACACAAGCAATTTACAAACAAGGATTCAAGCAGTTATTTGTAGGTCAATGTTCAGACCACTAGACTTAATGGCAAAAGGTAGAGACAACCGAAATGTACATCAATTGATGGATGAAAAAGCATGGCACATCCACAGATTAGAACATCACACAGCCATAGAAAAGAATGAAACTCTGACACAACTATGAAGTGGATGAATACTGAAAGCATGCTCAGTGAAACAAGGCAGACCCCTCTTGATAGGCTGGGGAGCATGAGGGGAGTTGGCCCACCTGAGAGAGGTGAGGGAGAAGTGTCCACATCCCTTTGCACCAGCTCGGCGGGTGGGAGCTCCACCTTGTCCTCTTCAGGCCCCCACCGGCTCTTCCGCTTCCTCTTCACTGTGGCTGTGGCGGCAGGCTTCCCAGGAGTGGCAGAAACTGACGTGACAGTGGGCGTGGGTGAGGTTGAGGGTGAGGATGCAGATGAGACAGGGCAGGCAGCAGTGGGGGGCATGGACCCCAACGGGGTTTCAGGAGGGGATTTGCGCTTCAGACCAAAGTCGGTAGCCGTGGGGGTGCCTGTGGAGCTGGCTTTGGCTTTCCGGAACTCCTCCAGCTTCTGGCGATAGTATTTGTACCCTTGGCTATTGGGTTCATATAGAAAGCTGCAAAGGAGAGTGGGGGCATAGTGTCAGCTGGGCCCATGTCTGTCCCTGATTCTGGACAGGAGCAGCTTTGTCTTATATAGGCATGCTTAGGTTGGCCAGAGTCACTTTAGGGTCATGTCAGGGTCGTGGTCCCCACCACAACCTCATGTCCTGCCAGGTCTTGACCAAATGCAAAGAATGCTATAACAGGCACCTGCCACAATGCTATTCCCACTAACCACAGACCACTCCAAGTCACTACCTTGACCTGACCAGGCACCTGTGAAAGGGCCATTGATCACCTTCTTAAAGGAAAAGGAGTGGGCTACCTCAGACCCTCTACACACCTTGTGGGGCTTCTTCCCATGCTTCCCTAGATGACTTTCACCCCAAGAAGCTGCCTGGTACCAGCAAGTACAGAAGGATTTGTTCTAAACTCAAAAGCTCAGTGCACTGGGGCTTCTCTCCATTACATCCTCGAGAGGCATCAATAGCAGATGGAGCCCAAACAGTAACAATGAACATTGGAATAGATGGGGAGCTAGACTTGAATCCAAGGGGAGAGGCCCCTGCCTCTCCAAGGGTTCCCCCACTTCCAGCTCTAGATGCAGAGCAGGCAACAAAGGTTCAGAACTGGCAGGGGCCATGGCTCCATCTGTGCCTACCCAGTGTCTTGGACTATCAATGTCCTGAGTTGACAGTCTCACCTTGGGAGACTGATGCAGTTAAGATGAGAAAAGAGTAGGCATACAGAGTGGAAAGGAAGAAATAAAACTGTTTGCTTGCAGATGACATGATTCAAATAGAAAACAAAAAAACTCTTGGAAAGTGATTACAGTATGGTTGGAAGATCCAAAGTAAGTAATCAAAAGTCAATCACTTCCCTATACACTAGCACTTAACAAGTAGAATTTGAAGCTGAAATTGAAAACACAGTAGCATTTACATTAGCACCCCAAAGAATGAAACTTAAGAAAAAAACCTAAAAAAATTATGAGATCTTTATGATGAAAACTACAAAATCAAAGAAATAAATAATTGGAGCTATGTTCCATGTTCCTGGTTAGGAAGACTCATTATGTTAGGATGTCAGTTCTTCCCAACTTAATCTATAGACTTAATGCAATCCTAATGAAAATCCCAGCAAAGTATTTTGTGGATGTTTACAAACTTAAGTTTACATGGGAAGGCAAAAGACTCAGAGTAGCCAACATGATACTGAAGAAGACAATTGGACTGACAATAACTGACTTCTAGATTACTAAAAAGCTACAGTCATCAAGATGGTGAATGAACACAGATCAAAGGAAGAGAACAGAGGGCTCAGAAAAAGATGCACATAAATACAGTGACTGATCTTTTATGAAGGAACAAAGATAAAACAAATGTTGCTGGAACAAGTGGGCTTCCACAGGCACCTAAGTGAATGCAAACACTAACCTCAATCCCTTTACTAAAATGGATCATAGACCTAAATATAAAGCACAAAACTATAAAACTCCTAGAAGAAAACTTAGATGATCTTGGGTATGGTGATGAAAAATTTTTAGATACACCACCAAAGACAGGATCCATAAAAGAAACTGAAAATCTGGACTTCATTTAAAATCTCTACTCTTTTGGGGGGTGGGGGGTGGTTGTCTCCCTTGATGGCCTAGGGTCTATCATCATTAAAGCCTGAATTAGAGGCCCGGCCATGGAGCTGACCCACATGGTATAGCAGATCTTTCCTGTCTCACCTGCTGCTCCCCTTAGCAGTGTTGTTTCAGTCAGTCTGCCTGTTCTCCTCCCCATTCTGCCTCTGGTGAATCCACTCTCACACACACACACCCTCGCATCTCTGGCCTACACCCCAATTCTTCTACGCAAAATAAATAAATAAATAAATAAATAAATAAATAAATAAATAAATAAATAAATAAAAGCTCTATCTGCAAAAGACACTATCAAGAAAATGAAAAGACAAGTCATAGACTGGAAGATACATTTGCAAAAGACACTTATTTATAACAAGCTTTACTTATGATTAGGGGTTGTTCTCAAAGGAGGAAAAAAGCTCAAAATTCAATAATAAACAACTTGATTAAAAAATAGGAGAAGAACCCTAACCAAAGTAGACCTCACCAAAGTAGAAACACAGGTGGAAAATACACGTAAAAAGATGCTTCACGTCACACATGATAAGGGAATTAGAAGATGAGATTCCACAGCACACCTATTAAAATGACTAAAATTCAGGACACCAGCACCAAGTGCTGGTGAGGAGATAGAGCAACAGGAAATCTCATTCACTGCTGGCAAGAATGCACATTGACAGAGTCACTTTGGAAAACAGTTTGGAGGTTTCTTAAAAAACTAACCATGCTCTTAGCACATGATTCAATAATTGCACTTCTTGGTATTGACCCAAAGGAGTTGAAAACTGATGTCCACATAAAAACCTGCACAGATGTTTACAGCAGTTTTATTCTAATTGCAAAAACTTGGCAGCAAACAACATGTCCCTCAGAAGGTGAATGGATAAACAAACTGAAAAGAAAAGAACTGTCAAGGCATGAACAAGTATGGAGGAGCCTAAAGTGTATATTACTGAGAGAAAGACACTACTCTGAAAAGGCTACATGCACTGGTTTCAGTTATCTAAGGTCAATCCTGATCTGAATAATTCTGTACAATAAAACATTTTGAGAGACTAAGTTCATGGTTTTATCGAAGTATATTGTTATAACTGTTCTATTTTATCACTTGTTATTAATTCTTTATTTTATAAATTAAACTTTATCATGGCTATGTATGTCTAGGAAAAAAAGAGTATACAGAAAGTTTCAGGCATCCACTGGAAGTCTTAGGATTGTATTCCCTCACAGATAAGGGGGCACTACTGTACTGTAAGATTCCAATCATATGACATTCTGGAAAAGGCAAAACAATGGAGACGGTAAAAAGATTTATGGTTGGGGGGTAGGGTTGTAGTAAGGGCTGACTAGGCTGAGCAGAGAGGACTTTTAGGGCAGTGAAAACATTCTGCATGATACCACAATGATGGGTACATATCCTACATTTATTCAAACCCAATGACACCAAGAATGAACCATAATGTAAACTATGGACTTATGGGGATGACATGTCAATGCTAGGTCACTGACTGTAACAAATGCAACACTATGGTGGGGAGGTAGATAATGGGGGAGGCCATGTATTGTATGGGGACATGCAATATATAGGAAATTTCTGTATCTTCTACTTAATTTTGCTGTCAACCTAAAACTGCTCTTAAAAAAAGAGCATTTTAGGGCTTCCCTGGTAGCACAAGGGGTTAAATCTCAGCACTATGAAGCTACCCACAGCCACTGCAGCGCGAGTTCAATCCCCAGCCAGGGAGCATCTCACATGGTGCAGCAGACCTCTCCTGTCTCATCCACTGCTCCCCTCAGCAGTGTCTTTCAGTGGATCTGCCTGTTTTGCTCCCCACTCTGTCTCTGGTGAATCCTCCACCGCCCCCAGCCCTCCAGCCTACACCCCAGCTTGTATGCATAAATAAATAAATCTTTTTTTAAAAAAAAAGTTAAACAAGGATAGTAGATCTGTCAGCTGTGAGGGAAAACACAACCTTGGGCCTTAGAGGGCAAGGGAGGCGCTACCCCACACAGATGCAGGGGATTCTGCAACATCCTCAACAATTTTTAAACATCTTTTACTTCACCTCGCAATATAAGGCTTTCCCATTAGAATACAGTGAGCATGGTGGGGATGACATCTCTACTGATTGGCCACCTTGCCTCAGTTTCCTCACCTGGAAGAGCCCAGCACACTGGCTGTTGCAAAGAACAAGTGGCTCTCACGGGTGATGTGTCAGAGTTGCATGTGACTCACAGCGGGTGCTGTGCAGGCTGCCACCACCTTCGCCCGAGTGCCTTCTGCCGGCTGAGATCCCACTGGGGAGATGCAGTTAACAGTTTAGCCCACTGAGGCTGGATGTTGAGTTTGTACTAATGTTTCATGACTACACTAATGACATTATATCGAACTGTTATTTCTGAGGACAGCATCTCAGAATCGGAATGACTAGTCAAAGGGATGAGCTTTTCTGGCTTCTTTGTAGTTGCTGGGGTACTTTCCTAAAGCATAATTGCATTGTGCTGGCTCATGAGAGGAATCAAGAGGGCACGGAGGGGCTCAGAGTCCAGAAAACGAGGTGGCAGCTAGATTTGGGGGTGACAGGAGCTGTTGCACACCTGCCTCCACGATGACTAAAGAGACCACTTAGTAGGACCCTGAACGCCCTTCCCCAAGCAGGACACCAAATGTTCCCCATAGTTCTCTGGAGTGCAGCTGCCTCTGGCTGTGGTCATGATCAGGGACAAGCTCCATAGACCAAACTATCCGCGATCAGCTAGCCCACCCCAGCCCCCGCCAGGCCAACACAATGGGAGGGCTGATAGTATTTCTCCAATCTAACCCTTCTTGGCCAGAACAGCTGAGCTCTGGACCCCTGACCAAGGAGCACCACCTGGATCTTGGACAGAATTCGCTAACCTTGCCTGCTGTGCCTCTGGTAGATTTTTTGCAGTCTGCTCTACTTACGATGAGACACTAACCTAAGCTTTCTGTTAAAATAAACTTACCTAAGTACATGGGAATAAAAGGTGCAATGACTTACAGTAGATTGTAAAGTAAATGCTGGTTTGGGTATTGCACAGTGGAGGTGACATCGCTGTGTGGTGAGAAGACCCAGTCTCCTGAACTCCAGACCCAAACACCCCCTTAGTCCTGAGGGCTTCCAGCTACAGGGACATTTCCCTACTTATCAGAATTGCCTGCATCTTGCTTGGCCTTCTGTCCCTCCCACAGGTCCATAATTCCAATGGGTCCCACTTCCTGACGATTCTCCCCTCCACGCCCATCACATGGTCTGACTACCTGTCCCCCCCAGAACTGCTGTATGGCGAACCCTGACACTCCCCGTGCAGACCCCTCTGGTCCTGGCCCTGTTGGGCTCCAAAACCCATCCACACTATGGTCCCATGCTGACCCTCCACCCCTCTGCTGCGTCACTCCTTACAAGCCTCTATTGGTCCCGACCTGCTTCCCCTAGCCAAGTGCAGGTGCTGAATTCACCACCCAGTGAATGAAAAAGTGGGGACATAACCCATTCCATTGGTACCTACCACTCACTACCCCATGTGAAACCTGCTCACAGACCAGGAATTCCCAACCACATTACTCATCGTGAAGGCAAGACCCTAAGGAGGGTAACAGCAGTTCTGTAGATTTCTGCCCAGAGCCTGGCTAGCTCAAAGTTTGGGTATGCTCTCCTGCTACAGAGGGGATTTGTAGAGAAAGCTAGAGGCTTTCTCTACAAGATGCATGGAAAACATAAGGCCCACCAAACCCCCTGCACACTGGCCTGAGAGATTAATTTGAGTCTCTGACATACACTTGGGAATACCTGTGTAGTGGTCAGACTGGGCTCTAGGGCCAGAAACTCATGGACGTAAGTCCTGGCCCCACCAACTTCTCTCCATGAGACCCCACCACATTTCTTTATCTGTGGGACCATGACCAAAGTCATCTCCTGGAGGCTCCCCACTTACCTGAATGCCTGGTTCTCACGATTGTTCTGGAGGGCAATGGTTTCCACCTCTGGACCCCCATCTGCTATGAACCTGGCCAACTTTTCTGCAAGGTTCTTGATCTCTTCATCCTCTGGGGGTGAAACTTTAAGCAGGCTGTCAGTACTGAGCTCAACTCACCACACCCAACAGCCTAATTTCTGCTAAGAACCCCACAGGCAACAAGAGGGGTTTATTTTAGGAACAATGCAAAGAAAAACAGGCAAATGGGAATCAGATTACTGCACTGAGAGAAAACACTGGAGTCAATATCACAATATATCACCAACCCCCCGCCCACCCAGCCCTTCCCACCCTGTAGGTTGCAGGGGCCTCAGGTATACACTGGGACACAGGAATAGGCCATATCTGGGTCAGGCTAGAGAGATGGGAGCCACCATCCAATCTTTATACTAGGGGCTGACTTGACGCCCCTCTTCTGAGAGAAGGTTGGGGCAAAAGGCCGCAGGCAATACAATGAATTGACCTCTGTGGCCCCAGTTCAATCTATACATCAATCCCCTGCTGACTGGCTGGAATTCTTCACTTGGTTATAGTCAAAGCCCAGTCAGCACCTCCCCCAACACTCATCCCACCAGTATCTCAGCTGATCCTTTCAGTCTCTGGCTACCCTCCCCTCCCTGGTGTCAGAGACCACTTCAGCACTAGTGCTGAATCTCCACTGCCCACATGCAACAGGCATTTATTAACACTTATTAAAATGAACATGAACTAACAGATTCCTTCTCTCCATTATATGCAGTCTTGAATTTGGCTTTCAAGACTTCCCACTCCTCAAAAGTACTGGCAGAGTGGGTAGTATTGGCACCAGCATGACCCCCACTGCTTGGGAAGACACACACCCCAGCTGTTGGCACGGTCCCAAGTCAAAGTGGCCTCCAGGAACCCTGATTCCATGAGGGGTGGGTTGTTCACATGTCTCCCCAGGGCCCCCTCCACCCACCTACCTTTCTGAGAGGCTGTCTGCAACTTCTGTGCCTCCTTTTTTATCTCAGCTACCTTCTTTCTGTAGTAGAGGAATTCCCTGCTATTCTTATCATGCAAAAACCTGGAGAGACGTTTTGTAAACAAAGAGAAAGATGAGCAGAGGAAATGGGCAGACCAGTGTAGACTCAGATGACACGCTGTGCAAAAGCAAGCTGGTGCGCAGATGCCTGGCCAGGGTCCAGGAATAAATCTCCATATCCCAGGGAAGTCCCTGGTACCTCTGGTGTGAATTAAGGAGCCCTTGGAACAACATCTGGCTCACAGAAGCAAGCACCCAGTCCCACAGACTAAGTCACCTCAGGGTTTTATACAAATATCCGCGCATACTGTTGTGTGGTACAAACATTCATTAGCAGTGGCTTTCCCCTCCCAGAAGTACTTACGAAAGCGCTGGATTATCCTTGTAGTTCTCCATAGCTAGCTTTTCTAATTCAGGGCCTCCTTCTGCCACAAAGCGGGCCAATTTCTCTATCACTTTCCGAGTCTCGGCTCCCTCTGGGGGTGAAACTTTAAGGAGGCTGTCAGTACTGGGGTTCAACTCACACACCCCACAGTCAACAGGCACACTCTCTCTATGGACCACAATGACAGAGGGGTGGGGGGGAGAAGAGGGTGAGATGCGGGAGGTTGTCGGGTGTCCCAGGTCCAAGTACACAGCACCCCGATGAGGGGAGTCAGTCTTTGGAGGCACAATGGCAGGCACACTGGCAGGAGAGAAGTGTGAGCTCTTGAAGGTCAAGTCGGTCCCCAGGCTGACAGGGTGACGTTCCCCTTTTTTTGAACGCTTAATTCTTTTCTTTGTTTACCAGTGTTCAGTGTAATAAACTGATTCCCTTTCATCCTTCAAAGATGACAAATTCTTTTAAAAACATCATTACAAACTGATTTAAACACATCAGGTGGGTTTCTGTCCATTGCATTAACGTCATCACAGAAGCTCAATCATCCCCTCTGGGCTGGTGTAGCCTCTTCCAGCTGGCTCTCAAGGTCTTTGGGCAGGACCTCAGGAGTCTCACCGGCCTCCTTGCTAGCTGCTGGGACAGGGCGCTCCAGGATCATCTCACAGATTTCCTGCCCAGACCTAGAGCCAGCAAATTGTCCAAGAAGTCTTGGTTTCCATGAGTGACAAAGTGTTTCCAGACCACCTTCGGGGCGCTAGGAAGGCTTACTGCAACGAGCTTAATCATTACCTCAAGGGCTTTTCAACGTACAAAGGTACAAAAATACATTTTTCTATTTGTATTAGCCTCCCCTTTGCAACACATGGACTTCATTTTTTTATTTATCACTGCTTATCTCCACATCGTTATTCAGCCACTACAGAGCTCATGAACCTCTTAGGATTACTCCCAAGAGAGATTCCTTGCAGTCAGTCAGTGACTGGGAATGTCTGAGTCTCTCAACAATAGCACCAGACACCAACAAGTGTCAATTTTGTTCCCCTTGTTACCTGGACTGCCAGGAAGCTCAGAGTGCGGGTGGAGGCAGCTGTGGCTTAAGGAGGACCCTGGAGAGGTACCAGGGACATTCTGTGTCTGCCTTTTCCCCAGCCTCACACTCTTCCTTTATGCCTGGCAATGACCTTGACCTGGTCACTGTTTACAGGAATGGTGCTTTTCTGAGGCCATTTCAAAAGCAAGCTGTTAACAGGCCCCAAAATAATCCACTGCCCCAAATAAAGCCATGGTTCCCAGCAGGGCCCTGTTTGAGAAAACCACTGTCCCTGGCTCCCTCTGACTGATGCTGGACACTGAGTCCCTCTGACCATGGCCTGAACCAGCACCCAAAATCCAACCAAGGAATCTACATGCTGTCACAGCATGCCTGCAGAAACACTGCAGTCAGTCCTCACCAGCACAGTGATATGACTATACCAGCCACTGGGCTGGGATGGACTAGGCTCACATAGTTCAAGTGTCAGCAAGGCTACCACTTCCACTCTGTGCCCTCCTACACCATGCAGCCTGGATGGCTCACCTAGTACGAGCAGCTGCCCTTCCCTGGGGCAGAAAAGCATACCCTCCACCCTTTGTACTCCTACCTCTAGCCCAAACTGGGGGATAAGTCATCCACAGAAAGGAACGCACTCTGGGTCTCAGGGCTGGGAAAGTGTGGGCCAGGCCAGAAACGCCCTGGAAACTCCCCTTGTGTGAGACAAAAGGGAACACAGTGAAGGCTATGATCAGTCTTCACTGATCAGTACCATTGGGGAGTGGGCTCCAGAATGAAACTGGCAGTCTGTTGTTCCAACATACTGCTTTCTTCCCCCACCCTCTACTTCACCCCCCACACTCTAGGGGACACAACCTCAGTCCGCTGCTCAGCTTGGAGGACTGGTGGCCCCTGACCACTACACTAAATTCCCTACAACCCTGGCTGAGCTTTCCCTGCTGAATGGGGATAGCCCCGCAGCAATGGAGCAGTGGAGAAGGGAGGCAGCAGCCCTCACCTTTCTTACCTTTGATCTCCAACCACTGCTCGTAGTCCTCCTCTTCATCTTCATCAGGAGACTGGAAGACACTTGGGCGGCTGGCCACAGGCAGTTGTTTGGCATGCATGTAGTTCTTCATTTGCCCTGGTGGGCTACTGATGAGGGGGGGCCTCTTCCCAGTCCGGGGTAGCACACGAGGGGGAGCACTAGGTGCGCTGGGGGGGGCATCTTGGGAAGGAAGGTTATGATGCTCAAGGTCTCTAGGGTGCATACCTGTCTTCCCAGCTAACCCACATGCTATGAGCCCTGGGGCCTGGGGCCTTGGATTCCAGCTCAGTGTTTGGCAGAATTAATCAGAGAGGAAGCCACCCCACTTTACAGAAGAGAACAATGAGGCTCAGAGAAAGGCCCTGTGGTTGTCACTGGCCCAGGCCTCTGCATGCAGCAGCTTTGGCAACCCATGCCTGTGCCCCTGAGGAACCTGGGGAGAAGAATCAGCAAGGTAAGCCCAGGCAGTAGGAAATGAGGGGAACAGCTCACCTGTGTTGTTTTGCGCCTTCTGCAGCTTCAGAAACTGCTGCAGGAAGCTGCCGTCATTGGCGAACTTGTTGGAAACAGAGGAGTCGTGGGAATTCACCATTCTAGACCCAGGGCAGAAGACAGAGGTGAGCAGAGAGGGAGCCACTGAGAACAAGGCCGAGTGCCAGTCTTGAGCCCATTCCTGTTTACTGGGATGCGAAACTGGCCCCAGAGATGCCCAGCCCTGTAGAGGACATGATGGGCAAGCAAGAACAATCTAACTAGTCAAAGCAACATGACATTATCTCCACTGGCACAGCAACCTGCCAGGAGCAACCAATGTACCCAGTGAGAAAACTTAGGCCACCTACTCCCTGAACAATACCCATCATGCCTGTTGTTAATTAGTTATCTGTGTACCCTGCATGGCACCTGTCATACCTGTTAACGAATTACATGAGCTGTTCCTGGTTCCCATATATGTCTGCCCAGGTACTCACGTTCCCCAAGGAAGGGTGTGTGTCTATACCTGTGTGTGATTGGCCTGGGCCAGTCAGCGCTTCTGTGAATCACACAGACATAGGGAAACACCCAAAGTAACATCTTGGTGGGAGTTTTTTACTTTCTTTTTTCTTTCAGCAGAGTATGGTTTATTTAAAACTTTTTAAGTAAATGTTTTGAAGATCTACTTTTAACAAATCAGCACAAAAACAAACTGAGCGACCTAAATATTTAGCTCATTCTCACCATCATAAAAGTAGCAGAGACTCATGGAGCAAATGTGAATGTCAAAATACAAACACAGAAAGGAAGGGGGAAACCCAAAAAACGTTCCTTACATCACAATAGCTACTCTTCAAACACTTTGTTCTATTTCTTTAATTTGCCCCCTAAATTAGAAACAGAAATATGGCTGTGACCATAGAACATAACCTACTTCTTCCACTTATTATCATATTATCCTGTCCAATCTCAGAAATCCCTCATCATTTGCTTTACAAGGTTACACAACATCCCACCGCAGACATACCCAGTAATTGGTAAGAGCTTAGGAAGCCTATGTCTAGGCTTTTGCCTTAAAAGTTTCATTTTTCGAGAAATCTGTTCTAATGAACCAAAAATGGAAATGACCTAAACAATGGGCAAAGGGCAGTGGTTAAATGAATTATGAGATGTCTGTAGGGCAGATGGAGTCACACCCAACAGTTAAAATTTTAAAGGTAAAACAATCAAATGCATCACTAAATGAAAAATGAAAGGTAGAATATAAACAATGTATACTTTTGACAAAATATATTTGAATTAAAAACTTTTTAAGAGAAACAACGTGCAACCAGCATTGCCTCTGCAATAGTTTTGACAGTTGAGACAAGTTATTCCCAAAGCTACCTGTGCTATATACTCCTCCACCTGATGTTCCCCTTCAGTAGTTCAATACTGATGTTGGAATCCAACATTCTCACAAGACCATCTGGGAAATGACTCTACCACTGGTACAAGTGCTTCCACAATGCCAGGGGCAAGAGCCCCCAACTAGTAGATCATTCACAACCAATCCACATTCCACAGCCCTTGGAGGCCTAATCTCTTTCATCCAGAAGACACAGACGTTTAGAAAAGAGGGGAGCTGAGACAGAGCTTTGTGGAACACTAATGTTCCACGATTTAGGCTCTAGTACGAAATTCTTGGCTCATGTCACCCTAATCAGAGTTTCTGACGACAGGGAGGAGGAAACTTGACGAGCTCCCTACTGCCTAGCCCTGGAATTGGCCCTTTGGTCCTGTGATCGGTTCAAGCTGTCTGATTCAGGGGCTTTCTGCTTGGCAGGCCTTTCCCCAGTTCCTCAATAGGTTGGCTTGGATCTTCCAAACAGAGCTTCTGCTATAAGCCTCAGAAGTGCTCCTACAGTGGCTACTGCATCAAGGAACACAATGACTCATGTTAAGCACTAGCAGCTCTAGGAGTGGGACTGGAACCCTCTTTGGTAATAACTATATATAATCTCATAAGGGAAAAAAGGAGTCTGGATTTTTGCTGTGCACTATACTTCCGGTCCCATACCTGACTGGCATTAAGTAACTACTAAGTGAGGAAGCTGTCAGGTCACCTTCTGGGCCCACATAACCCTTGTTCCTCTCCTGCCACAATGGACGTCATGCAGAATGTCACTCCTTGCACCACCAGGTTGTGGGTCAGGTGCAGGCACACTGCTCTCACAAGCATAACCCTCTAAGACCTCAAAAGACACTTACTCGCCAAGATGTGGGGACTGAGGACTGATCACTTGATTCTGCTTGGCTTTCTGCTCCATTTTGGCTTCAATTTCCCGTTTCTTCTGAGCAATAAGCTCTTCTTGGTGAAGGATGTTCAAGTTCATTTTTCCAGATTTGGGAGGAGCAACCCCAAACCATCGGTTAGCCTTTCCTGGGGAGAAGCAGCACATTAGAAGTCACCTGTGTTATACAAACATGCTCAGCTGCTGCTATGGGCCAGACAGCAACTGACATTCATATGTACGTCGATTCATTCAATGTTTACTGAACTGTACCAGGCTCTGTATGAGGTGATGAAGGAGAAGGGGCCTTTGCCCATTTGGGACTCACTTGCAACAAAAAAGTAACTGCAAAACTGCAACAAGAACTCTTTGATGGGAACTATATAAAAAAGGGTGAGAAGGAATTATCAGGAGCACCTATGCAGCTAAAGCAGGCAGAAAATAACCTCCAGAAGAGAGGAAACCAAAGCCAGAACTGAAAATTTAAAGAGCCGGTCTCTTAAAAAGCAATTTGGGCAGAATAAAGAGCAGATGAAAAAGCCCAAGGCAGGAAGAAGTCTGGAGCATCCAAGCACCAGCAAGGGTCCAGTATGGCCAGAGTGGACCACTCCAGGGATGGGAATGAGGGCAACAGAGTCTGAGTTTTACTTTAAAGACTTTGGAAGTAACAGGGGAGTTTTAAGCTGACAAAATACAATCAGGGGCTTCCCTGGTGGCGCAACCGGTTATGCACAGCATATGAAGCTATCCACAGCCACTGCAGCATGAGTTCCATACCAGGCCAGAGAGATTCCCACATGGCGCAGCAGACCTCTCCTGTCTCACCTGCTGCTCCCCTCAGCAGTGTATTTCAGTAGATCTGCCTATTCTGCTCCCCACTCTGTCTCTGGTGATTCCTCTCACCACCCCACACCTCCGGCCTACACCCCAGCTTGTATGCATAAATAAATAAACTCTTTATAAAATAAAAAAATCCAATCAGTATTTTTATTTTTAAGATCATTCCACTTGTCATTGAAGAGTGTGTAGGCAGCAAAGAAACCAACAAGGAAGCTTGTTGGCGCCAAGCAAAAGACAATGGTGTCACATACAACAGTGGTAGCCATGGAGATGAAGACACCTCAGAGGTTCCCCCTGGGACCCAGAATAAAATCCAGATTCTAAAAGTCAACTTTCAAGGCAATGCTAGAAAAAAATCTCCTCCCCACTTGCACTTCAGCCTAGCCATTCTCCAAAAGACAAGTCCACCCCGCCCAGAGGCCTCGGCACTTGCTGTCCCACCTCTTCATGAGAGGATCTTTCCTCCAGGTCATCCCATAGCTGGTATGCTCTCATTTTCAATGTCCCCTTTCACATTAATGCAACTTGCTCTGTGTTGCATTGTGTGCTACCTCAGTCATCTTCAATGTCCCCTGTCACTTGCTCTTTGTTGCAGTGTGTCGCTACTCCAGTAGAAAACAACCTTCAAGAAGGCAGGGCCCTCTTTGGGGTCATCACTGCACCCCCCAGTGCCCAGCACAAAGCCTGATACATAGCAAGAATCTGCTGCATGGCTGAACACCTCCCACTCTGGGGATACTCCTCCTGGGAAAGAAAAAAGGGGCTGCTGACGACGATGAAAATGTGTAAAGGAAATCCTAGATCAGTTCGGTAAAGCAGCCTTTCCATTTCCAGAAAACGAGTCACAGGACACAGGCCAGGCAGCGGCTACTACCAAGGTGGGAAGGGAAGGTGCTCGTGACAGCCCAAGGTTGTCAGTCTTCGGGGCGCAGGATTCGGAGCAGCCCCGAAGGCGACTACTTGGAAAACCAAGCAGAGGCAGACCTGGCGGCGGCCTGCACGGAAAGCTAGGAGCCCTCAGCACGCCAGGAACGGGGAAAAGACAACCGGGTAAGGGGGGCTCGGCGGACAGGGCTCGGCGGAGATAACTCCGGGCAGCCCGTGGATTGATGCGGGATTGGTGGGGCAGGTGGGCCAGAGAGAGGCGAGGCTGTGGCGCGCAGACCAGGCCCCTGCGGCCGCCGAGGGGAGGCGGGGGCTGGTACCTGCAACATCCCGGGTGTCCATCTTGAGACTCCTCCACACCCACAATGCTTTGGCGCCGCCCGAGGAGACCTGTTATAGTGCGCATGGCCTGCCGGGAGATGTAGTCCGCGTCTGCCTGCCACGTCCGGCAGCTGTGAGGACGCCGAGGGTCTTCTCCCACACCGGGAATACACATTTTGGGCTACCGTCTGTGTCCAGTCTCAGTCCGGAGGACCAGAAGGCGTCGCCGTTTCTTACGCCTTCCTGGAGCCACGGTAGCGCTAAACACAAACCACAAGTTCGGGGGGATGCTGTCCACGGCAGATCTCGCGACAACCGCGAGGCTAGCCGGCCCCGCCCCACGCACCGCTTCCGTCTCCCTGCGGGCGGCTTGTTGTTGTGAAGGCCAAGATGGCGGCGCAGGCGGTGGCCGCGGCTCAGGCAGCGGCACAGGCGGCGCAGGCCGAAGCGGCCGAGTCGTGGTATCTGGCGCTCCTGGGTTTTGCCGAGCACTTCCGCACCTCCAGCCCGCCCAAGATTCGCCTGTGCGTGCACTGCCTGCAGGCAGTGTTCCCCTTCAAGCCGCCGCAGCGCATCGAGGCCCGTACGCACCTGCAGCTTGGTTCGGTGCTCTACCACCACACCAAGAATAGCGAGCAGGCGCGCAGTCACCTGGAAAAGGCGGTGAGCGCGGGCCGGGCAGTGAGCGGGAAGGCGCTGGGTGGTGCGGGCCGAGGGCTCAGCCGGGGCACCGCCCGCCTTTGGGGACCCACGGCCTCGCCCCACACCGTATTTAACGTCTCCGATGGCTGCAGGGCCCAAGGACCTCAGTCAGGGTTTGCTCAGTTTTCTTCTCAGGAGCAACAGTGTTCCCAATTCTTCAGGCTTTTTCGAGCATCTCACGCGTTGGTACCGAGACTCGGGACACCAGTACATGGGCCGGTGGGTCCAACTCCCCGGCGCTCAAACCGCTCCTGAAGTGACCCAAGATTGGGGAAGGGAAGGTTGACAGTTCAGATATTCTTGGGGGATCTGGAGTTTGGTCTCAGAAAACTTGGGAAGACTTTCCCCTCCCTGGACCCGGAAGTCTGATCTGTGTTTGGAGGGTCTTGCAGGGTATGCAGCAGCGACCCAGAGCTTATGGTTGGTCATTTATGGTACTTTAAGTAGGCTCACAGTCCGGGATCAGTCTTCTGAGACTCTGTAAGGGGGTGGGGGTGGAGTCTGAATTCCAGGCTCAGTTTCTCTGTATCAGGTGGTTCTTGAAGCTCCTGCTTTCTCCCTATCATCTGGTGACTGCTTTTCCTCCCACCATCGCTAATTCATTCTCTTCAGCGGTCAGACCGCCCCCCATCTTGAACGTGGGATCTTGATGCTTCAACGATTCTGCGCTCTGCCCTTTCTGCCTGTGGAGTTTTTTTTCCTCATAGCAGCACCACACTCCTTTCATACCCACCATGCCTTCTTTTGCCACTTCTATGGCTTTGTTCTGCTTAAAGAAGTGACCTCTTGAATATAATTAGATTTTAAATTTTTATTAAAAACTCTCCCATGGCTAATAATGGGAGGATTTCAGATCTTTGTTTTGCAAATGTACAAAGTTAGAAGGGGACTTCAATCCTTAATCAACTTCCTGTTTCAGGACTGAAGCAGCATGGGCCCAGAGAAGTGATTTGTATAAAGCCACCAGCAGGTTAATAAATCAAGGCTCAAACCTAGACTTTAGAGTGCCAGGTTCTGTGCCAAAAAATTACATTATTACTTTTTTTGTCAGTTTTCTCTTCTTTCAGCAGTTGTTTGTTTAACTCACACTAGATGCCAAGCCTTCTAGGTGCTGGGACTCAGCAATGCCCACATAAGGTTATGTTTTAGTGAGGTAGGCAAATAATGAATATGTAGTCGAAGACTAAGCAGCGAGAGAAGAACCACAAAACATAAGTGTCAGAGAAAAGGAATAGTGCTGGTGTGGAGCTATTTTTGGTAGAGAGAGTGAGTGAGTCTATTTGTGAGGGTGACACTTGAGCAGAGACTTGACTGCGTAGGAAGTAAGCGTGATAGACCACTTAAGGTGTCAGGTGGGTCTCAAGGAGTGCCCACACTGCTGAGACCAGTCAGTGTCAGGGTTTGTCCTGGGCAGTGATAAGGCTGAAATCAAATGAAGAAGCCCCAGTTTCCTTGGATGAGTGAGCTGGAGACTTGGCTGCCAGACCTTTTGTGAATGTGCCAAAAGAACTTCCTTCTCTGCATTAAAAACAAATCCTGCTGCCTCCTTCCCTTGTCCTCCTACCCTGAAGGCTGAGGGGAACAGTTAGCCTGTTTCTAGCAGTGGTTCATTGTGGCTGTGTGTACCATTCTCAGATTTTGTCCCTCTGTCCTGTCTGTCAAGAGGAAGCAGTCAGATCTCAAGTTGCTCCCTTTTACCCACTTGGCTTTTGGATCCATAATTTAAACCCTTATCCTTTTAAGTGCCTTCCCTTGATTTTTATAGACTCCTGAATTTTGTGGGGTCTTCCCCAGAGCCACAAAGTTCATGCTGACGTTAGAGCTAGGAATTCCTTTCTAGCTGTCACATGCTAGGATTTTGTCCAGATTTCAATTAAAGTGCCTCTCTCTGTGCTGCCTTAGCAGTTGATTTGTGACCTCTTTTTATGTTGCAACACAAGTGTGCTCTTTTTAAATTTTATTCTTTGTTATGTTTTTTTCACCGAATCGGCCTACTGTCAAGTTTTATTCTTTCCTTTTCTAGACCCACTTGATAAAGTCATGATATGTTTTCCTTTTAAATGTGGTTTGCTAGTTTCTATTCTCGAAGAGCAAATGGCCAAAGAGATTCCAACTGCTTTCCAGGAATTAACCCAAACTTAAAAAAAAAAACTAAAACACTTTTTTTTTTCAAGGTGAGTGACTCAAGTATTTCCTGATCTTCTTGATCTGCTATTTTTTCCTTCCCAAACTTATAAATGCTTTAGGTAAACTTTTAATTGGCCTTTGAACTTTGTGCTGCATTCACCTTACCTGTTATTTTAATTTCCCTCTGAGAACTCCTGACCTCCTTGGTAGTTATGTATGCGTGTATTAAAACATATTTGTACGTGTGTATGTGTATATAAGGTAAAGTTATTTACTTTTCTATCTGCTGTGCTAGTTTCTAGCTTCCTCCTTAACAGCAGTTTAAGCTTGCTAGAAGGAACATATAAAGTATTTACCCATATGCTTCATTAGTGGAAAGAATCATGTTAAACGTTCCCATGAGAGGGGCCTCCCTGGTGGCACAGCAGTTAAGTGCTGCCCTGTGGAGCTCTCGGCAGCAGCAACACGAGTTCAACGCCCAGCTGGGAAGATTCCCACATGGCTCGACAGACCTCTCCTGCCTTGCCTGCTGCTCCCCTCAGCAGCGTATTTCCGTCGCTCTGCTGTTCTGCTCCCCACTCTGTCTCTGGTGAACCCTCTCACCACCCCATGGCTCTGGCCTGTACCCCAGCTTGTATGCATAAATAAATAAAACTTTAAAAAAAAACCAACATTCCCATGAGAGGATGGTAGGGAGGTTTTTTTCTCCCCATCCTCAGCAATTTTATTGAGATTGAAGCTGAGGCTCTGTCTTTCCTGCCTGTCTTCCCTGGGTCTGCTCAGAGATCCTGTAGCTCTTACATGCATGATGGGACACTTACCTGAGAGCCTTTCCTTGATGATGGTTTTGGCATTGGTGTGGACATATGTCAACAGAATCTGTGGCTGTGGGACTCCTTGAGTAAATAGTCTGGAATTATAAGGAATTTTATTTTACTCAGAAATCTCTTGGCTAGAGAATTTGTAAAGCTGTTTCTGCAGTTCCTGTTGATATGTGTTACTTCATTTTCACCTTATTATGTTTCCTCTTGATGCAAACTTATTCCTGTGTAAATTCAATCTTCTCTATTCTTGTTGTCACGCTGTCTTTCAAGCAGCCAGTTCTATGCCAGCCATTTGCATATCCTCTGGAATCAAGAGAATTGATTTGTCTGCACTTAAATGTTTATTTGCTTCCCCTTTAACTTTCTTGCTTTTGATCACACTCCAATTTATCCCTTGACTTGGAAAGTGCATCTTTAGATTTTCCTGATTTGAAAGCCGCAGAAGGATAAATGTTACTTCTCTTGAATGGATTGCTTGTTATTTTCCAAATAATTTATACCACGTTTGCATCTCTGTGTGTCTTGGGGCTGCTTTTTAGTGGTGGGTGTTTTCTTGCTTTCTCTAGAAAGCAGCTCAAACTGTACAGGATAGACGCTTGTTAATTCTGCTTCCAAGTTAAGTCTGACGGTGGTTCACCTTCCTGGTCTGAGATTAAATCTTCCCTTTCTCTTTAAGCCCAAAAGGGTTGGTTCTGTGCCATCGGTCACAACTAGAGCAGGTCCTTCATCTTGTCCTGCTGAACTCCAGCCCCATCACTTGGTAGAACATGGTGCCTAACTGTATTTGCAAAACAGAGTTAAGCATTTTTGTGAGTGGTCTGTGATCTCTCCTCTTTTTATTTCCATTTCCATTTCTATACCTCCTTTTGTGTCAGTACATTCCAGGAACTGGGGATGCGGCACCATGAGCAGGCATAGTCTGGGACTTTATCTGATGGATGCTTAGGAACCATCTCTTCCAGGATTTGGTGTGTTGCTCACTCCCATGTGAGTCCACACTTTGTGTCCTGTCCTCTGACTTGCAGGGCCGCACTCCCAACGCCTCTGCTGCTGGGGGATAAGGCCTTTTCAAAAGGTTCCAATCTTGAGCCTTTGGGCAAAACCACCCACTTTTCCAGTGGTCACTGAGGACCTGGGAAAAGTGATGTTCTTTCTCCAGCTCTTATGCCGGAATTAGAGGGAGCTGGAGAACAAACTGACCGCAATCACACATACCTCTTGTGTAGGGAGCAACCCAAGTGTCATGGAATAGATGTTAGTTACACAAAAGTCCCAAAAGGAGAACGGATGAAAAGATACTGCCGTGAGGAGACATTGGTGGGCCCACATAGGCTGAGACTCTGGGAAAGCGGACGTGGCAGGCACTCCTTGGGCTGTCGTCAATTATGGGTTCAGAGTGCCTTGTGCAGCGGGGAGATGTCCTTGGGCCACATGCTTCACACAGTGGAAAGGTTTTATCCCTTGTCTCATTACCTACCTCACCTCTGGTGAGAGGTCAGTGACACAGATGGGGCCAGCTTTACCTCAGACACAGGCATGGCCAGGCTGTGGTCAGCTGTGGGTGGTGAATTTACCCTTTAAACCTTGTCCCCAGGCCGGGTTGTTCATCTGGAGCATGGATGACGGGAAGTACTGATGGTACCTTGTGCTCTCTTTCTTTTAAATTGGAGTAACGTTAGTTTATAACATTATGTAGATTTCAGAGGTATGGACTTGTACTTTGTAATGTGGGCTTCTCCGTGTACTGTGTTCTGATTACCACCGAAAGTCTTTCCATCCACCACCTTACAGTTGACCCCACCATTGTTACCCAATTTACCCACCATTCTGTTTCTCTTAACTAAGAGTTTGTTTTGGGTTTTCTTTTGTTCATTCGTTTATTTTCTATATATGAGGGAAGTCATAATGGGTCTGATTTATTTCACTAAGCATTAATATTCTCTAGGTCCATGTTATTGCATTCTCTCTTTCTATCTGCATTCACTCTGAAGGGCTCCCCCTAGGCATGTATCTCCCGCTTGAGGTCAGTCACTGCCAGAAGTGAAACCAGGAGCAAGGAATCTTGGGGTTCAGCAAAACCTTAGCATGTCCCTAGCCTAGCTTTCCAGCCATCGTTTCCAGTGGCCCTCGAGAACTTCTTTTGCTGGACTGTCCTCCCCAGTCTGGAAGAGCAGCTTTCATAGAGAGCATGTCTGACTTCTGCAATTCCCAACTCTGTGATATTGCACATGTGACTGGAGCTGGGCTGTGTACTGCTCCCTCAATCCCCCGCTGTCCCCACGGTTGGCTTCCAACTGAGCAATCCCTGGTGCCACACTCTTAACTACAGGTACTGACCCTGTCCCTCAGGGGACCCCGAGCCTCTTCTGTCCCTGCTGCAGGGAGCTTTTAGGAGGGGACAGTTTTGCTGACTGCAGAGTACCTTTTTCTTGGGTTATATACATTTTCATACATGTGTGCATATATGTATGAGAGAAAAGTAGGAGTCAGAGGCATAAGAGCTTTTTCTTCCCATCTCTCTTCCTCGCACTCCTACTTTCTCTCCCTTGCTCTCTCTCTGTTTTGCCTTGTGTGCCTGCCTAATTATGTCTGTCCACCATTCATCCATCCATCATTTTTCTTCCTCTGTCTTTCTCAGTTTTTTTCAGTCTCTCTCGCTCCAGGCTATCTCTCCCTCTCTCCTTCTGTCTATCCTCTTCTTGCTCTTGCGGGTCCCCCTCCTGACCTTACCTGTGTCTTGCCAGCAGCTAGTCTGAGCTGGCAGCTCCAAGTCTTTTTCCACCTGTCTGTGGCTTTCCAGGCCTCACTTCTCTAACCTGGCCTGCAGCCCCTAGACCTTCAGCCTCTGACTCCTCCCTCTGCCTTCTATGTGCTACATCTACAGTGCTCTTAAAACAGAGTCTGATTGGACGCCTTTGTTTCCTACCTTTCACTTGGTCAGGCCCCAGGGTGACTTGGGACATTCTGACCCACAATCCCTGCTACTTGGGACATAGAGACTCATCAGGCTGTGTAGCCTCTCCTCCTTGACCCTCTTGAACCTTTTCTACAGGCCCTTTTCTGCCAGAAGCACTTCCCAACTCCTATTTTGCTTGGGGCCCCCCATCACTTCCCACACTTTCACCCTTTGAGGCCCAGCCCCACCCCCTCATTCTCTGTCAGGATCTCTGTTTGGTTCCTGAAATGCCTTTCAGCTACCTTCCTTCCAAGGCCCTGTGAGTATTTGTGGAATGAGTAGGTCAGCAGGGACAGTGCCAGGCATGTGCTTAATCCTGTCTGGCTGCACAGACCTTGGTCCATGTGGTGAACTAACCAGCACCTGACCGCCTGTGGTCCTCTGAATCACATCTGTCCTCTTGGCCAGGCACTGTCCCTCCTTGAGTGCCCCTCCCTCACCTTGAGGTTCATTTCCAAGGATCTCTTAAATGTCACTTCTCCAGGAAGGATTTATATCTGCAGACACGCTCTCCAGTGTATTGCTTCCTTGGGCCATGGTTTCCTGACCTACTCTACTGCAGTGAGTGGCACCGGGGGCCCATGCTCCTCCCTCTTCTGAAGCAGCTACCCTCTGTGGTGGGAAGTACTCTGGGGACAAAGAGGCCCAGTCAATAGGGGAGCTCATGCATGTTTCTTCTGAAACGGAGGGAAGGTGAGCCATCCCCTCAATCAAGTTCCGACTGGACTGAACACCAGCAGTCTTCAGTGGCTGGAAAACTTGTATAAGCCCCAGAGTGGAGGCATTGAACAGGTGTCAAGGTTTGACTGAAATTAATCCTTTTCTCTTTCTCTTTCAGTGGTTGATATCACAGCAAGTATCCTTGTCTTATTGCCATGAATTCCTTTAAGAAATGTTCCTTGAATAAAAAGAATGTGTTATAAACTCAAGTCCCACCTACAACCACCCCTCAGTGTAGCCTCTGTCCCATAGATCAGCAGCCTTACCCTGAGGATCATCCCCCTCAGACTAGCAGCCTCCTCCTACCCTACCCCATGTTGCCCCTCTCAGACCAGCAGCTTCTCCCTGGGTCTTTATGTCCTGCATCAAGCTACATGCCTGTACAGTTAGCACAAGCTTGGGGGTTGCTAGGGAATATGTGGATTTGGGTTTCAGAGCCAGCAAGCTTCTGCAATGTAGGAACCCTGAGTGTGGCCCTTTTAAACTGACCAATTTGTAGTGTCTGTACTTCCTTAACGGGATGTCACTAGATCCCACAATTTGAAGATGTTAAGTTTGAAGCAGCAAGTCTTCTGTCTGAATTATACTGTCAAGAGGTAAGAATGTAGGAAGGCTTCTGAAAGCCAGTTCCCTTTCCGTATAGCGAAGAGACAATAATAAATTGGGTCCTCGGAAATGGACTCTTTTCTGGCCTTTGACACTTGCCATTATTATTCTACCTCATGCGCCAGCATGAGCATCAGGGTAAACACTTGCTAGTGAGAACCGGCAGAATCTTTCCTACCCAACATTGAACAGCCTTGTCCTAGGCTGTAGATCTGTTCTGAAGAAGTCCAAGCAGCTAGCCTTCTTAATCTGGGTCCTTATTTCCCATTGTGAGCAGTGGCCAGGCAAGAGGCCAGGGCAGCAGGGGTGTGTTCTCATGCCCTGTCCCTCACTGATTGCATGGAAAGGTGGGGATTGTCATCCAATTCCACTGTTCGGAATTTTGAACTGAAGCTACTTTGTTTAGTTGAAAAGGGAGTAATTTTAAGAGTGGTGCAAAAACTTCTTAGCCAGTAAGTCCAATAAAATATCTTTTTGGGCACAAAATATCTGGTGGCGTAAGGGGTTAAGTCTCAGCACTATGCAGCTGTCAACAGCCACAGCAGCATGACTTCGATCCCTGGCCAGGGGCCTAACCCACGTGGCGTAGCAGACCTCTCCTTTCTCACCCTTTGCTCGCCTGAGCAGTGTATTTCAGTAGATCTGCCTGTTCTGCTCCCCGCTCTGTCCCTGGTGAAACCTCTCACCAGCACCCCCCACCCACACACACACACACCTCTGGCTTACACCTCACTGGTGAGACAGGCTGCTGATAGCTTCATAGTGCTGAGACTTAACCCCTTGCACCACCAGGAAGGCCCTAAAAAATTAAATCTTTTAAAAAAAAAATAATCTTCTTTTCCTCCAATAAAGTAAATTGGCAGCCCACAAACCTTCTGAGGGAGAACAGGAATGGCCTTCTGGCACCACAGCTGCTACCGACTTGTTTTTTCCTCCCCAAACCTGCCTGTTTCCTTTCAGAATTCTGTTGATGCAGCAAAGCCACTGCTTCGTAAAGCAATCCAGATCTCCCAGCAGACCCCATACTGGCACTGCCGCCTGCTCTTTCAGCTCGCTGTGAGTATGGGGACTGGCTAGATTTGGGAATACCTGACGAGGAGAGATTTGGAGCAGCAGACTGACTGAATTAATTGGTGGGCACTTGGGGAGTTTCTTTTAGCTGCTCATACAGCCCCTCCAGCCTCTGTCTGCCACAGTCCTCCCAGCACAACTTCACAAACAGCAAGCAAATGATCGTTGGGAAATTCCCATCTCCCCGGGGCCTGGTCAGTCCCCTCCCTCTCGGTGGTTCCCTTTGGCTGTGTTCATTTAAGGACACATTTCTTGACATTGGGGGCCAGTGCCGGCATTAAGCTGAAATAGCTGTGCTGTGGCCTCATACAAGTGTAATCAAAGTATTTAATAATGAGGTAGCTTGGTTAATTTAGCCCAAAACTGATGCTAAGACCATCATGATGATGTGTGGGATATGCAGTTTAACCCACCAGCAAAGCAGTAGGGTCAGGTACCTTGAGCATCCAAGGTCATCACTCTCTTCTTTTCAGCAACTGCACACTCTTGAGAAGGACCTGGTGTCGGCATGTGACCTCTTGGGCGTGGGGGCTGAGTATGCCCGAGTGGTGGGATCCGAGTACACCCGGTAGGCACCATTTCCTGCCCCTCTCTCTTTCTGGAAAGAGCTATCTATCTTGATCCTGTATCAAATAGAAATGGCATTTCAGCATGATATGAGCATGCAAATTAAAATACTAGACACCGGGCCTCCCTGGTGGCGCAGCGGTTGAGCTCTGCGCTGTGGAGCTGTCCGCGGCGCACGATGCGGGTTCAACGCCCAGCCCAGGAGAATCCCACATGGTGCGGCGGACCTCTCCTGCCTCGCCCGCTGCTCCCCTCAGCAGTGTATTTCTGATCTGCCTGTTCTGCTCCCCGCTCTGTCTCTGGTGAACCCTCTCGCCGCCCCACGCCTCTGGCCTATACCCCAGCTTGTATAAATAAATCTTTAAAAAAAAAAAAATACTAGACACCTCTTGCCCTATTATATCATGAAGTCAGAGTTGGAGGGTCACCTCTCAGAAACTTTCATGTTTCTGGTGGTGCTGTCATTTGCTTCCTCTTGTGCTTCCTATGCCTGCAGAGTGCCTACCTGCTTGGCAGCTCCTGTAGACAACCTCTGTGTCCCCTGCTCAGGGGACCCAGTCTCTTTTAGATGCAAACAGGAAGCAGTTTGTGTAAAGCAGAAATACACGAACCTGCTTAGATCATTGGAAGAGGGTGCCCTTGGGTTAGGGGTCAGAGGCCATTGGCACTTTGACCCTTTGTGAGGCCTCCAGTTTGTCCTTTTCTCCCAAGAAGATCCCCTATGTAGTAAGTAGGCCCTGGGTAGTATTGTTCTTGTTCTGTTGTGTGCATTGGGATTCTGGAAAGTTCTATCACTGGAGGCTTGTCTGATAAGAGTTCTTAGCACAGAATGACCCCTGACTCTCTTCTGAACTCTAGATTTGCAAGCATCTGGTAGGGCAGACCCTGGAGTGTCTGTGCCTGAGGATAGCCTTGAGGAATGGCGCAGTAGGCTAGGGTGCCATAACCTCCCTACCTCAGCTGTGTCACCTGTATAATAGGGAGAAGAGCATCCACTTTATGGGGTGTCAGCTGCAGCACAGGGGACTCCGTGCAGGCTGGCAGACAGCACTTAGATGTTGAACAGACTGAGGACCTGCAGGCTGTGCTTGCACAGCTGTTCCCCACTATTGTGGCTATTTTCTAAACTTTTTAATATGCCCTTTCTGTCATGTTTCTTGCTGATGTTGCCAGTACATGCTCATTTGGAAAGTGCAGAAAGGCAATGGAAATCTCTTGGCCTCACCTCCAGCAGAGGGTGAAGATGGGTAGAGGGACCACTGAGGTACCTGGGTTTCCCATATTCATTCTCTTAACCCTCAGGAACCAGACGTCCTTGAAGGCCACAGGCAAGGAAGTAGAGGTAGAGTCAGGTGCCAGAGGCTGTCCACTTAGCCCCGCTTTGACCCCTCTCCCACCTAGGAGCCACTGTTGCAGAGCCACTGGTGTATGTTGCGAGTGAAATTTGGTGCCCTTTCTGTAACTGCCCTTCGATGGTGAGCACCACTTATACCTTCTGGACTCTCAAGCCACATGAGTATTTAAACCATGGGGGGAAAAAAAAAAAACAATGAAAGGTAGAATAAGAGCTATTTTGTGAATAGAACATACCTCATTAGGTTCCACTGTCACCTACTCCATCTTCATCTGAGGCAGTACATTAGGTCTCTGTGAGCATTGAGGCTGCACAGTCTCCCCAGGGGGCATTAGACATTGCACACTGACTCCCCCTCTTTGTTTTCCAGAGCTTTGTTCCTGCTCAGCAAAGGGATGGTAAGTCACAGGCCAGGACCCCATCCCTGGCAAGGTTCAGATTCCAGGGTGTGGGATTCATGCAGAAGAAGCAGCTACCTGTACCAGGTTCCCACCCTACCTGGCATCATCTTTGCACGGTTCTGGGGCTCATGGAGTGGGGGTAGGAGGCAGGTACTGGCAACCCTGGATACCTTGAAGATCTTCCTCACCTATGCTTCTCCCTCCCCAGTTACTGCTGATGGAGCGCAAGTTGCAGGAAGTCCATCCACTGCTCACCCTGTGTGGGCAGATAGTGGAGAACTGGCAAGGGAATCCCATCCAGAAGGAGTCTCTGCGTGTTTTCTTCCTGGTGCTCCAGGTGACCCACTACCTGGATGCTGGGCAGGTGCGTAGCACCTCCCACAGGAGGCACTGGGTGGGGGTGGGTTGTAGGTGAGCCTCAGGCCGAGACAAATCTTTGGTGGCCTCCTGTTATTCAGTTATGCAGTGTGCCTGTCTTTTGGGGCTCAGCTTTCCCCACATACCTCAGTTCTATGTCCTGTGCCCTTAGGAGCAGAGGATGCTGAGAATCAGGGTCTGACTCTATAACCTGTGTAGCTGAGGGACAGCTGTGCCTGTATATGGGTGTACAGCTCAACCTCTGAAGGGGTGCTGCCCTGTCTACTTTGCCCCATCCCACCCCAGTGACTGACTATAGGGAGGTTGTCTATAGGGTTCTGGAAGGCCACAGGTAAAACCTGGCAACAACAAAGACACCAAAAAGCACCCAACGGGCTTCCTCTACCCACACTCCCCTTTGCCTGTGCTCAGTTTATAGGAACACAGCAGATTGTCACAGAGTGCTGATGGCTCAGGGGCTGCCTGTGGAGCCTTTGGACAGCGCTTCCTGTGTAGAAGCCTGTCTATGAACCACAGTGCCTGCAGGACTTCTGGGCTGGGGAGGCCATTTTCCATACATAAAGATAACCACCTCCTGCCCAACCCTGTCCTTCCCTTGGGGTCATTGCAAGGAGGAGGAAACACACCTGGGCAGTGTCTTTAGACAGGCTTCTCCCAGGCGTGCTGTGACCCAGCTGACCCATGTGGCGGGTGGGCACAGCAGGAGCTCCTGGAGGCAGGGGCCAGAGAGGTTGTTGGGAAGATGGCCCCTGACACCTGTGGGGTGCGCAGGGCTCAGGTGGACATGGCCAGTTGTTCAGCGCCATTGCCCTGCAGGTAAAGAGTGTGAAGCCATGCCTGAAGCAGCTGCAGCAGTGCATCCAGACCATCTCCACGTTGCACGATGACGAGATCCTGCCCAGCAACCCTGCTGATCTCTTCCACTGGCTGCCCAAGGAGCATATGTGTGTGCTTGTCTACCTGGTGAGTCTTGGGCAGGGCCAGTGGGACAAGAGGCAGGGCAAGGAGAAAGTACCAGTGACACTGTTTGGTCTTATCTCAGGTGACCGTGATGCACTCCATGCAGGCTGGCTACCTGGAGAAGGCGCAGAAGTACACAGACAAGGCCCTTATGCAGCTGGAGAAACTGAAGAGTTAGTAGAATTGCTGGTTGTGTGGCCGTGTGGCCTGCTGGATCTGAGGATCCCAGTAGGAGCCCTTGCCCTATTGACTTGTTATCCCTGTTGGCATTGGTAGTGACCCAGGGTAAGAGCAAGCCAGGCCAGGCCCTTGATCCCCAACTAGGGATCTTGTGCCCTCTCAGTCCTGTCATCCTGCTGCACAGATAGTCATGAGAGGTAGGGGACCATGTGGGCCTGCAGGGTAGTAGTGCTCAGCTAAATGTGGCACTGAGAGGTGATGTGTTTATTGGGTGTGGTGACAGCATATAGGAGTAATGCCAGGATTGGAACTCAGCTCTTGCTGACTAACACAACTTGTCTGGAGGTTATGGGCTCATCCTAGATGTACAACTGATCCGTCCTATGGCACCAGGGACATCTCTCTTACTCTGTCACCTGTGCTCTCAGGCTACATGGGAGAAGTGGGGGACAGGAATGAAACCACAAAACCAAAACCTTTTGGGATCGTGGATCTTCCCCCTGGCAACTTGGGAAAGGGTTGTTGTGCTTATGGTCTGGTTCTAGCATGAAGACAGCCACTCAGAGTGGCCAGCAAGTAAGGTCCCCACTGCTGCTGAGGCTTGTCACGTCTCACTCTGGGCAGCTTCAGCCTTTTTAGACTCTGTGTTGTCTGACTAGGTTGGGTGGGGTGAGGAGGGCAGACAGGTCTCTCTGATAAAACATTCTGGTCACCAAAACCTAGCTGTGATCCAGCTTTCCCATTTGGCCACAAACGGCACAATGGGTACTGAGAGGCGATGCGAATGGGGATGATGTCACTGGAGGGGGAAGCAGGAACTGATAGGACTGAATGGGCTGGATGCTGGGTTGTTGCCAAAGAGCAAGTAGCTGAGCAGCTGGTGTGGTAGAGGCAGGTGGGAGGCAGGTGCCCCAGGGGAGCAGCGGCTCCTAGTGCCTCATCCACGTGCTCATCCTGCCTCTTGTCCCCAGTGCTGGACTGTAGCCCCATCCTGTCGTCCTTCCAAGTGATTCTGCTGGAGCACATCATCATGTGCAGGCTTGTCACAGGTCACAAGGCCACTGCGCTGCAGGAGGTAAAGCCCTAGAGGGTGCACATGGTAGGGGCTGGGGTGAGGGTCCTGAGGAGCAGGCAGCTGCAGGTCACTGGATCACAGGCCGGAGACAGATACGAGTCTGCCCAGTGCAGGTGGGCCCCAGATCATCATCTCATCAAGTCACCATGCTGTGACATAGTAGTCATAAGTGCTCAGATAATTATATAAAATCCAAACAGACCTGCCCTTGGAAGTTCATATGTCCAAAGTGTGTGGTGTCTGGAAATCTGGCCTCCTCTCCTCCCTCAAGGTCTGTCGCTCCCCATGCCTGCCATCCTGAGCAGGCAAAGGTGCTGTATGAGGAACCCATGTTGGGAAGAGGGGAGGAGGATGATGTTGAACAAAGATCACTGTTATCAGGGACAAGAGCACATCTACTGGGACTTTGTGCCCAAGATGGGGAGGGCGAGACATGGGCACATACCTCAACCATAGTGTCTCTCCCTAGTACTGTCAGAACACCAGGTGGTCACAGGTCAACATGATATTATGCTCTCTCTGGCAGATCTCCCAGGTCTGCCAACTATGCCAGCAGTCTCCCCGGCTCTTCTCCAACCATGCTGCACAGCTGCACACACTGCTGGTGAGTGTGGGGCCACCTGCCTCGGCCATCTGGACCCAGGAGTAGCCCTGGGACTGCCACACCAGGCAGATCTGGAACATTCCCAGTGAGCTGTGTTCTGACAAGTATCTTGAGCATAAGTAGACATAGGACCCAGGAGGTGGCAGTATTTGTGTGTTGTTTTTCTGCCTCTTGATTAGAATAAAGCTCAGATGTAGTTGGCTTAGTAGTTGCCTGTCAAGTTCATCCAGATGTCGCCATGTGGCCAAGCCAAGCCCCCAATGTGTGAGTGAGCTATATGACCCCAAACCCTCAACACCATTTTCTTCCAGGGCCTATATTGTGTCTCGGTCAACTGCATGGACAACGCAGAAGCCCAGTTCACCACAGCCCTGCGGGTAAAGTACCAGCCAGCACTCCGAGGGACGGGTGGTGGTCTCAGTGAGAAGTCAGGCATGGTCTATGATGAGGATGACAGCCTTGTGAAACTGTGGTCAGCAGGCTACTCTGGGCCATTCTGCATGATACAGAGTTATGACTGTGACTCACCCTTTATCCAGGGCTTTCCATGGTAGGTCCTGTGCTACTCAGAAGGGGACAAGGCCAGTGCTGGCAACCCAGTGTGACAGGATAGCTGAGGGTAGGGAGCCAACCCAGGGACAGCCACGGGAACACCACATGGGCTGGGTGCCGGTTCATCCACTTTCACTCCTGATTTCCAGCTCTCTCCATACCCACTAGGCTGGCCTTGACTCTTGTCACAGCTGAAGATACCTAGTCACTTGGTGGAGTTCACAGGTTCTCCAGAGCTGCCCCATGGTGGGTGACAGAGCTGGCACTTGACCCCGGCATGTGACTGCCTTAACCCTGTACCACCACGACAGTGCTCTGAAGTTAGAGGACACCTGTCCTGCCAGGTCAGGAAGGAGCTCTGCTATGGGGTGTCCTGGCATCAGAATTGCCTTGGGATAAGGCTTGTGCCACTTTGTCACAGAATAACCCAACCCAGGTCTGTGACCTCCAATTCCAGGGCAGATCCCAGCTTTGCACGCCTCAGTCTGGGACCAGACCAACATCCCCACCTTGTCCTCATCATCCTCATGGGGAGAGAAGGCTGGTCACCTTCCTTTCAGTCGTCCTGGGAAGACTAGGATTCATACAGGATTGCTTGGGGTGCCATGTGTGCCCTGTCAAATGAGGCGCTCCCCTCTCCCCGTCAAGAGAGTCTTCAGACCTCTTTATTCCCAGAGTTGAGCCATGTGGCATCGCTGTTCTGCACAGTGTGAGTACTGCGCCCCTGCCCTCAGAGATGTGTAGGAACCCTGGCCTATTGGCAGCATGCCAGTGTGCTAAGTGGTAAGGCACCTACTCCCACCCCCTTTCAGGCCCTTCCCTCCACGTGTCTTCCTCCTGGCCCAGTTGGTTTTCACTACCCACTGCAGTGGTGCTGGAACCCCCATGTCCACCCCACTTTGCCTGCTGTTAACTGTGGCCCCTAAGGTCTCCTGACCCCTTCCTCCCATCTCTCTTACTGATTTGATTTGACTTCAAAATTCCAAAAATTCCTAAGGATGTGTGCCCTGTAGTGTCTTGCCCACAAGCTGAGATGGAGCAACACTTCAACGTGCCACATGGGAAGTGGTGCAGCTGAGATGCAGACCAGCTCCTAACGCCCCACCCTTTCTAGTAGTCCCAGGACAGACTTGCCGTGGAAGACCCCTGGGCCTCCTAAGCAGGTGCTGGACCCTGCGGGCAGGTTCTGCACTTCCTAAGTTTCCTTGGCCGAGGTCTGGGCCCCTCTTGGCTTTTCCTGATTCCCAAGAGCTGGGGACAGCTGTCTGTCCACCATCAACCGTCGGTGGCATCTCTAGTCTTCTACTACCTCTGCCACCCTTCAGGTGGGACACTGAGAACATGCAGACCAGAGCCCCACAAGTCACCAACTGCTGTGTGAGGGAGGGGCCACGCAGCTCTCAGTTCTGAGAGACAAGCAAAGTAGATCAAGCTACCATGTGTTCTAAGGGCAGGATCAAATGTTGTGGTTCTTCTGTTTACTAAATTTTTCACAACAGGTGTCTATTGTAACAAAAAGAACTGTGCTTGGGTTTAGGAGGCAAAGAAAGAAATGCATCTAAAACAAAAAGAACAGATTTCAAAGTAGTGGCTGGGGAATGTTTAGGGGCTTAAGTGCTCCTATATGACGTGGTGTGATGTGGCTGTTCCTCACCTCATGTCTCCTATTCCAGCTCACCAACCACCAGGAGCTATGGGCCTTCATTGTGACCAACCTGGCGAGTGTGTATATACGGGAAGGAAATAGACACCAAGAGGTAGTAGGTGACATGCTTCATGTTTGGTATCCTTTCTCAACTTTTACTTAGGGTGGGAGTTGTCCACGGCACCAGACCTCAGCAGGCCCAGAGTATCTACCCTCCAGCAGGGCCTGGGTTGGGAGACCAAGTCTGGACAGAAATGTTTCATAGCCAGATAACTCTTTTCCCTGTTGAAAATGAACCAGGCTATATTGAATCCCACAGAAAAAAAAATTCTTCTACCACAAGTGTATGTTCCAGGTCAGTGAGGCCTCATGGCCCAGTTCTGAGGAGCAGCTTATAGCAAGAAAGGCAGTGGTCTGGGCTCAGCTCCTAAGTTGTCTTGATCCCCAGTCTTCTGAGGTTGGGGAGGGTGAGATGCCCTCACACCAGGTTGCCCTGGGAGCCACAACCCTCAGTCTATGCTCTGCCCAGCCTGGACTCCGGCCTCCAGATTCAGCCACTTCTCTCTACCCGCTACGGCCTTTGCTGTAGTCCAGACCACCGTCATCTCTTGTCTACAAAGAGGTTAGCTGATCCCCATACTGCGAGTGGGTCACATGCTTGGCAGCCGGGAGTAGAAAGCCTATCTGGTTGCTTGGGCAGTCAGGAAGTAACTGGCAGGGCCAGGCTTTTTGGGTCACAAAGGAGCTCGGCTCCCCTTTGTGTTTGCCCCCACATCCCATGTCTGCCTGCTGGAGGGACTGTGGGGACATCAGGAGATACCTCAGCCCACTCATCCCCTAACACCAGCTCCACAAGGCAGCCAGAGTCATGGCGCTAAAGCGTTAGTCACACTTCCTATCAGGGCCTCCTGAAGTCCCAGCAGCTCTAGATAAACCCCACCTACAAGGCCCATGTGGGCCAACCCTCCTGCCTTGTGTCCCCACTCCAGGCCCTCTGACTATAGAAAGGCTAGGACAGAACATGGCCCAGTACCCCTATACTCCCTCACCTGCACTGGGAGGGCCCCACTACACCCTTCCACTGAAGACCAAGTTTCTCTGGGGGTTTAGAAAGGTTGCCTAGGTATGGGATTGGGTGAGGGTACCAGCTGTCAGTTGTGGCCATGCTCCTAGTCAACAAGGCAGAAAGATGCTGACTGGCATTTCCCCACAGCTCTACAGCCTGCTGGAGAGGATTAACCCGGACCACAGCTTTCCTGTCAGGTAGGTATCTGCATCCAGTCCCACCTGACAACTCTCTTACTCTGTCTTTCCTCTTGGAGGTAGTGTGAGCGTTCTTATGCCCTGATACTTGGTGACCCCTTGCCCCATCGCCCTTTGTAAATCTGCTTTCATAAACCTCTCACAAACCTCTGCTCTTTCTCGCAGCTCCCACTGCCTCCGAGCAGCAGCCTTCTACGTGCGTGGGCTTTTCTCCTTCTTTCAGGGACGCTACAACGAGGCCAAGTAAGTACCCACTGTCTGGCCCTCTGTCCCCTCAAGGTGGGCTTTGCTTAGGGCCATTAGGCTGGTGCTTCCTTTCCTTCCCTAAAGATGTCCTGATGGGGCTCAGCATTTTCTCCTTGCCTAGGCGGTTTCTGCGAGAGACTCTGAAGATGTCCAATGCGGAAGATTTGAACCGGCTGACAGCTTGCTCCCTTGTGCTCCTGGGCCACATCTTCTACGTGTTGGGGAACCATAGGGTGAGGGCCTGGGCCAACGGGCAGGAGGCCCATGTAGTGCAGGGGGTACCACCTGTGCCCCTTGATGAGCTCATCCCAGTCACATGCTTCCACATACAGCTCCCTGATACTCAGCAAGGAAGAGAGTCCCTAACTTGCACAGCCTAGATATTGGGGGGGGGGGCGGGGAGGGCACTGAGCAGTGAAGGGTTAATATAGCCCCTCAGCCCCATGTCTAGGTAGCCTCCCACAAGGCGAATAGAGCAAATCCTCCATGCCGCTTTCCTTTGCCTGTTCAGCCTTCATTACTCCCACTGGGGCAAACTGCTGCCTCCTCCCAGGCCCCCGGGCCCCTGGATCTGCATTTCTAATGGGCTCTGGATTAGAGTCCAGAGCTGACTGCCACCAGTGTTTATTTCTCTAGTTAGAAAGACAGAGGCCAAGGCACAGAGTTGCCCGTGACCAGCCCTGCCCCATTAAGGGGGCAGGTGCATAACTAAAGGTGGGGATCGCTTATTTTTCCCTGAGTTGGTTGAGGAGTTTCTTCAGAGAGGACCATTGGAGATGAGCTCTGAAGAAGGATCAGAAGTTTGTCAGGCAACTGGCAGCACCCCTCCCCCTTCCCCCCCCCCACTTTTCTTGGTAATAGGAGAGTAACAACATGGTGGTGCCTGCCATGCAACTGGCCAGCAAGATCCCCGACATGTCAGTGCAGCTGTGGTCATCTGCTCTGTTGAGAGGTGAGTGCACATGCTTTCCCAATAATTGGGGCTGCTGGGCCTCTGGAGGCCAAGGCCCCAGTTCAACATGTTCTCAGCCTCTTCAGGATGCTGCCTAGGGGCAGTGTACGCTGGACTCCTTCACAGTGCCAGCAGGATGCAGGGCCCAGTTCAGTCTTGGACCCAAGAGGCTGGTCTCAGTACGTGGTAGACTTGGGCTATGAACCCTGGTGTCCTGGGTGCAGAAGTGTTCAACAGATGTCTGTGATGTAACTGCTCTTCCCCATTTACAGAATGTGAACTGGGGGGGGTGCAGAGTCCTGCACCCTTGCCTATGGACCTGGGAGGGGACTGGGTGGGCCCATCTGGTCCTCTTGCCTCAGAGGTGGGCACCGGGGTCCTGCTCCAACCAACTCCTGAAGGTTCAGCATCTGCGGGAAGCCCAAGGGTATCCACTGCTCCACAGGCATCTGTGTACCTTGCTGTTCATCTGCCTCTGAGGACACATGACTCAGGAGGGCATGAGTGACTTGCCAGGTGTTGCCAAGGTTTGACCTTAGGACTCTGCCCACAACCACAGGGAAGCTTGAGGCAGGGGTGGGCCAGGCAACCCATGTGTTCATGTCCTACTCAGACCTGAACAAGGCCTGCGGGAACACCATGGACGCCCATGAGGCTGCCCAGATGCACCAGAACTTCTCCCAGCAGCTGCTCCAGGACCACATTGAGGCCTGCAGCCTCCCTGAGCACAACCTCATCACGGTAGGGCAGTTGAGACAGAGCAAATTTCCCCTAGCCCTGGGGCACCCTCCCTAGGAAGGGAAGAGCATACTGGCTGTCACCTCCCCTCATCTCTCCTATAAACCTAACTCAGCCTCAGGGGCCCCTCAGATGAATGCAGTGCAGCCTGTTTCCCAGGGTTTAATGAACCCAGTGTGGAGGGGGTGGACCCTGACTGGGTGGCCAGACAAGGAGGGTGGCATTTCAGGCACAGACATGTGACTGGTACTCACCCCAAGGAGGACCTCACCTGTGCCCTTTCCCCTACAGTGGACTGACGGCCCTCCCCCGGTGCAGTTCCAAGCCCAGAATGGACCCAATACCAGCCTGGCAAGCCTCCTGTGAGGCTCCTGGAGAGGACTGCCCAGCGTTTTGCTGCATCCAAGGGGCCCATTGTATCCCTGACTTCCACCCAAACAGCACTGAGCTTTCCTTGGACATGTGCCGGCATGGGCGTCTCAGGCGTCTTTCCTGATTGTCCAGAGCTTCCAAGTCCCTGGGGAGTATGTGGATCAATTCCCATTCTCCCCAGAGGGCCCGACCAGCTGTTCCTGCCTTGCTAGGACCTGGTACTGAGGCTCTAGGTGGGATGTTGGAGCAAACTTTCCAGAGCCAGCCTTTAGGTGGACTTGATCTGCCAGTCCTTCAGACATATCTGAGTCAGGCCTGCAGGGTATTCTTGTCTGGGTGGGGAGTGGGTACTAGATCCTGACCTTTCCTGCCCTAGAGGCAGAAGATGCAGTGTGGGGTGCTGTACCACTGGGGCATCGCCACATGATTTCCATCTGGAGCCTTTCCTTGGTTGTAGCAGCTTCCAGAGGCCAAATGCCCAAAATTGGAAGGAAGAAATGACACATGTTGGGAACAAAACATCTCACCACGCTTCCCAGCTTGCCTTTCTCTTCGGTGTCTACCCTTCTGAAGGGCCTCTGGTCAGGGGTCTTGGGGCCGCAGGAAGTCAGCTTCCAAACCTATGAAACTTGCCTTTGCACCATCTGGCCGTGAAGACACACATGCCTGTAGACGTGGGCATGTGCATGTGCTCGTGTGGAGTGCAGATCACAGCTCAATAGAGCAGGAGCTAAGACTCCTGTGTGGGCACCAGGCGCCAACCTCCATCAGTGTCCCCAGGAAGCAGTGGAGAGGGTAAGAAACCCTCCTCAGCCCAGCTCAGGGTGCCGGAAGATAGGGGATTGCTTCCTGGCGGCTGCTAGGCCACCTACACCCTGCCTCCGCCCAGCTCTCTGGAGGCAGGAGGGAACCTACTGCCTTGGGCTTCTGGGGGCAGCATTGCGCCGCCTCCCAAGTAAAGCCCAGAAGGCTCTGCTGATCCCAGCCAGTGAAGCTGGGTCCTGGGCCTCTCTTGGTCTGGGAGGTGCCTGGCTGTGAAGGTGGCAGCAGAGCCACTGAGGCAGCCTTTCTCTCCAGCATGTGCCACCACAGGGTGGCGGACTGTTGGACTGACTTGTTGGTCTGCATCTTATTACCTTGCACTGTGAAGGCGTTGTGTCTGTGATGGAAGGAGCACTGGGTGGGATTGCTCAGGTCACTTAGCTGCTCAGAGGTCTGAGAGTGCCTTAGCCACAGCAGGGCTGTCAGCCAACTTTCTGGCCCAGGGGCCCAGCTGTCCACCTGGGGGCCAGCAATAGGTAAGCAAGTAAGCACCAGTCGGAGGGATGGGCCAGCAAGGGTGATCCTGTGAGGACCCGCTCTTTTATCCTGGGTCACCTAAGATAGCCTGACCCTGCTCTGGGCTGTACCCCAGCTCCCACCTCCGGCCCCGGGCCCCTAAATCCTGCAGAGGAGGGTGTGATGCCTGACCATAAGCCATCCCATCCTGTCTTCCTTGGGTGTCCACCAAGGGATGGAGCCTGGTCTCCCCATGAGCCACACCTGCTGGCGTGGAGCCCTCTTGGCCTTCCCAGACCTGAGTTTCTTCAATCACGCCATGCATCATGTTTGTCTCTGCATATTTATTTAAGCCTTTGCTTCTAGGGCATTTTTGTATGTAGAGCAGTTGAAATAAGAACCTCAAAATTTAACGTCTGTTCTGATGTTCAAGTGCTTTTAGTGACCACCTGTTCTTTAAAGTTAAGGATGAGTTTACAGTTAAAAATCGAGTACTCAACACTTAATATCCACTCTAGCTTTATGGACACCACGCCGTGTGTGATTGTGCGTGTGCACAAGCTTTGAGCCCTTTTACAGCAGCATCTTCCGATCCATGAAGCTTTTGATAAGTTCTTCCTGTGAGTTCAGACTCTGGCTCCCAGTTTCTCGGTCATAAGAATTAAGAGGGAGCAAGCAAGCCCCCCAGGAGACATTACACACAGGGTCATATAGCTAAGCATTAAAAAGGAAGAAACTCCAAACCCTCCATGTATGGGACAAGGGAGTAGCAGGAAGATTCCTCTTTGAAGGTAAATTCCTGAGAGCTGGTCGAAACTCCCCTCCCCAGGTCTGTCCGTCATGGGGGCTGGACCAGAAGGCACAGGTCCCTTGAAGACAGGGCTGCCTTCCCCCAGGCTGGTCCCCACAATGGCCCATAGGCAGCCAAGGCTTGGTCTTTTCCCTGGGGTGAGCACTCCCTTCCCATTTACTGGGAACGCAGGCAAGGAAAGCTAGCAAGGGCTGCCTGGTGTGATGTGGTAGTTAATTTGTCAGTTGCATTGTCTGTTTTGTTGAAGGTTTTTAATAAGTATGTTTGGCATAATGTCTTTATGGGTTTGTAATATGGTTTTAGCATCCTATAACTTCAGCTGGTGCTTTTAATCAGGAGAAAAAATTTTGTAAATATAAAATATTGTGTTACAAATATAACCATATAAAGTAGCTTCCCATTTGTGAATTTCCTATATACCCGAAGTAAAACTTGCAGGAGCCATCGCTGCATCTTTGTCATACTGTCTGCCCCTCTCGTGTGCTACTTCAGAAATGACTCGCCCAGCAGCAAGGTCATGAGGATGTGGAGCCCCTTGCCTGGGAGCAGGACCCCGCGAATGCCAGTCTTCGTCCTGTTCACCCTGCCTCTCCAACCCAGTCCCACTTGGAGGGGGGGAACTCCCATTACACAGCACCCCAGGCTTGCATCCCTGCTTATTCTCCCTGCCACTTGCCATGGACTTGCTCACATAGCTGGTCCCCTTTGTCTTTGGAAACCTTGGTGTGCTTAGGGTTTGGTTTAGCAGGGTTTTTTTCCTGAGGTGAAGGTGACATAAAATTAATCACATGTATAACCAAGTGGCACATACACATTCACAATGTCATACAACTATCACCTTTGTCTTACTCAAGAACATTCCACACCCCCAAGGAAATATGACCAGTCTACTTTCATCTGTGGATTTGCCTGTTCTGGACATTTCATATAAGTGGTATCATGCAATAGGTATCCCTTTCTGTCTGGCTTCTTTCAGCATCATGTTTTCAGGTTCATAGACTTTTGTAGAGTGTGTCAGCTTCACTCCTTTTTATGACCCATTCTGAGAAATACATCCTTAGGCGATTTCCTCATAGTGTGGATGTCAGAATATAATTCAGCTAGATGGTACAGCTTAATGGGCCACCCATCTTCTATGTGGTCTGTCATTGTCCAGAACACCTATTACCTCCTCTGGATTGACCCTTTAATTGATGGTTTGGTTTGCTTCCCCCTTGTGGCCTTTGTGAGTACTGCTGCTGTGAACCGACAGCGCATGTTTGAATACATTTTAAAATCTCAATCTCGGGTTATGCTGGGCCACCCTGAGGTAACTCCCAGGTGACCTCAACTGCTCACCCCTCGTGAGCATTGTGAGGGCTCCTTTGAATTGAGGAACCGCTGATCACTGGATGTGAGCGATCCAACAGCTCTACGGACACCCGGTGTGATGACCCGTGATCCTCACTGTGGCTGCCTCCGCTCCTTGTCTGCCAATCAGCCTTACCCATTCAGGCTTTAGGGTTGGAAGTTGCGCCCGCCTACAGCCTCACAACCTTTGGTTGGGAATCACATGCTGGCTTCTCATCCAGAGAGCAGCTGGGGACATGCCCCTTGCCAGCAGGTACATTGCCCCCAGATGGGAATAAGTGTCACGTGACCAGGCCAATTGTGAGAAGGTCACTGCTTCACAGGAAGTGACCCAAGGCATAAGTAATCATTGGGTCCCCTGCAGACCCCCTGGGACCATAGCCCTCTCCCCAGGAAATGAGTGACTCCCCTCTAAAGCGCCCATAGCCATCTGATTTGGTGGTCCTGAGCAGCTTTCAGGTCCCAACACCTGAGGTAATGTTCCAGTTGAAACTCTCCCAGTGGCCACCCCTCATCCCCTAGTAGGTCTCAAAAACATCATGAGCCTATTAAAGGAAACCAACATATTATGGGTCCCCAGTGCTGTCACCAAGCAGAGAAGATGCACAAGGGGAGTCTTGGGGACACTAATAGGAGTCACCTGGGAAGACAGGCAGGGAGGTCCTCTGGCAGAAGGAGATCTGTATGTGGGCTGGAGGGCGTGGAGAGAATTCAGCATTGGTCGAGGAGAGGGGAAATAAATCATGGGGTTCCCAGAGAGGTTTCCAAAGAATGCCAGATGATGAAAGAAGAATGGCTGCCTTGGTCAAAATTTTGGGAGCCTTTTGGATAAAGTCAAATAACTCCAATACCACAGGACTAGTTGGTACAAATAGACACAGTGCAAAGAAGCTCTCAGGATTGCAGGACACAATCCTTAGCCTGGGACCAGGGGGCCTACTGAATGCGTCTCATCCCTCTGCATACAACCCTGTAATCCTGGATGATACTTAGCCAGGGCTTGGCCACAGGATGGGAGGGAGGACAGAAGTGGGCCTCAGAGAGATGGTCGGGGTCATTAGTGTCCTTGACACACCTAATCCTCAAATCCTGCCTGCTACTCTGCCTCTTCCCTGCCATTTTTTGCCCCTCCCAGACATTCTGTGTCCTCTCCCATTTGTCTCCCAGAGACCCTTTCCCTAGGTCTACTCTGCTCATCAGTCCAGTATCACCTGAGACAGTCTGGCCAGGCCTGGCACGTAGTAGGGCTATGGGGTGGCCTGGAAAAACCAGTGCATGGCCCAGCCCAATTCCAGGAGGGTGCAGCAGATGCCATCGTGGCCACTTGCCTGAATTGCAGATATCTGCATGCCCGGTCACTGTGCCAGATGTCCCCCAGAAATGCCAAAGGGGGCCTCCCTGGTGGTGCAAGGGGTTAAGTCTCAGCACTATGAAGCTATCTGCAGCCACTGCAACACGAGCTCGATCCCCAGCCAGGGAGCTTCTCACAAGGCGCAGCAGACCTCTCCTGCCTCACCCGCTGCTCCCCTCAGCAGTGTATTTAAGTAGATCTGCCTGTTCTGCACCCCACTCTGTCTCTGGTGAATCCTCTCACCACCTCACACCTCTGGTCTACACCCCAGTTCTTGTATGCATAAATAAATAAATCTTTTTTAAAAAAGAATGTAATTGGCTAGGAAAGGAAGGGAAAATTTTCATTTCTTTAAAACTTGATATTATTAATGCTTTTGTCAAGGACCAGGAAATGATTGTAGGGACTATTGTGATGCTTTATGAAAACTACAATACCAACATATTGTCACTGCTGCAACAAATGTCATCTTTTTAAAAAAAGATTTTTTTATTTATGCATACAAGAATTGGGGTGTAAGCCAGAGGTGTGGGGTAGTGAGAGGATTCACCAGAGACAGTGGGGAGCAGAACAGGCGGATCTACTGAAATATACTGCTGAGGGAGCAGTGGGCAAAACAGGAGAGGTCTGCTGTGCCTTGTGGGAAGCTCCCTGGCCAGGGATTGAAACTGTGCTACAGTGACTGGTGAGAGCTTCATAGTGCTGAGACTTAACACCTTGCATATGAGGGAGGCCCAACAAATATCATTTTTTGAATCACAGGATTCTTACATTAAATGAGGAGTTTGTGGGAAACAGCAACACTCCTTTGCCCCATCCCTTGGTGGGTGCTGGAAAGCTCTCTGCAACATGGCTCTCAAGAGGGGCACGTTGTCAGCGTGTTTGTTTTGTTCTGACAGTTGTTTCTACCCCAATACCATGAGCTTAGCGCATGTGCACCCATTGAGTTCAGGCTTCATCTGTCCAGAGTGATTGTCTGTGTGACCCTGACCATGTCCTGCTACAATAAGCTTCTGAACACAAACCCTTCCCTAAAGGGTTAAACAAACTGCTCAGAAGTAGACTCCTGACCCGGAAGTGTATTTCCCACTGTCATCTGTGTCACCAGTTGCTGCCCAGGCCCAGCCTGCTCTGTCAACCACTAGGGGGCGTGGGCAAGTCTGTGTTCCCACCAGGTAAAGCCAAGGGAGCCTGGGCTGGGCATTGCCAGACCCCAGTTGGCCAGACTGTGTCCCCATCTGCAGGGATGTGGGTGGCTGCTATCTCGGTTTCTGTCCTGTAACATTCAGGGTCACAGTCGCCAATCCCCAGAGTTCTTCAGGTGTCAGGGTTGCACCATTCCCTCATTTACCCAATAAACATTTATTGCGCATTTACTGGGCACTGCAGAAACCACATAGGTTTTTGTCCCCAAGGAGTGGACATTCTACCAAGTGCCTACCAAAGTCCTAAGCCATGCTGTCATCTGGATGACGTTTCTAGCTTCTGCTGCAGGACCACCAAGACATGTCCAAGGAGCTATGTCTCTGCCACCATGGTTTGGGCTGAATGTGTGACAGGAACATGGGTCAGACGGTAACCAATGACAAAAACATAGGGTCCCATCATATCATGTGGAATCCAACAGCAGTTGATCAGGGGCCAGGGTGTTCCTGACACTGGATGGGTCAGAGGCTTAACTTGGCCTCAATCACAACCATCCCAGGCAGATGCCTGTCAGCCAGTTCCCGATCCCAGAACCCTTAATACCCTCCCCTTACACCAGCACTACTTCCTAAGCCACCCCCTTCCCAGGAAAGGGGATTCATCTCTCTAAGTAGGTTTTCCTGCCTCCACAAAGTTCCTCTTGTGCCACAGAAGGAAGTCCCAGTTGGGCCACACCCAAATCCTTCATTCATGGATTTGTTTCTCTCTTGGCATCTGGTTCTCCTCAGACCCCAAACCTCAATTTAAAAGATTGTTTTTCAGGGGTTATTTGCCCCCCTCTGGTTGTGTCCTGGAATGGTCACAGATCATACCCAGGTTTGTCTGCTGTGGGAACACCCACATGTACCAAGTGCAGAGTCATGTAGGCTGTGCATACAGGCAGACTCCAAGCAGCCTTGACTCAGTCACATGACAGGACTAGCAGTCCAAGGCCACATCAATGTTCTCCTGATTATTTCAGGCTTCAGACTTTATCTGTGCTCACATCCAGTGAGGGCCAGTGCCCAAAAGGCTCATGTCCTTTTTTTGGCTCCATGGAAAGGGCCACAACTTCTTAGCTCCTTTGGAAAGGGCCAGAACCTTGGTCCAGCTCTTAAGAAACATCAACATGGGCCTCCCCGGTGGCGCAGCAGTTAAGCGCTGCGCTGTGGAGCTGTTGGCAGCAGTGACGCGAGTTCGACGCCCAGCCAGGGAGAATCCCACATGGTGCGGTAGACCTCTCCTGCCTCGCCCGCTGCTCCCCTCAGCAGTGTATTTCTGATCTGCCTGTTCTGCTCCCCGCTCTGTCTCTGGTGAACCCTCTCGCTGCCCCACGCCTCTGGCCTGTACCCCAACTTGTATGTATAAATAAAGAAAAATAAATCTTAAAAAAAAAAGAAACATCAACATACAACATGGTGCATATTTGTGACACAGAGGATGCCAAAGGTATTTTGATCAATACCATGTGAGTATCTAATAAGAATTGGGGAACCTGGGCCTCCCTGGTGGCCTAGGGGTTAAGTTTTAATGCTGTCACCACTACAGCCTGAATTCAATCTCCAGGCCAGGGAGCTTCCCATATGGCGCAGTAGACCTCTCCTGTCTCGCCTGCTGCTCCCCTCAGCAGTGTATTTCAGTAGATCTGCCTGTTCTACTCCCCACTCTGTCTCTGTTGAATCCTCTTGCTTCCCGCACTTCTGGCCTACACCCCTGATCTACACAGACACACACACAAAAAAAGAATTTGGGAACCCAAAAAAATCCGTGGTATAGGTGACAAGTTGGATGTTGGATTATTTAAAATTGTTTTTATTTTTATTTATTTACTTTTAAAAATTTATTTATTTATGCATACAAGAACCAGGGTGTAGGCCAGAGGTGTGGGGTGGTGAGGGGATTCACCAGAGACAGAGCGGGGAGCAGAACAGGCAGATCTACTGAAGTACGCTGCTGAGGGGAGCAGCAGGTGAGGCAGGAGAGGTCTGCTGTGCCATGTGGGTTAGCTCCCTAGCCTGGGATCAAACTCATGCTTCAGTGGCTGGAGATAGCTTGATAAGGCTGAGACTTTAACCCCTGTGCCACCAGGGAGGCCGAAAATTTCCTAAGCCACACCAAACTGGCCTTCATGTTTGACCAACACCTGCAGAGGAACCAGACCAGGAGCCCTATGAGTGGATTATTCAAACCCAGGCTGAATCCCAGCAAGGCTAACACATGGGAGACACCCCAACACTTGGAACTTACAGGGGTGTTCATCAAAGCTAACTGGGTGCCCTCTGTTTTAATTTGTTAAATCTGGCTGCCCTGCAAGCTCAATGGCATCTTTAAATAAAAGAACATAAGAATGAAACCAAAGAGGTGGAAGATCTCTGAGTCCAAACAAGGAATGTTACTGGTGGGAAACAGTTCTCAGTTTTATGCATTTGACTTCTTCCCCAGAATAAAATCCTACCTCCTCCCAGGCCTATCACATCAGCCAACCTCTCCTATCTTGTCCTTTATTACCAGCTCACCAGTCAATCTCTGCCTTGTTCAATGCCATCTCAGAATACTGGTACCCACTGTCCCCCTCCACCGAGAATGCTTGCCCCAGACTGAGCCCTTGCTAAGAATCACATCTGTCCTGCCCTGGATGGAAGCCTCCTCAGTCACTGTCATACTCTAGTTACTTTTTCTTTTTTTAAAAATTCTTTTTCTTTCTTATTTATTTTTGCATCGAGGAAGTTGGGTATAGGCTAAAGGTGTAGGGGGTGAGAGGATTCACCAGAGACAGAGTGGGGAGCAGAGGAGGCGGATTTACTGAAATATGCAGTAGGTGAGACAAGAGAGGTCTGCTGTGTCATGTGGGTTAGCTCCATGGCCAGGGATCCAAACTCAGGTCGTAGTGGTAATAGTGCTGAGCCTTAACCCCTAGCCCACCAGGGAGGCCCTCTGGATACTTTTCTTCTTCATCATCACCATAATTATCATTACTAGTTGAAATCACCTTGTCTATTTTCTTGTCAGTAGTGCCTCCCCACTTTACCATGGCATCCAGACAGGGGACCCCAGGCCTTGGTAACAGCACTAATAGGGACACAGGCCTTATACTGAAACTCCGGCCACAACCTCCCCCTATGCCGGGAGCTACTGGCCCTGGGTGTCACCAGGAGTTCAGATGAAGGTTTTCCAACCAGATTTCCTAGTAATCCCTCCACTGGTTGGAAGGTAAGTTAGTCTCTAGATTCAGCCTTTCCTCAACCATGACATGGAGAAATATCTCAAGTATTCTGGGGTCTTTCCCTCCTGACTTGGAGTGCCCCAATGCAGGGCCTTCTATTCTGGATGATCTTGGGCTAAAGGTGCTCAGATCTTAGGAACACTCTAGAAGCTGGAAACCATCAAAGCAGAGTCATGAGTTGCTGATTGAGGTTGTGACTTGTATCTGTGGTGAGATGTGTTGTCCACCAGACACTTGCTCTTAGTTTGAAAGAACAGAGTATGTTCACTGAATCACTGTATCACACAAAATCAAAGGGGCCTCAGCTGACTGCAGAGAATAGAACTGTTACAGGGCAGGGAGAGGGGCACCCCAGAACCCCCAAATCTTCCCGCTTTAAATAGGTTCTGCCATCTGCCACATCAACACAAAACATATAAGACCTTTAGTGGAAAGAAATTTTAATACAATTAAAAAGACAGAGAACAGAGTTTTAAATCAAGCACCCAATGTTATCCATCACCTCATGGGTAAAAGTCCACCCAAATGGGATTAGCCCAAAGCAGGCCCCGAAAGCCTGCCACAAATGTAAAACACCTCTTGGCAGGGACCCATAAAAAAGGGTCAGAAATGGGGCCTCCCTGGTGGTGCAATAGTTAGGCACTGCACTGTGGAGCTGACAGCAATGCAAGTTCAGCTCCCAGCCGGGGAGATTCCCACATGGTGCAGCAGACCTCTCCTGCCTCGCCCGCTGCTCCCTTTAGCAGTGTTTCAGTCCATCTGCCTGTTCTGCTCCCCACTCTGTCTCTGGTGAACCCTCTCACTGCCCCATGCCTGTGGCCTGTACCCCAGCTTGTATGCGTAGATAAAATAAATCTTAAAATAATAACAATAAATTTAAAAAATATATTTAAAAAAAGGGTCAGAAACAGCCAGATAATTCTGGGAGGAAAAGAACAAAATCAAAATCAAAATCCAGAACAACATTGCCATTGTTAACCTCCCCATGGGTCTCTCACCCACATCTGTTTCAATCAGTCCAGGCCAATGCAGCTTCTTTACATGTCTCTCTGCTCCTTGTGCCTCTTCTGGCTCTCCAGCCTTCTTTTTCCTTCTCCTGTTTCTCTCTCCTCTCTTTTCCAGCTTCTTATCTCTCCCACTCAGTTCCACCCTCCCTTGGGTGGTGCAGGGAAACCGGAACACTCTCTCTTTCTGAGGACCACTCTGAAACACTGTTACAGAACCACTGTTACAGAACCACTCTGGAGGGGCATGTGAGAGACAGGTAATAGTTGCTGCCCATGGTGAGGGGTCAGAATGCTTGAGGGACAAAGTGACAGACACCTCTCCTTGATGCCTTGGCCCCCTGCTCTACCCAATGGTGCCAGCAATTGTTAGTTAGGGGCTCACTAAATATCTGTGGAATCAATTAATAGACCAAAGAATGAGCCAACTCTTGAAAGAGCCAACTCAAAGTAAAAGGAAGGCCTGAGCACCTGTCTCATTCCAGACCAGTTTCTTGGCTCACCCCACCTCCCACCCAGTCCACCCCAGGTCACTTTCAGGGAGGAAGATGTCTGGGGGAATGTCTCCCTGCCTTCTCCTCTGTGCTTTGACCACAATTCAGGACAAAATTCTTTTAAGCAGGGAAATTTATCACAGAATCCCTGCACATCTTGAGGCATTCTGATGAGTGTGAGAAACTGAGCTGATGAACACTAAGGCCTCATTCCTGAAGAAAGCATCCCAGGAAGAAATAATAGAGCAAAGGGCTGGCCAAGGGGAGGAATTTGAATGCCAAATGGAGATTCAAGCTTTACACTTTGGCAATAAGATCTTTTTTTTTTTTTTGCATAGAAGATCTGGGGTATAGGCAAGAGGTGTGGCCTACAGAAACAAAGTGGGGAGCAGAATAGACAGATTTACTGAAATACACTGCTAAGGGGAACAGTGGGAGAGACAGGAGAGGTCTGCTGTGCCATATGTGGATTAGCTCCCTGGCCACTATCAAACTCAGGCTGCAGGGGTGATAGCGCTGAGATTAACCCTTGGGCCACTAGGGAGGCCCCACTAGTGATAGAGATCTTTAAAAAAGACTTTTTTTTCAAACATTTATTTTTGTTTATGCATACAAGAACCGGGGTGTAGGCCAGAGGTGCGGAGGGTAAGAGGATTCACTAGAGGCAGAGTGGGGAGCAGAACAGGTGGATTTACTGAAATACACTGCTGAGGGGAGCAGCAGGCAAGACAGGAAAGGTCTGCTGCTCCATGCCCTAGCTCCTTGGCTGGGGATCGAACTTATGCCACAGGCAGTGGCTGGAGATAGCTTGATAGGGCTGAGACTTTAATCACTGTGCCACCAGGTAGGCCCTAAAAAAATCTTTTTTCTCCTTTTCCTGGTTACAAAAGCAATACAATACAGTTTTCTAAAAAATGGAAGTTGAGTAGGATGTATGTGCCAAGATCCATACATTTTCTAATTCTTATAAGGAGAGATTGTGTCAGAGGCTGTACAGGAAGGACAAGGCTCCTTTGGGTGGAAGCCAAAAGCAGAGAGCAAGGAGGCTGGGGAGCAACTTAGCAGTAACAAGGAAACTTCCCTCACTAAGGCATGTGTGTGACCCACAGGGTGTGGCCCTTGAGTGCCTGGGGCGCTTTAGAGACTCCTGAATTCCTCCCAAGATGGGAGCACAAGATGGGAATTCAGTGGGTTTGCCACTGAATTCAGCAACCACAAAGGTGCAGTGAATCTCTGGCCTCTGAGACTCAGGGCAAAAAACCAGCTTTGCTCTCTTTCTGGGCACTCCTCATTTGGGAAATGTTAAAAATGGGCTGGGTTGCCTGGTTTCTTAAATTTCTCTTGGCTCTGGGGCCTCCTTGGTGGCGCAGCAGCTAGGCGCTGCATTGTGGAGCTGTCAGCAGCGGTGACATGAGTTCGACGCCCGGCTGGGGAAGATTCCCACATGGCGTGGCAGACCTCGCCTGCCTCGCCTGCTGCTCCCCTCAGCAGTGTATTTCTGTCGATCTGCCTGTTCTGCTCCCCACTATGTCTCTGGTGAACACTCTTGCCGCCCCACGCCTCTGGTCTGTACCCCAGCTTGTCTGCATAAAGAAATAAATCTTAAAAAAAAATTTCTCTTGGCTCTGATGTTTCCTGACATGGAAATTATCTACCTTAAGTAGCGACAGGAGGAAGAAAACGGGCAGGCATTCAGGGTGGACAACCCCAGGCATTTGTTTAAACTTAAATGTCCATCTATATATTACATATAATTCAAACTGCCTAGCAGGGAAGGAGACTCTGGACAGGAACTCAGGTGAATTGGAAGTACAGATCTGGGAATTTTTATAGAGTCCCACTCCTTAAAGGAGTTTAGTCTATGAAGAAACATAGAGAGGGCCTCCCTGGTGGCGCAACAGGTTAAGTCTCAGCACCATGAAACTATCCAGAGCCACTGCAGCACAAGTTCAATCCCGCCCAGGGAGCTTCCCCCATGGCGCAGCAGCCCTCTCCTGCCGTGCCTACTGTTCCCCTCAGCATGTATTTCAGTAGATCTGTCTGTTCTGCTCCCCACTTTGTCTCTGGTGGATCCTCTCACCCCTGTCACACTTCTAGCCTACACTCCAGCTTGTATGCATAAATAAATAAATCTTTAAAAAAAGAGAGAAAGAAACATAGGGAGCAAAGAGTGGCAAGTGATCAGGTGATGAGGAGTCTGACAGAATTTCCCAGTAGGAGCTGGACAGAGAGTGAATGAGAGAGGAAGACATTTTAAGAAGAGGGGAGTTTCCTGAACTAAATGCTGGAAGTGAGAGAAGCATTCCTGGAAGGGAATCTCTGAGTTCTCAGTAACTTGAGAGAGTGATTTTAGTGTCAGGATTAGCTGCCAGATTGACAGGGAGAAAGGAATGGTGAGGGAATGAAAGCAGTGGGCCTGGACCAGAGGCAGACACACAAGTCACTGGGAGGCAAAGAAGCAGTCAGTTAGGGGCCAGGCAGGTCCCAAGGCCGAGTTCTCAGGTGGAGAGGCTCAGAGAAGGGTGTGAAAAACAGCAGCAGCAGGATGAAAGAAAACCCAAACCCAGGTTTTAGGCTCAGATGTATATGCATCTCGAGGTGCAAAAAGCCTTCAGATCCAGGGGGGAGGGGAGGATAAGGGCACAAAATGGAAGAGAGGAGAATACAGGGGACCATGGAGATGGATCACGGGTGAATTGGTGGTGGGCTGCCCAAGGGGAATACAAAATGTAAAAGACACAAATAACAATTAAAAAAAAAAAAAAAAGCCTTCAGATCCCACATAACTCAAGGTGAATTCTCTGTGAGCAAGAGGATATGTCTCTTTCTCACTATCTTACACGGAAGCTGGTTCCTCCCCTCTGCACACAAAGTGGCCACACGTGTCTAAGAACTCCCTCCTGTTCAGAAGTACTTTCCTTCCTAGTTGGGGAAGTCACTGTTTTGCCTTAGATGTTTTCTAGATTGTAGGGATGTAGGTGCAGACGATACTTTTTGCCTCACAAAGGGGTTATCACTTAATTATATCAGTTAGAACCAGGTAAGACTTGCTACTAGAGTCTAGGTGGTTTTTTTTTTTAAAGATTTATTTATTTATGGGCCTCCCTGGTGGTGCAGCGGTTGAGCGCCGCGCTGTGGAGCTGTCGGCAGCTGGCGATGTGAGTTCGATGCCCGGCCAGGGAGAATCCCACATGGTATGACAGACCTCTCCTGCCTCGCCCGCTGCTCCCCTCAGCAGTGTATTTCTGATCGGCCTGTTCTGTTCCCCGCTCTGTCTCTGGTGAACCCTCTCGCCGCCCCACACCTCTGTCCTGTACCCCAGCTTGTATGCATAAATAAATAAATTTTTTTAAAGATTTTTTAAAATATATATTTTTAAAGATTTATTTATTTATGCATACAAGCTGGGGTACAGGCCAGAGGCGTGGGGCGGCGAGAGGGTTCACCAGAGACAGAGCGGGGAGCAGAACAGTCAGATCCACTGAAGTACACTGCTGAGGGGAGCAGCAGGCGAGGCAGGAGAGGTCTGCCTCGCCACGTGGGAATCTCCTCAGTCAGGGTGTTGAACTCTCCGACATCTCCACAGCGCAGCGCTTAACTGCTGCGCCACCAGAGAGGCCCTAGAGTCTAGGTTTTTGACCTCAAGATCTAAAAAGTCCTGGTTGAAAGTGTTCCTAGGCTCCATCTGGATTTGATTCCAGATTTTCTAGCCAACCAAAACCAATAGAGTCACACTCGGCTCCCCACCCCTGGGCAGGTGCTGCCTGATTTTCTCTTGGGAGAAGTAGGAGACTTAGGCCAACCTCTTGATTTGGTGGTGTCTATTTCTCTCAGGAGACTTTTTAATACCTTTTCCCTAGGAGAACCAAGGTCGATTCCAAACCTGCCAAAGGATGCAGGATTCAGTAGATTTACAGGTCACGTATGTGACCATGAAAGTGCTTGGGAAACCCAAATGAAGTATGCAGTCCAACAGGTATGCCTCTTAGGGAGCAATGATGGAGGGGCACTTTGCTGTGTGCCCCCTACTCCCACTGTCATAGAACCACTCTGGAGGGCTTTTACTTTTGCCCCTGTTGGTATGAACAGCTATCAATCTTTGCTGCCAGTGGGCACTGCTTCCCAGGTCATTAGAATTTTCTATAGGTCTCGGCATGCTGCCACCCACCAGACCTTCACTTTTCTAACTACCGTGGAGGCCCTGCCTTCCCAACTGCCTGGGGAGTCATCTGGCTCAGTTCCCATTTCTCTATTTGGATGTGAATGTCACTTAGCCAGTTTGCCCACATGATTTCCCAGACCCAGGAAGGGACACGCCTTGATGCAGAGAGATGCAATTGTTTTGTTACCACTGTGGAAAGGAAAGCCCATCCTTGGTATGGGTCATGTGCCCTTCTTTTTTTTTTTTTTTTTTTGCGTGTCAAGCTATCCATTTTTGTGGGGCATTTCACTCCTCCGGTAAGTGCTCATTTGCCTTGGAGTCTTTGAGGATACAATTTTCCAGTCAAATGGGACTCTTGTTTATACTCAAGATTTTAGGATTCCAGTCTTGAGGGATGTTGCTTAATCCAATATCTCTGCTTTCAGGCAATGCCTCTTTCCAGAGAATCAAAGAAATTCTGTTTGAAAGAAATAAGAGAGAGAGAGAGAGAGAAAGAGAGAGAGAGAGAGAGAGAGAGAGAGAGAGAGAGAGAGAGAGAGAGAGAGAGAGAGAGAAAGAAAAAGAAAACTTGTGTATTTAAAAAAAAAAAGATTTTGGGCCTCCCTGGTGGCGCAGTGGTTGGGCGCTGCGCTGTGGAGCTGTCGGCAGCGGCAACGCAAGTTCGACGCCCGGCCGGGGAGAATCCCACATGGTGGGGCAGACCTCTCCTGCCTCGCCCGCTGCTCCCCTCAGCAGTGTATTTCTGATCTGCCTGTTCTGCTCCCCACTCTGTCTCTGGTGAACCCTCTCGCCGCCCCACGCCTCTGGCCTGTACCCCAGCTTGTATGTAAAAAAAAAAAAGATTTTATTTATGCATACAAGAGCTGGAGTATAGGCCAGAGATGTGGGGGGTGGTTGAGAGGATTCACCAGAGATAGAGTGGGGAACAGAACAGGCAGACTGACTGAAATACACGCTGAGGGGAGCAGTGGGCAAGGCAGGAGAGATCTGCCCCGTCCTGTGGGAAGCTCCCTGGCCTGTGAACTTGTGCTGCAGTGGCTGCCAATAGCTTCATCGGCTGAGACTTAACCCCTTGTGCCACCAGAGAGGCCCCTCTCATGAATTTTTAAAATAAAAAGGTGTTATGTAATTATAGGTTCTGACATTTCCAGGATCAGTCTGGATTTTACACAGGGTACCCCTGAAATAACCTCACTTGATTTTTGTAATCTTTGGCAATGTTAATTTAGGAGGTCTTGACCCTAGTCAGGGGCCCACTTCCCCTTTACGCTTGAATTTGGGGACTCTATTAGACCTACATCCAGAACCTTCCCACAGTTTGGTTAAGAGGGAGAGAGAAAAGGTTCAGGAAGTTTGGGGTTCTTAATGTGAGTCTGCTTTGCACAAGTACTCAGGGGCATGTAGGTAGAGTGAAATTAAGACAATGCAAGCTTATGATTTAGCCATAAAGTAGCAGCGGGATGTGAACAAGTTACAATTGCCCTCTGGGCCTCTCAGTTTCTCACGTATAAAATGAAGGGTTAGGACAATGAGCTGCTCTTTGATCCTAGTTCAATTCAGCAACTATTAAAGCACTGAGGGATTACTTAAATGATTAAGGCTGGATTCCTGCTCTCAGAAAGCACCCTGGCTAGTGACTAGACTAATTGAAAAGCTCAAGTCCTACTGTGTATGGAGCTTAGTACGAGACACTTTGAGCTCACAACCCTCAGTGCAACCTTTAGAGACCAGTGTTCTTATTTCTGATATGGTTGAAGAAAATAATCGGCCTAGCTAGGGAGTGGCAGGTGTGGGTTCTATCCCAGCTCTATCAGACACCAAAGTCCAAAGTCTTGTTATCTCTCTCCTATAACATACTGCCTTGCCAAACAGACCAATTTCTCTTTATTCTATTCATCTTGGCTCACAAGTCCCAGCCTAAATTTGAGGTATCTCAACATCTTGCACATTCCTGTTTATTGTCCACCCAGACTGCCTCAGATAATAGCAGAATGTGGTTAAAAGTGCTACAACAAAGGTGCAAACAAGGTGCTCTGTGAACACTTTGTCTTCATGTTTCTAGTAGCTTCCTTCCCTAGCCAAGGACTATGTTAGTCTTGTCACTTGGGTCTCAGCTTTGAGAGTCAGGCCCAACAGGGGCTCCCTGCCAACCTCTTATCACTGTGACTTTGGGAACTTGTTTTTTACTTTTATTCTAGGAATTATCAGCCCACTTGTAACAATGACAATGATCCTTTCCACAGGGGTACATTGCTTCATGGTTTACAAAGCACTTTCACATCCACTATCTCATTTAAACACTTCCTCCTCTACATTCCTCCAACATTTTATCTCTTTACTGTAACATTCTGCCTTGCTTTACAGCCAATTTCCCTTCACTGTGATCACTTTGGCTCACAAGTCTCATCTCATAATGCAGATCTCACCCTCTTGCACACTTCTGTGCACAAAGAAGTGATATGTTTGCCATACTGAATCACAGTGTTGTGGGTCTCACTGTTGCCTTCTTCATCCCTTTAATTTAATGAACATTTGGTTCCCTACTAAGGGCAAAGCTGGTTTTTTTTTTGGGGGAGAGGGTAATCAGCAGGGTTTAGACCACCTGGGAGAAGACAGAAGGCCTGACATCTGACAGGTACTTATACCAGAGGCAAACACTATTTGAAGAGAGAGTAACAGATTAGTTTGTCTGGGGGTGGGTAGGAGCAGGAATGATTCTTGGAAGGGCTGCACCTATCCAAAAGCCCACAAGATGATAAAATCAGAAGGGCCACAGACTGGGCCCTTAGGAGAGTGGAAAACCGCATGAAAAAAACTCTCCTTAAAAGGAGGAGGGGCTCCCTGGTTAAGTCACAGCACTACAGAAGCTATCCCCAGCCACTGCAGCATGAGTTCAATCCCCAGCCAGAGAGCTAACTCACTTGGGCAGCCAGGGAGCTGAGCCACATGGCGCAGCAGACCTCTCCTGCCTCGCCCACAGCTCCTCTCAGCAGTGTATTTCAGTCAGTTTGCCTATTCTGCTCCCCACTCTGTCTCTGAAGAATCCTCTCACCCCCCACACCTCTGGCCTACACCCAGCATGTATGCATAAATAAATAAATCTTTTTAAAAAGCTAAATGGGTAGTTTTTCCAAAAAGGAAATATACTGCCTACAATTTTACAGGGGAAAGGAGGCAAGTAGTCATAGTTCATAGGGAAACGGGAATCTTTCCTGCAACACGCACACATGTACAGAAAATGTACAGGGAGCACAACTCTCCTCCATTTTAGTAAAAGCGGGGAGAAAGTACCATTCTGCTATTCATTTCTGGAGAGAGGCGGGGTGCTTGAGATCCCAAATTTACCCTCCGGTTGGTGGGGGGGGTCATACAAGACAGGAATTTCCCAAGTTATCTTCAAAATGAAGGCCAGGGGCAAGCTCACCTCACCTTCTCTTAGAAAAGTGGTCAGAGCATGTTCCCCAAATTCTCAGGAAAAGCAGTGGGCCCTGAAGCCCCCAACTTCTCATTAGTAAATAGGGGAGGGGCCCAAATTCCCACAGTTCTTTCTAAAAAAGAGAGCTGCAGTCCCAAATCTATAAAATCATCCACATCTTGGGAATTCTCAGAAAACCAGACAGCTCAAGAACTTCTAAGATTCTCTTTGGAAGGCAGGCCAGGTTGAAATTTCTGAAAATTCTCCTCAGAACGGGAGCCAGGAAAAGAATCTCGAATTCTTCTCAGAACGGGGGCCAAGGGCAAGATTCCCGAATATTCTCCTCAGTAGAAGGCTGAACCCACAACTCTAGTCAGAAAATAGCGTAGGGCACCCAATGCCCTCAGGAACAAGGTCGAGCCTCGACTGGCCCAGTCTCCTCACAGTGCGCCTCACGCGGCCCCGCCCACCGTCCGGCTCAGGCCGCCTCCGGTGCATTGTGGGTGGGGCGCCCCTGCTGAGCACTGCGGGGAACCCCCTGCCCAGCTAGCTGCAAGCCGCAGGGTGGCCCAGCCCAACCGCCCTCTGGGGTCCGGGCAAACTGGCCACGGATTATCGAGTCTCTCCGGTCCCACCCCTCGACATGTTCCCGCCCCCCGAAATCTGAGCCCCGCCCCTCAAGTATCTAATTGGCCTTGCGGCCCGCTTCGCTGTACCATTGGCCAGCTGCTTGTCACTCACTGCATCCCGCCTCCCCGGGTCCGCCCAGGCTGCCGGCGCGATCCCGAGAGTCAGCCGGCCGGCGCATTCATTGGTCAGGGGGAGCTGTCCGTCTTGAGACTGGCCACGCCCCCCACGGAGCGCGGATCCCGGGAGTCCCGGCTTGAGCTCATTGGCCTGCGGCGCCGCCACTCGGCTAGACGCGCCTCAACCCGGAAGTGTGCGAGGCGAAATCTGCCTAGCAACCGGGGAAGCCGGGCTGCGGAGCGGCAATTTCAGTGTGAGACGGAGCGGGAGACCGAGTGGCGGTCGGAGCGCGGTGCCGCAGCTCCTCCCGCCCGGGTCAGTGCCCCGGCGCGCGCACGCGCACCCCGCCGCCCAGTGCGCCCCGCCGCCCGCGCAGTCGGCACTCCGTCCGTCTCCCGTCCAGTCACCGCCGCGCCACCACCGCGGCCGCTGGAGGATCAGCCGCCTCCCGAGGATCCGCCGCCGCGGACGCCAGCGCTCTGGACCCAGTTATTCGCCCGAGGCCCGGCCCAGAGCCACCCGCCCGGGCACCGGCAACTTCGGTGAGTGAGGGCCGGCCGCGCCGCGGGTCGGCTTCCGGTGCCCCGGCGTCTAGGGCTTCCGCTCCGAGGGGCCGCTCCTCAGCGGTACTCGCTCCAGTGTGGGGGGCCCCCTTCTCTGAGGGACCCCATATCTCTCTAAGTGACTCCACTCCGAGGAGCCGCTTCTTTGGGGAATCCGCTCTGGTGCGGGGCCCCCTTAATCGGAGGGGACCACCTATTTCTCTAAGAGAACTCGCTGCTCTGGGGGACCCGCTCCTCTGTGAAAACCCTCCTTCTCTGAGCGTCCCGGTGTCTGAGAGGAGTTGCCCTTCTCTGTGGGACCCCCCTCCCCATCTGAAAGGCCACCGCTTCGCTGAGAGGATCCCTTCTTCTCTGAACTGCTCCTCCAACGGCACCCGCTCCAGTGCAGAGACTCCTTATCTGAGAGAAATTCCTCTTCTCTGAGGGCTCCCTGCACCTCCAAAGGACGCCCTGCACCTCATATCTGAGGGGATCCCCCTTGTTTGAAGGGATCCTACCTGTTTGAGGGACCTTACCTCTCAAGGATCCCACCTCTTTGAGAGATCCCCCACTCGTGCGAGGGCCCACATTCTCTGAGGGGATTCCCCCTCTTGAGTTCTCTCACCTCTGGCGAGGGGAGTCCTCTTCTTTGAGGGCCCCATCTGTCTAAGAGATTTCACTTTTCTGTGGGGTCTCCCATTCCTGGGGGGAACTTCCCGTTAATCTGAGTGATCTCATCTTTATTGAGGGTGGAGCCTCTGAAGGACCCCACTTATCTGAGGCCCCAGTTTTCTGAGGGGGATCCCCTTTTCTGAGGTACCTCACTTCTCTGAGGCGACCCCTTGTTTGCTGAGAGGAACTTGTGGCAGACCCCGCTTCTCTTTGAGGGACTTAAGGCTTGACTGAGGGGCTCTTCTCCCCTTCTCTGAGGTATCCTGCCTCTGAGATTGCCACTCCTAAATTCTGTAAGGGGACTCCTGCTTCTCTGAGAAGATGCTATTTCTTTGAGGAACTCCCCCCACCTTTCTGGGGCCCCCTGCTGCTCTGGTGACCCTAACTTTCCCGAGGGACCTCAACTTCTCTCAGGAGACTTTCCTGCTTATCTGAGGGTGCCCTCCCCTCCCTCCCCATCAGATATCCCCATCTCTCTAGCGGACCCTCCCCCCAGCATTCTCTGAGGAGATCCCTGTTTCTTTGATCTATTGTCCCACTTTCCTGAAGTGTCCCCTTTATGCCCTTGCTTTTCTAAGATGTCTTCCACTTTTCTTGTGTCCCCTTTGCCTATTATTTTCTGAATGCTCTCCCTCTTTCTCTGTCCTCACTTGTTTGTGAGTGACCTTCTCCTCTCAGTGTCCCCCCAGCTAATCAGATGTGTTCCTTTTGTCAGAATTTTTGGAAGTGTTCCCCACTTTCTCAGTTGTCCCCACTTTTGATGGGACCCTTTACTTTTTCATGAGTAACTCTTTTACCCTAAAATGCCCATACATTTGATTTGATCCTTAAGTTTCCTGGGGGAAGTTCGAAGTTCCCATTTTTTCCAAAATATTTTCCATTTCTGTTGGGTTCCCTACTAATCTATGGATGCTGAAGTTTTTGGAGGTCCTTGACTTCTCCACAGGTTCTCCCCCAAATATGAGATGTCCCGCTCCTATAGCATCCTCATGTCTTTGAAATTGCCTCTTTGACACTGTAGATAAAGTATAATTTTGTTGTAAATTCTCAGCTTTCTAGTTGAAAGTTAATGAGTATCCTCTGTAGCTGTATAGGCAATCATAAATATACAGATATCACATTTGCAAATTGTTCTCCTGATTGATAGGAGACACTGAGGATTCTTCATTTTTTGAGTGGTACCCCTGCATCCTGAGATGGTCAGCTCCCACTTGCCTGAGGACATTACCCCTTTCTTGAGGTTTCCCTCCTGATTCCCTCAGGGAGAATCTCTTCCCTCATTTCTCTTTGGATCCTCTAACTTAAAGAGTCCCCTACTTTGGGCCTCCCTGGTGGCGCACGGGGTTGGCGCGGTGCTGTGGAGCTGTCGGCAGCTGCGCAGCGCGGGTTCGATGCCCGGCCCGGGAGAGTCCCACATGGCTGGCAGGCCTTTCCTGCCTCGCCCGCTGCTCCCCTCAGCAGTGTGTTTCAGTTGATCTGCCTGTTCTGCTCCCCGCTCTGTCTCTGGTGAGCCCTCTCGCAGCCTCACGCTTCTGGCCTGCACCCCAGCTTGTATGCAAAAATAAAATAAATCTTAAAATAAATCTTAAAAAAAAAAAAAAAAGAGTCCCCTACTTTTCGTTGTGTCACCCACTACTCTCCATTCTGGAAGGAGAGACCAAAAATGTCCTTCCACCTTCAGTATTCTTTTATGCCAGATTGGGGAACTTCTCTGAACTTATACTTGTTTCTGGGTCCTAAAGGATCTTGTGGCTGGATGAAATATAGAGACACAGAGACATAAAAATTGCTGTTTTCTTTTGTCTTTCTCAGACTGCTTAGTTTGGTGGAGCAGGAGCTGTTGTTGCCAGATGAGCAACTTTATTACTCATTTTCAAGCCATAAGGCCACCACAGTGCTGTTAAGCCAGTGTGGAGGCAGGAGGGACAGGACTGGAACTCTGTGTATGTGTCCGCTTTATCACATTGTCAAGTTAACTCCTTTCTCAACAACCCCCCCCCCCAAAGAAAAAAAAAAAGAAGAAGAAAGTTACTTCAGGCCTTCCTGTGTTTTCTCTGCCTGGGCCCTCTGATTCACCCCCTTCATCTCTAGAGGATCCCTAGTTTGTGGGCTACTCTGGTTTGAAAGGCAGGGTAAGAAGCAGGAAATGGGTCACCTTAGATCCAGGAAGGATGGAAAGGAAGCAAGGGACAGCGGATTTGACTTCAGTTGTCTAAGTTTTGGGTGACTTCAGCCTGGCCCAAAGGAAGTTTTTACAAATCTCTTATGTACTTTTTTTAATGGTCCACCCTGGATTCCAAGTCCACTCCAGTAGCTAATTTTATCTGCTTTGCCAAACACAGAGCTCTCTGGAGCCCAAGTAGATGAATGCTGGCATTGAGAGATGGTCCAAAGGACAGGAATGAACTCAGTTTGAAACCTGAGTAACTTGTAACTACTTGGTGTCCATGCACAGGTCTCAAGCTAAAAATGTGGGGAGAATGTTTCTGAAGTGGATTTCTGAAATACAAACTGAACTCTTGTTTGGTTTAGTGTTTCAACAAGTTGTTTCTGAACTGAAGTTCACTTTACAGTTTGACTTAAGGCTGTCTCTCCTGTTCGTTTCCATTTGGGTCTTGCTTAATTTGAGTCCTTTGTGAAGACTCCTGCAGAGGCTATAATTTGAGTTCTAAATCTGTCAGTGGACCATGTGGACACAAGTTTCAACTCGAGCTATTTTCTTCTGTGGAGAAGTGCTTGGAGAGTTTCCTGGGCTCTCTGCTTCTGGGGTAGTCAAGTCCAGGCAGGAAGCTGCTGCAGACCTGGTTGCTCTTCTACTGCCTTTTCCTGGTCAGCTATAACCACTACCCTGAGGGGAAGGAGAATGATGGTGGGGAGTTCAGGAGTTAGAGTGCCCTGAGATAGGGTAGAGAAGTGCCAGCACATACTTATTATTTTAAATGAAACACATCGGACCAGCAGGGTGTGATATTGGAAAGGGAAAGGGGACCTTTAAAGTTAGAAGGGCCTGGTTCATATTCTGGGTCTGTCCTTCCTAGGTGGGTGGCTTTGGACAAGTTATGGCACAAAATCAGCACATTACTTAATATTTGAGGGATTACATCTCTAAATATGTGTGAAGGTGCTCACAAATGGGAAATGCTTCCAAAACTTATGAATGAATGTATATGAAATAATGAAGGGGAGATGGCCAGCATAAAGGTTGGTTGTTGTGCTCAGGAGATTAGGGTTCTGACTCGGACTCCCAGCCATGAAGGACTTGACATTCTGCCTGAAGAGAAAGAAACTTAGTATATCTCTGCAAAATCCACTACCCTTCTCCCCCTACTGCATTTCAGCATTTTTCTTTCTTCAGTGGACTTGCTGTGTGTGTGTGTGTGTGTGTGTGTGTGTGTGTGTGTGTGTGTGTGTTGGGGAATTTGTATTTGCCTTAGTCTTGTCTTCTTCCTCTGTAAAATGGGGTAATTTGTGAGTGAAGGGCAAGTAGGGAGATGTATTACTATAATTAGACCGGAGGCAAAATAGAAGATAATAAGGAACTTGAAGAATTGTGGAAATAAAAAAATAAGGGAACCATAAAGTTAAAGGATCATATCCATACTGCTTGAGTGAGTGATATACAACAGTTGCCTGTGAGTGATCTCTTCTTACACGTTAGAACCTTGAAAGAAGAACCATTCTTTTAGGATAATGAATCAGATTTGGGGACAAAAGACTGGGAAAGTGATGTACAAAAGTGTTTGACATCACACAATGATAGTACTTTGAGATGGCAGTGTATGGCTTAGTGCCCATGAGATTAGAATTCAACTTGTGCTCCCAGGATGTAGAGAGCTGTGGAGATGCCCACTTAGCTAGCCTCTGGAGTGGGGGTACAGATTTGGGTAGGCAGGACACTTTTTTTGGGAAAGGATTCTTAATTAGTTAAAACCCTAAAATCATGACTGGTGGATTGGTTCTAGCCACCTTACTAGCATGGAGACAGATGGCACTTGCTCCTGTTCCTGACAATTAAACCCAGGGAGAAAGATTGGGTCAAAATCTAAACTTCGGGGCCTCCCTGGTGGCGCAGCGGTTAAGCGCTGCGCTGTGGAGCTGTCGGCAGCGGCGATGCGAGTTCGACGCCCGGCCAGGGAGAATCCCGCATGGCGTGGCAGACCTCTTCTGCCTTGCCCGCTGCTCCCCTTAGCAGTGTATTTCTGATCTGCCTGTTCTGCTACCCGCTCTGTCTCTGGTGAACCCTCTCGCCG